>CAXAMN010021465.1:0-24121 GCA_963970005.1 Durusdinium trenchii | reverse complement strand
CACGCACGCACGCACGCACGCACGCACTCACTCACTCACTCACTCACTCACTCACTCACCCTCTCTCACTCTCCCACTCTCACTTTCCCACTCTCACTCTCACTCACTCTCACTGTCACCTTCGCCCACACTCACACTCACTCACCCACCTTCACTCTCACTCTCACTCTCACTCACACTCACACTCACTGTCACTGTGACTGTCACTGTCACTCACCCACCCACCCACCCACTCACTCACTCACTGACTCACTCACTCACTCACTCACTCTCACTTTCCCACTCTCACTCTCACTCTCACTCACTCTCACTGTCACCTTCGCCCACGCTCACTCGCCCACCTTCACTCACACTCACACTCACACTCACTGTCACTCACTCACTCACTCACTCACCCACCCACTGACTCACTGACTCACTGACTCACTCACTCACTCACTCACTCACTCACTCACTCACTCACTCACTCACTCACTCACTCACCACCGACTTTCTGCTTATAGACCTCACACACACTGTTTGGGGTCTCTTGCCGGGATATTCTTTTCGGAAACCCGCACGGGCAATCTCCGGAGCTATGCGAGCGAAAACAGAGAGAAGTCCACCCTTTGGAGAGCTCTGGTGAGGGCATGTTGCTGCTCCTTTCTCGCAAAATACAATTGGTCTTCTCGGAGAGGACACGCATTTCCTTATCTGGGTTCTTAGCGCACCTGTTCCAACCATGCACCATTTCAAAGGTTTGATACCGGAAAGCATTCATCTCCTGAATTAAAAAGTCGGGACATCCAATGTCATACGGGACATCCAATGTCATATTTGGTTGATTTTGGTTGCTTTCATTTTTTTAACACCTTTTAACCGTTTCACCGAAAGAAACCCGGGTGGAAGCAACGAACAACGCCGCCGGGCCCGGGTCGTGTGGTGCTCGCCGTTGCCCGGCTTCTGCTCGTGACCCAGGTGAAGCCTGCGAACCTTCGGAGAGTGGATCAGGACCGGTTCGACGCCCCATCACCGTGTTCTCACAAAGTTCGCAGGGTCTGGAAGAAGGTCAAATTGTGGACCCACTGCCCACTCCATGCCTTTTGTGAGGAGAATTTTCCGTCAGATGGTCTCCTGGCCCGATCTTTTCAGGTTCAGGACCCCAAGCATCTTCGAAACCGAGGTGATTGAAGCCCTATATAGAACAGACGATCTCAGATGCTTTTTGACATCATAACTGTACAACGGTTACGCTATTAAACTATGTGGAGGGGGGTGCAGGTTAATCCTCCCGGAGGTAGTGTATATTTCCTATTCTGTCCGTATGTTTGGGGGGCGAGGCTCCGTATCATGCACAATAGTTAAGAAACAGCAGGATTGCCAAAGCGTCCACAAAAAAAAAACCTAGGAAAACAAAGAAGCAGCAGGATTGCCAAAGCGCCAAAGCCCCCCCATAGCCCCACATGGTGATAACCATTCATGCAGCCACACCCCTCCACTACGCCCGGCGCAACCCCACCAGGCTTTCACGCAGTCACCGAAACTTGCGCCCGCCAAAAACGTCCCCGAAGCCAAAGCCTATACATGGCCAAGGCAGCCAAAGCCTGCACGGACTCTCCTCCACACAGACAAATTAAGGCCTCCATCTAGCCTGCGCAAAGCCTCCGTATAGCTTAACTAAGCCCCGCACGCCCAAACCAAACCCTCCATATTGTAAGGCCTTCACCATTCAGCCAAGGCATCCACATAAGTCCCACTGGATAAACTACTGTATAGGATTGCCACGTACACTAACTAGGCTCATGAAACCCGGGGGAAGAAGACCCTGTTGAGCTTGGCTCTAGTCCGATTTGTGAAGTGATTTAGGAAGTGCTTCTTCGCATGTCTTTTCCGCATGCTCTAATGGCTGGGCAGCCCAAGCAGATCCTTCACGGAGGTACACTAAAATACCTCTTCGGCTATGTTAAATCTGCATATTTTGTTGTAGTAACCGTATCATATGTATATGATGCGTGATTGTTATATTTGATGACATATTAGGCTTTTATATATACACATATACTGTATATGAACAATTTTCCGTGACTTCTTTGTATTCAAAACGCTTCGCGTCGACAGCCGCCCACACCGCGCACAAACATCCGAAGTTAGTGAAATGGAGCTTCACGGGGTGATGCTGTTATAAAGGAGGTTTGTGATTCCTAAGTCAGAAGTGAAGGAGGGTCAGATGCGAGAAGAAAGAGGGAGTAAAAGTGTTTCGCACGGGACCATGTCTGCAAATTTATAACGTAAAATAAGCAGGCGCGTGTCTCCTGCTGTATGCACAAGGAGGTACGTCTGTCTCCTCTGAAATGGGGCCCAGCATGATTTAGAGAGCCCTCAAAAAATGCGGTTCGTCTCTGAGAGGGAGGCGCGTGTCTCCTCGTCGGCATGATTACAAGGAGCAGGACTATGTCTTCAAATTTGTAACGTCTCCTCGGGAGTTGGGATTGGGAGCTCATTTTCGCCCGATCCCGGGGTCAAGTTCGGCCAACACGTGGCCATGTTGAAGCTAAGTTGGGCTATGTTAAATCGTGTTGAAGCTATCTGTCAGATTATGTTCGGCCATGTTGTTAATTTTAAGCATCCTAAAACGCAGAACCGCGATTTTAAGTGAGCTTCTGCGAACTATTTTGGTTCCAAATGAAGGACAAGTGCAGCTATCTAGGCGCCAGGTTGGCTATCTTACGGCTGCGTTGGAACCATTGGGGCCATCTTCGTCTACCTTGGGGCCCATAATGGTGATACAACTTCGGCATTGCCAAAAGCCATCCAAAAATACACCTCCAAAACGCTGTCCCAAGTGGCCCTGCAGCCGAGCAAGAATCAACGCAGCAACCACTCCAAAACACAAAATTTCCTCCAAAACGCGTTCCCTAGTGGCCCTGCAAGCACGACGTAATGAAAAATCATCCACAAATATACCTCCAAAGCGCTCTCCCCAGTGGCCCTGCATGCAGCTCAACCATGGCCATGCACGCGCGAAAAAAAAATGGTCCCCCCCTAGCAGAGCTACATGCATAGATGTTTTTGCTAAAATGCAAAGCTCGACGGCAAAAGCCCCAATAGCACGCCCTGCACCGACAAGCGGTGTGGGCGGATTTTCGATCCCTGTCATTTTGTAGCACTCTAGCTACTAGGTTTTATGAAAAGAATGGTGCAGACCATTACGAACTACCAAGGCTACTGTAAGCATACCAAGCTGCCCATCATCCACGTGTTGTGCCAGGTTTCACCCCACATTTTTACCCAGCATGTATGTACAACAACCCAGAACCAAAATGGTCGACACTGGCAGATCTTCAATTTTTAGGTTTTTGGTTGACAAAGTGGTGGTTAAAACATAATATAAAGATCTTGGTCCCTTTGACAATTATGTATTCCTCCTTTGCCTCCCAAACGTGGTGGCAAAAGCGGACATGATATGCTCATCTTGGATGAGGTCTCTGAGCAAAAACATATATACTGTCCTCAAAGTGGTAGTTACTGTACTAAACAACGCACCCCTAGGCCTCCATCCTCCCCTGCAAGGAGGATGTCTCAGAGCGTGCCGTCCTAGAGGCGCAGCTTGCCCAGGCATGGGCGCCTTTTTGTGTTGATGGTTGCTTGCCGAAATGATATGGATAAATGATAACTGCATCAGATAGCAAATGATTCATCAGATGATATGTTCGGATGCAGAAATCCTCCACCAAGTTCATCCCCATTACCATGTTTTGTTGCCGCTGAATCAATGCAGTCATGGCAGATTTATTTGTTCAACAGGGACAAGGAGTTGCACCAAACATGTTTAAAGAAAGGATATAAAAGACCGTCCTCAAGCATTTCTGGTGTGAAAACATGCTATGTGGCATTTTTTCCCTGAACCTGTCTGTGCATTGAACGATAACTTACCTTGATGTTTGGTGCTGATGACCATGGTTATATATCTACACCAGTATCTGTCAGTATTTGCACCTTTCATTGACCCTTACCCGTGAATGATAAGAACTGACTTTGGCATTGCATCAATGAAACCATTTAATGCAAGCTCAAGCACCATGTCATCCTTTGTGGTGTGGGAAGACTATCGGTATGGCAGTGGCATTTCTTTGTGGGCCCTGAGCCAGTCAGAAGGCTTGCGTCGGAAGGCTCGCATAGCCTCAAGGGTCAGTAGGGATGAGGTGGGGCTGATGAAGATTGAGGCAGAGAATAGTGGCTTCTCTTCTGTGAATGACCTGAAGAATCTCCTCAAAAAGTCACGAAAACCAGTGGATTGATCGAAGCTCTCGAAAGCATCTGGCTCAGTGGCTGCTCCTCAAGACAGCGATTCCCAAGTTCAGGTTGAACAGCAGAAGGAAGATCCTGCAAAGCACCTGAGGAGAAGATGTTATCTAAGGGTTGGGCCCACTAGCTCCTGTTCAGTGTGGACTCCCAGGGGCTGCTTGCTCACCATGGTGCTCCTGCTGAGAATAATCTCAATGGCTGCTCCTCACGAACTACATTCCCAGGCTGCGGCTTTGTGCGCGCAGAACGGTGGCTGCTTGCAAAGGCCAGTGCAGCTTATGGGGAGCCACCAAACAGACCGTCACGATGTGTCAAGCCGTTGAAAAGACGTTTGAAGGCTTCTTGACGCCCAGCATGCCAGATCTTTCCAACATCGTTTCGCCGTGTTTCACCAGAATCTCGACTTTTCATCATGACCCCTGGACGATAACCCGAAGGACAAGCAGAACGCAACAAAGGGGTCCCAGGCAAGACAGGTCCACACTTTTGCAGAACATGTTCACAGTTCTTCAGAACATGTTCAGCACGCAAATGGGCCCCTTGAGTGAGTCCATCATTCGACGTCAGCTTCTGCCCGCAAGCACTAGAGAATGCTGAAGGGGCAGCGTCCTCTTCTCAGCTGGACAAGACGTGTGAAGTTGGCAAGCCAGCATCTGCCTGTCGCAACCTCACAGTTGGCAGACCGGGCAACGCGTGGAAGTGGACGGGGTCATGAGTTGATGGCGAACTTACAGCGAATGCTTGCGCGACGCAAAGATTCCGGATTCAACCTCACTCAGATTCTTCAGCGCGCACGAGTGCTGTGCCCAGAGCGTGGAAAGAAGATCCGAGTAGAATTCCTATAGGTGAACAACATGGCGAAGGGCTGCTAGATGAAATGATCGGTGTTGCAGGAACAAAGCGGAACGGTTAGGTGGCAAAATGCGCGCGAAAGACCTACTCAAGGCTTTGCAGGCAGGCGCGCAACGGGCGCACTCCTTCAAAGCAAGTGGAGACACATGGGCGATTCGGAAGATCGATTTTCCTGAGTTCAAGGCAAAAGTTATTGTATGCAAACTCTCTCATGATCACTCGAACCTAATTACTGCTTGGAGATCGTGCCCAGGCCTCCACCCAACAGGGCACGATGCGCCCCACAATTCTTTGACTTGGTATTATTCTCAGACAACTCCAGCATGAGACTTGGGTGATTGGTGAGAGGAAAGAAAGACATTTCGAGCGATCGTGGAATTGGAATGTTCTACATCAAGACACGTGATGAGCGCCTCGAGAGATACAAGAAAACATTATATAAGCAATCAGCAAACGAGGCTGATAAGGAAACAGGACTACCTCAAGAACCTTCATCCAGGAAAGGAAGCAGAGCTAGAAGACTCAGAAACCGGCAGTTGCAGCTCCACCTCCAGTAGCGCAGGCGACACTGACTCAAACAGTGAGACAGCGTAAAGAAGTGTTTTTTTGGCATTCTTAGGAGAAAGCGTTGAACGATAAGGATACATACACATAGCCGATTGCCTTTTTTCATTAAGCCGTCCTGCATGGAATTTGGTCGGTTGTAGTTAGGGTATAAGGATTGAACGCTGCTCCATCTTTGAGGGTTTGGCAATCTGGGGCGGACTGAATCATCCAAACCTGATGGGCTCAAATGGTAGCCTCTGACATGATTTGTTGCGTCCTCGTGTTCATGCGCTGTTTTATTTTTCTGGGAAGTGACTAGAACATGTGCCAGGAACTTGTGAGTCTATTGTTTGATAAGGTCTTATAGTTCTTTTTTGCTTGGGTCTCTACGTACTTTATCCAGGGCATTCCAGGGCGATGAAACAAAATCCCAACTTGCTAGGTTCAAAAATCCACCCACCATCTCACAAACCCATATTGGCGGCCTGGAAATCACCTGTATCCATATGGGCTTAGGAAATCTATGTTGCTTTGCTGGGGTGGAGGTTCTTTTTTTTGCAGCACAACTAAGCACTCGATGTATCTCCATGTATGCAACCTGCATGGACCTTTCAACCACCCCAACATGTACGTATAGATAGAGTATCAGTGGAGACCCGTCCTTTGCTGAAGGTGGTTCAACAGCTGAAGGCCGCAGAAGAGGGTGGCGAGGTCGGGTGCCGCTGTTTGGACAAGTGGAAACTGACGCTCTGAAATCCACAGCCTTTGTCAAACAACCTTATTATCAAACCATTGGGGGTCCGGGGGTTGGTATTGCACCCAGAGCAAGGTGTTAATTTATTTGTGTATGTTTTGTGTGTGTGTGCGGAGTGAAGAAAGCTTGATCCATTTTCATCCGCCCATCAGGACAAGACGCTTTACCAAAAAAATGCTGGTCCGGGACCAATGAGGAAACCCCGCTGGTGGCGGAAAACCGGCTGCAGTCTGGGCGGGTTTTCGCAGGTGAAATACCGGTATATGAACTCGCGGGTCTTCATGCGAGAGTGACCGGAGAAGAATGGCCACCTGGTGTCAACAATCACATCATATTCATATCCGCACAATGATGCACAATGTGTCCCCCCGTCATATTTTTGACACACGCAACTCAGATGGGTGCTTTTGGAGGCGTTGGAGCCCTTATGAGGATCCCATCCCATGTCATCAGTGCTCCGATGATTGATTTGACCCAACACGAGCTATCAACAAACGTTGATTTCATAAAACCACTTGGAACATGATTGTCGATGATGACAATACAGCAATTGTCTAAAAAATGTTTTTGATTTGTACACTCTTCAGCAAAGCGCTTATTTTCTTTTTAGTACACCGGTGCAGACCAATATGGACCCTGAAAACTGACCGATGGAAGCCTCTACAACCGAGTGTATTTGAGGGTCCATGTGCTTCTCTGCAGGAGGGTAGTCCACTCCAAGACAGACTTTGTTGCACGGGCCTCCAACTCAGGCTGAGCTGGTCCGAAAGTTGAAAGAGATCGACTTGGCCAATGAGGCCCAACGAACGTCTCTCCAGCATTTTGCGTGTTTGCTCATGTGTGTGCGTGGCCCTTTCCGATGAAATCCGTGTGGATTTCAAGTAGCAGGAAACAACAGTGGACGGAACTTGAGCGACGTGGTATTCTTGGTGTTCCGAAACAAGGGGAACCATTGGGCCATAGTCTATACTCACCTCAGGTGTGGAGGATCACTACTTGTGCAGCACGTTTTTTGGCGTTATTTTTTTGATAGCTTTGGTTCTGTGACGATATAAAGAGCATTTGCCGAGTTAATTTGAACCTTTTGATTCAAGCCTTACATTGCTAGATTGGACTGAAGGCATCTGTTCGGAGTCTACCTGGGCGAATCCAAGTTTGTGAACCCGGACCTTCCAACAGGTGGCTTTTGGACATCACTTGACTTCCAACAGGTGGCTAGTTATAGACACCTCAAACAGAAGGTCCTGGTATGGGCCATTTCTTTCTTTGCTTTCTATGCCACCACTGCAGGCACGGGCCAAGCAGCGTGCGGCGGCGGTTGCCAGCACGGGGTCCGAGCGGTCGCCTCGCTACCGGCGGGTCGCACTGGTCGCTGGGGACGTGTTCAGCCAGGAAAGCTGGATTGGATGATCTGACCCAACCCTTTTTGAGAGGAGGGGATTGGTTTGTACCACGATTTCCATGAAGAGGTTAGAAGTTCTAAGGTCGAAGTCTGTGGAAAAACCATCT
Source organism: Durusdinium trenchii (assembly GCA_963970005.1). Classification (NCBI taxonomy): domain Eukaryota; class Dinophyceae; order Suessiales; family Symbiodiniaceae; genus Durusdinium; species Durusdinium trenchii. The sequence goes on along the minus strand of CAXAMN010021465.1, from coordinate 16,176 downwards.
ACTCCACAGGACACTGGACACTGGTTATCCAGCCTGAACCCTGGACTTATTCAGTCGAAGTCGACGGGCTTCCCCGGGTCGAATTTGCCCCACTTTTAGATAATAACGTGTCAATTGCTTTCATGTTTCACACCTAGACAATGCACCATGGAATTTAGTGTTCACGTGATTCTGATCGCACGCAGTCTCCGTAAATTGCTGAAGTGAATCTCGAAGTCATTTGCGCATGCTACGGCTCAGCACGGCATAGGTCTGTGGCGCTATTCCGCAGATCCTGTTTGCATTTGACCTCCATTCAAACGCCTGTATGTACTGGAGAAGATGTGGATTCACATTTTTCTTATCCCTAGGGCTCCAACCATCTTCGAAACGGAGATGGGCCAGGGGCGCTTCAGGCCCTCGACCCCTAAGAACTTGCCAGTTTGGACCACCAACGATCCAGCGGAAACGTGGCGTTGGATTATTTTTTGTGGAGAAATTCATACGAACTCAATCTGTTCCTATAAGTTCACATCTGTTCCTTATCGCTCTTTTAGATCCAGAAACCGGGTACCGCCCGAAACTTCATCCACTGAAGCTCATCGTGTTGTAATCATCATCATGTCAAAAGATACAACTTTATCATGCATTAAAATTATATGATATCAACAATTGAAAACGTATATGAACAAACATGTACGTGGGAGCGTTGTGGCGCCCACCAGCTCCAACTAAGAATTTACCTGTAATTACCATGTAATTACTTTCCTCAACGTTTTTGGACATGCCTTTCCTCCGGTTTCCTGAACAACCCTTGAAACCTCCTCTTCTCCACGGCTTTCAGCTCCTTCGCCTCCGCGACGGTGAAGACCCGTGAGGCGCTGCGGCGAAGGTGAAGGTCGAAGCCTCTGCTCGGCCCGTCATGGGCCCCAAGCCTCCAGGCGGGTTTGCGACTCCGCTGTCGCCTTGCGGAGTCGACGAGGACAGCGGAGAGAAGATATGAGAAGATGAGGTTCCAGGGGGGTTGCTTGAAGTCATGAAACGGATCAAGCATGATTCAACATGATCAAACAAAATTAATCATGTTGATTAATTAAATAAATTTGTATGATGATTTCTGTTGTGTCTTGCAAGGATCAACAAACTGAGTGGAACATACTTCTACCTAACTAAGCTTAACGGGTTCGAAAAAGTATCCCATTTGCCATCCCATGACTCTTAATTATGACTAGTGGAGAGATCGGATAAGTATGGATAAGCTGTGTTTGCTTTCCCGCAACGCACAGGAGCCACTCCAAAAGCTACAACACGTGGACCTCAAAGCCTTCACTGGTTCCAAAAGGTCCTATGAGGGACTTGCGACCTCGGGGTGAATTCCTTTGTTTCCTAAAAGCAATCGCTATAACTGGGATGCGAGAATTCGCTTGCGCTCTATCGAGTGCTGTCTATTTCGATCCATGTCGCCGACTCCCAAGCTGCGACCTCTCGAGTGCTTCAAGCGCCCAGAAACGGTGAGGCAGTGAGGAGGATGGCCTGAGACCCCCTCCTTTGCCTCGGGTGCGGCCTCCCAGAAGTGATGGGGCAAGGGCACACCGCGGACGTGGGTGCGTGGGGAACGAGGATGCGTGGGGAACGAAGAGTGGGAGACACGCATTGGTTTATGGACATGTTTTGAGACTGGACTCACTGGTTCCGGGTTTCCAGCGATCTGGTGAGGGGGCTAGTCTAATAGACCTGATATAGAATACACCTGGCAGAGGAGAAGTCTTCAAGCACATTGGAGGTTTTTACTTTTACTTTCTCCCCAACTCTGGAGAGACGTGCGTGAATCCATGAAAGTGCAGTAAGAGGAGCTCTAGTGTAGGGTTTGGCTCCACTTCATTTCTACATCAATCAGTGGTTGGAATATGTTGGAATTCTGTGCTAAGAGGACGAGTTGGGTGGTTTGTTAAAGGAAAGGGACCGGATGGACCGGATGGATGTGCGGCTGTTCACGGCTCCAGCTTTGACGCCTGGAGCAACGTGACCCTGGGGAGCGTTGAACGCCCCGTGTGGAGCGTGGCTGACCATGTCGTGCGACATTCAACGTGCAGCAATATCTCTTCATGCTCCGATTGAAATCCAGGGTAGCACAGCTTTCATCCCAAGTGCCGTGCGTGCAGGCGTAGTTTCAAGATGTTTCAAGTGTGTTTGTGTATTCATCCTGCATTGTTGTTTTGTGCTTTCGCGTTTTTTGGAAGATGTGTAGCCAACATGGAGCAGGGGAGGACGAGACGTGGTGGTTTTTTAAACTGAAATGTCTCATGCCGAGATTCGCTCGGATGATGACGAGACTCGTTGCATGGCACTTTACTCGCTCCATGAAGTGTTATTCCATGGAGCTGGCAGAGGGTTATTCCATGGAGCTGGCAGGGGTTCTTTGAACATTGTGTTGAAGATGGCAGTGCAAGCCAGAGCAGCCTCATTCCTGTCATGGTGCCAAGTTGCCAAGTGTGAGTTTTGATGAGTTTTGTCACCTGGATTGCATCAGAGGAGTTGTTTCTGGACAACCCATGGACACATTGACATGGAATCCCTCCAAATGCAGGGAATTTATAGGCATCGGCCGGCGTTTGTGGGCTGTATATGGCGTCACAGCGTCATAGCTGCTTGAAATTCCACATACTTAAAACACGTTGTCCACCTTGTTCATGGATCAAGATGGCTGGCGGACTCCTTGGTTACTTTTTAAAAGGGAATGGATTCATAGATATTATAATATATCATATATGCTTGTGGCGCTTTACAATCCATCATATATCGGGATGAGACCCACCTATCCAAGGTCACGCTGATCAGCCTACTGTATGTCCCATTCCTCCGCCAGAGGCCCCACAACTTGGAGCTCCGTGAAACCGGCTGAGCCTGCAGAGATCATTGACCTGATCTACTTTGTGACCCATCGTGAGCTGCAAGAAGTCAAGAAGTTCATTCAGTTCCTGGAAGCAATTCTCGAAGAAAAGCAGTTTCAAGAAGCTCTTGAAGCGAAACATAGCGAAACTACTGGCTGATATTAACCTCATTGACATTGACACATTGGTCAACAAGCACAGAACTTGCGATCTGACAATTTTTACGTTCGAAGGACTTGTGAACCAAGTGTGGATGAAAGATATGAAAAGTACGTTGATTTGGCCAGCCTCTACAAGTGGCTCAGTGGTGTACCTCCTGGTGCGGAAAATCTGTGGGAGCAAAGAGCAAAGTGAGGATACAAGGCTGGAGACAATCCAAAACCATGCGGAGATGTGTCTTCATTAACTTTCGGAGGGTGAAGCGGTTTTTTGTTCACAGCCTAAAGCTCTCAGTTTCCAGAGGCTGAGACGAGCGGATCTGAATTTTGAGGCTTGCGTGATGGATCGTGTTGGCTGGCATGACATGGCAGTCGTTTGCTTTTGGAAAGACTTGATGATGATAAACATAATACTAAACAATGCAGGAGGCGGTCAGCCGGTCAGCCTGAAAGACTTGTTTCAGCTTGTGCAGCAGGAGTTGAACAAACAATCCAAGGAAATTTTGCCAGATGAAGAGCAGCAAGAGCGATGAGTGCGGCTGCTTTTATGTTTACTCTTGGGTCAATTGGAGGCATCTTGGCGCCAGTCACTGCTGATGGCATTCTAGTACGCTTGCCTGCAATGACCATGATTCACCTGAAACCTTTGCGATTTTATCGATCATCCTCTTGGCATCAACCCCCAACGACTGGGCCATCCGCCTCAGCCGCCGCATCTCCACAAGCTCAAACTCAGCAAGACTCGCCAAGCGTGGGTGCGGAGCTATTCTTGCTCTGAGCTTCTACCCTACCTATCATCATCCACTGGGCCCTGGCAATGGGATATACCCAACAGATATATATTATATATATAATACATATATTACCACTGTCAGTAGAAAGAAGACACCCTGAAAGTCAACGTTTTCTTTGCCAAAAGGCGAGTTGGTCTCGGTCTCGCGGTTCTTGAAAGACAGTGGATTCGCCACTGTGCTGTTTCTGGTGTGGCTGGGAAGACGACTCACCGGTTCCCTCCCCTGAGTTGGAGGATCGGACGAAAAAACGACGAGCCGAAAGCAAGAGAGCATCCGTGAAACATGAACAGGTGAAGCAGCGTGTTTTTTTTGGACTGTACACGGTCGATGACGGTCGTACGTACTCACGCGTACGATGATCTTTGCTTCCAGAAAAGGGCGGTGCGACCGAAGTTGGCGGCTGTTATACTAAGTTGGAAATAATTCGTTCGGTTGACCGACGATGTCTCCAGATCAAAACGCCGTGGGAGTCCACTCGCACGTGAAACGCCCAGGAGCAGCACCATCCGCTGCCGCCCAAACGGCAAAGGTGTGGCGGTGGAAACGGCGATTCTACTGGTCGGTTTCGGTTTTGGTTTGGTGCGTTGACATGGAACGCGCGTTTTCCAGGAAAAGTGCCTCCCAAATGGGGATGATTAGATTTTACAAGTTGCGTTCCGTGCATCACTCCATATCACTGCATACCGCGCACAGTATGTTTGTTTGATAGTCGTGCGGAGTGTGGAGACATGTATGACGTCTCTATCAAGTGCTTTCAGCAGCACCAGTCACTCAAATGAATCATAAGATAATCATCCAGAGACCCGTGTTTTCACCACATGCAGTTGCTTCTTTGTCGTTTGTTTGTTCGGTTGTTTGGCTAGCTGGTTGGCCACCGGTTGGTTTCGCCGTTGTTGCGTCTCCACCACAAACCCCGCTCGTCGCATCCGGTCGCTCGTCGCGGAGGTGTCTGTGTCGCGAAAAAGCCTGTGTCGCGTGACAGTCACAGAGAGAACTGCCCAACGGACGACGCTGTTTCACAAGCATGTCATGAGTCACAGCCCTACAAGCCCGGTCCCAGAAGAAGCCTTGAGATTTCAGATTTCTTTCGGAGTTCAGGCTCGTCTCCCGTTCTCCCGTTCTCGACGCCGGATCCGGACGAGACGCGGCACGGAACGGAACGGAACTGAGAACGAAACGGGCCTCGGAACAGCGGTTTCGATGCTTTCGGATGTGTTCGCGTCAGGGAGAAGCCGGTGGCTGAAGCAAAGGTGGGGCGGATTGGGCGATGGTGTTCTCGCCCAGAACTGGGACCCCTCCCGGAGCGTTGACCAATCTTTTCTCCAGAGAAAAAACGGCTAGACCATGCTATATTGAAGCCATGAGTAGATGGCTGTGGAGCTCTAAACCTGGAGCTCTAAACCTTCTTGGGTTGACCTGCCTGGTATGCAATTCTGTTCATTCTTCCGTGGTCAAGCAAGGTACCCCAGGTTTTGACCCACAGCCACATAAGTTCTTTGGAGGCCTCCAGGGGGTTATGGAAGGCAGATGAAGGCAGTGTGGCAGACACGGGAAGCAGCGGCTTTGCCGTTTGATGTTTTTTGTGCCAGATCATCTTGAGAGGTCTGCCACGCCGGCAGCCGACGCGATTGGAAGCTTGAGCGAGTATTTCCGAGGAAGGCTTTTCGCTTCTCATTTCATGTATCATGTTAAGTACCTAATATATATATATATTATATTAAACTATAGATCATGTTGTAGCTTGAGAGGCGATTTCATGGAACATCATAGAAAGCTCTCTCCAGCGATCCGAGCTGGCTCTGCAATCTCTCACAGGTAGGATATCCCGCTTCAGGAGTCCTACCCACCTCTAACTCCTGAAGCTACCAGTATACAGCCTGGAACGACCCATAGATTACCATGATCATCATATGATCCCGTGAAGCCAGACCTTGGGACTGCAAGCCCTCCACACTCTGCCTCTTCACCACCGAGTCAAGACCTTGCCACCGCTCGTCCACGGACATGCACGGACGTGCACGACAGGTGGAGCCCAAAGAGGTCCGAGAGACGAGAGAGATGTTGCTGAAGCCGTCGCTGCCCCCCACCCTGCCGGAGAGGCCGAGTTACGAGTTCGCACGAAGAGTTCGCACGAGACATTCGCACGCGGTGTCACAGTGTCCTCGTTGTGATGCGCACGATGCACACACCACGCGGTGGTCGTGTCGCACCGTGGTTCTTTTGTGAGAGAAGAAGGATGCACCCTGCGTGTTAATGATGTTAATGTGCACACATGTGTGCACACCTTCCAAGGAGCTACCTTTTCAAGAAGCCTTGCAGAGAAAAAGTCTTCATGGACATGTTATTTTTGTTATCCAAGTCTTTGTTCTTTCATGCAAGTATCATCATTGCCCGCATGTGTCCCTTCCCAAGCCTCTTTGATTGAAAGATCTTTCTTCTATACCAAAAGGCCTTCTCTACGGAACACCATCTATGAATGTGTCTTGGTCCCGAACAGAATTCATCAATTCAATCGTATGCAGTGATTGCCAGCCGAACGTGCAGAACCCCTGCATCGGCTCAGCTCCACTTTTTTCACATCCTTCGGGTGCAGCATCACTGCAAAGGTTTGAACTGCTCAACCCAATTGTGCCTAGCTGCACAGTCTAGATGTTGCTATTACAGGAAGTTTGCAGTTCCTAAGTCATTGACCTCCTGGTTGGAAGCTGGAAACAGGAGGGTTCAGAAACTTCAGAAAGACCACCACCTTCTCCAGTTCACACAAGACGTGACCAATTGGTTCATGCTGAAATATGACCCTTCATCGATCGCCTCAGATGGTCGTCACTTAGTTCTTCACAGGACAAATCCAAGGCCAAAGCCCCTCAGTTCGAAAAGATGGATTCCTATCAGCAACCAGAGGACAGGGGGAGAAAAACATTGAACATGGAAAAGATAAAAAAAGGAAAAACAATGAAAAACACATGTGTCCCATGAAGAATTTGTCCTTTTGTTCTTCCGGGTGGCCCTTGAATCTCACCTCCGTCTCCAGGCCCGTGAATTCCTGGCCACGGACCTCTCCGAAGCAGATGCGCGCCGTACGGGTCGATACCGGGTTCGAAACGTGCAGCTTGCGCCACCGGTTGCGACCGCCAGTAGAGGAAGCCAGTCGGGTGCTGGAGATGGAGATGTGTCCTTGTTGCCCTGTTGAAAAGAACAATTAGGAGACAGCAAGGCCAACAAGGAAACACCATACCGGCCATAGGGTTTGTTGTTCTGTGTGAAGGACAACACCAAACTCTATGGCCAACAGGCCGTTCTTTCTATGACACGACCATGTCGAGAACAATTGGCAAATGTCATTGTCGGAGATTGTTGGGTCTGTTTCGCTTTGTAATTTGCTGGCTTTGTTTGTTATTCGATATACCAAATTGTATAATATATTTATAGGGAAGTGCAAACTGGACATAGGGAAATCAAGTTTCATCATGGAAGTGGATTTCGACATGCCTTTCGGTCCTGGGAATTTGCGGTGGAACCGTCGGTCGGGCCTTGCCGCCTTGCCATCCAAACCAGGGACGCCGGGGTGGAGGGAACTGCGCCAGGTACACAGACCAGCACGAGTATCCGGATCCCGTCAGAGGAAAAGAAGCTCTCAGGCCTCTACACCACGAAAGATGATTCTTACACCTGATTCGTTTAAATCGGGGGACAGCAGTAATGAAAGTGCTTTCTTCAACTTTTGGCAATTTTGTTGCTTTATGTTGCATTTTCTATTGTCACCGTTAAGCTCCATGCAACAGTATTAAAAGGCACACAAGATGAGCTTGTACTGTATATCTTTGGGTAGGACTTTTTCTGATTTTGCTTATAAGATGATGTAACAAGGAACTACTAGTAGCAAGGTGCATCGCTACTAGGAACAAGGTCATCGCTACTAGTAGCTGGAAGCTGATTACCCTGAATTTGCTTAAGGAGTCGTATTCTTGCTACTAGGAACAAAGGGCGGTTCCGAGCAAGAAGCTACGAACGGGGCGCTCCTGGCATTGCTACTAGTAGCATTCTTCTCTTTGTGGGTGAATTCCTTTCCCGGCAGAGACTGTCGAAGTCTGCCGAGTCGAACATGACAGTGGAGGGACAAACGCGGAGGATTGCCAAAGCCAAGGAGTACTAGTAGCAAGGTGCCTTACTAGTAGTAACAAGCTACTAGTAGTAAGGCACCTTGCTACTAGTAGCCTCTAGCTGCTAGTAGAAATGCCCTTGTTACTAGTATTGATGTCCTTGTTACTAGTCCATTTTTTGGGAGGTTGACATCACCTATCTCACCATGGGAGGGACAGCTCCATCCCAACCTGTCTAAGGGATTTGTTCATTTGACCTGGTTTTGACCCAAAATGCGCCGGTGGACCCACAGCTGGGCTTTGATAGCATGGAAGGTTTGGGAGCACTCTGATTGTTTGTTGGGCAAGCATCGGCAAGAATCTTCATACGTTTGGGCGCACTTTGGAACTCAGGCCTGGAAATAAACAGACATCCAGATGCAAATGCAACATCTTATATACATGTGAAAGCTGCATTGCCTCCATTCATTGCAAGGGAAACCAAGGTCTTACATTTAGAACTGTAACATTCTACAGCTACTCAGCTACATGTTTTTTCGAAACGTGACTTCACCCAACGATGCACGACAGTGTACGCTGCTCGGTCACGGCTTTTTCCACGGCTTCCCGCGCCCAGGGTAGCTGTGGGCGCTTTCCTTTGTGGGATCGTCGCCTCACAGGCGCGAGAGAGAGAGAGAGAGGGGCTTGGGGAGGGCGACTTCTGCAACTTGGCATCTCAGAGCGGAAGTCTCAGTGACCCAAGTTAACAGAGTGGTTTTCCTTGTCTCCCGATACACACACATGTTGCCGCTGCAAACAACTTCAGTTGTTGCCAAAGCAGCGAAACAGTAGCAGTGAGTTGTCAGCACAAGAAAGAGCCAAAAGCAACTCCCCTGAGCAGCTTTGAGAAGACCGAACTAATTTCTGCAGCAGCAAGACTTCTCCCGTTTACGTTTGTGCCTTCAGGCGGACTTGTTTCCTGCGACCTGGTTTATTTGGTCCTTCCTCTTGGCGTGGAGTCCCAGAGCCTCGCATGGACTTGGAGTTGTCGGTAACAATCCAACCGGACTACGACCAGGAGCCCTAGGACTAGCCCTAGGGTCATTAGACCGCAGATGGTTTGCCAATGCACATAGAAGTCCGGAAGACAGCAACATGCCGGTCTTCGAGGTCAACCACTCGCAGATTGCACCACTTTGTCACCAGCCAAGTTAAACATATGGATCAAAAGTTACTTTGTCGGACATGCACTACTTTAACAAGATACTTTAAGTAATTAGCAGAACTTTCTTGACTCTTCTGATTTGTTCAGGTCATTTGGTGCACGGAACCGGCTCCTTCACCCGCTCTTGTTCTGTTTGAACCTCCCCATGATCCGCAAGCGAAGTACCGCGCAACGCGTTCCGTGATGCGAGCGCAGTGGTGGGACAGGATCCAGATCACCCAGTCGAACGTCGGAGACCCGCCCCGACCAGGTGACCAGCCACCACTTGCTTGAAAACGGAGGCCCCTGGTCTATGGGTTAACTGAGGAAGACCCCAAGGCCCAGACCATCCATCCACCTGAGTCCCATCCCTTTCTTGCGCTTTAGACCGTGAAGCGGTTCACCTTTTTGGCTCATTTGATGAAAAAGAACCTGGCGAAAGGTGCTGGGGGGGCATGAGGAATTTGCGATAATTTGCGAAGGTGCTGGGGGTCAGTGAGGTGATACTTTGAGTTTGAGGTCACTCTGTAAAAGGTATTAAAGGGTCACTTGGGTTTGAGTCAGGAAAGAATCAGCCCCGGCTTCCAACCATTTGGTATCCATTTGGTTGATGGGAGACGACAGATGTTGGTCCTCCAATTCGAACTCTCGCGCCTAGAAGCCGCGCTCCCCTAGGTCCACCTGGTTGGCGTTCTCTTTTTGACGGACTACGCCAACCAGACAGGGCTTCTGGTGCTTTGCGCCATCTTCGGGCTCCTCGGCGCGCTCGCGCACGGTGGGACGAAGGTTTAGGCGCCATGATGCGCCATGGTTTGGGTCACCCCATTCTATGGTTAGTTTTTTTTGGGCCACCATCTGATATGACAATAGAGGGGCCACCATCTAACATAGGGATCACATTTGACCCTCCACTAGCTAAGATTTGTATGATCTCTATATAGGGCCTTTGTCTGAGACTGTGAGCTCTGCTTGGGGTTCTTTCAGACTCGGCAGACAAGCCCAGTGAAAGGAGGGAAACAACATGAAACAACTTAATAAATTAGCTTCCATAAGTCCAGTTTGATTGTGTTCCCACATGCTGGACTGAAGGGTCCCTGGGTCCCTAGTTCAGATGGCTTTTGGGGGGATTGGAATTCAGGGAGTTTGCCGCTGGAGCTTTGTTTCACTGTTGCTTTGACAGAGTTGCTCAATGATGTTGGATCAAAACTCATTCCTTCCCCTAAACAAAAGAACCTGCCGAGAGGCGCCAAAGACCCCTCAGCACCCCCGCAAGTTGAGGATTATACGAAAGCCCATACCCCCTTCTGAAACTTGGGAAAAGGACTTGGCTCATTGGTCAGAAGATATGTTGCATAAGAGACCGAACACTTCCCCAACACCTCTCCCACTCAATAGATTCTGATTGTGGTCCAATGAATCCTTTAAGCGGGAGCTAAGGCTTGCAGCTTTCCGCCTGTTTTGGCATACAACCTTAAGCTGTTTGGTGGGGAGATTAGGTGATGCTCTAAGACTTGCCCAGGCTGCATGCAGGCTTCGCCTTGAGCGAGACCTGTCTTTGGACCGAGGGCCGGTGGAGGGAAGCTGTGGAGAGAAGTGGGTGACATGGTATCGTTTCAGCTATATAGATATTCCAAAGTATATACAGAAGAAGAGTCTCAGCTCCACTGAGACGTAGTTCGATGGTATACGGTCTATAGGATTGTGGGGTGAAGTATGCCGCCATTTGTCCTTTGTAAACGCATGTAAACGCTAAATAGGGTGAGGTAGGTCGCCCCTGCCTTTGGTGGGATGGCGTCCTCACAGACGTCACAAGACCTCTATAATCCTGTATATAATTGTAATTATACACCATCATTATATACATACATCTAATATTCAATTAATATATATATATATAATTAATATATATATATATATTACTTAAATTGTATTTACTAGATATTACTATATTATATAGGTACCTAAAAGTAGATAGACTGATAGAACAGTACTGACCCTTGGAACTTATTTTGAACATTGTTTATCCTCTTTGAAACGGCACGGTATGATGTTCTCATCCGATCGCGCAGTGCAGTGTTGATTTCTCTGGCGCGAGGATGCTCGATTTGGATGGCGCAGACTCTGTGGGGCCGTGGTCTATTTTGGTCTTCTTTTCGTGCACCTCGATGGGCGGATGATGACCCGTTTGGTAGGTTGGAGGGTAGGTGGGCAGGTAGGTAGATAGTGCTTTTTTGTTGAAATTCTAGTGGCATCCTAGATATAGTATTCTTGTTCCGGTAGTACCTCCACTTTTTTCCTCCTCGGCACATAGAGTTGCAGACCTTACATGTCCGTGTTTTGGGTATGAGCTACTTGCACGTTGCTAGCTGTGCAACACAACATTCCTTCTCAGTGGTTTGCCGCAAAACAAAGGCACGGGCTCCAAATGTTGACAACGTCATGCCTCTAGGCAGCGTAAGAATCACCTAAGTGCCTAGATGCTGACACTCAAGTCAATGTAATTCAATATCTTAAAACGCATGTTTGAAATAGACAAGACCCCTTGAGCTTGAAGGGGATAGGTTTGTCTCAAGATGTAAACTCCGTCGCTGCCGTCAGTCCCTGATGATGTCGTAACACAGTTCTCCCGACCCGACGAGGAACGAGCTAGCACTTGAACCTGCCAATTCATCACATATGCATGTCAACCATGTGCAATGTTTTTTCTTTACATGCTCAGACAACTTGGTTTCATGTTCGAACATGACGTTGCTTTACGCAGTCCTCAAGATTGTCACCAGAAAGGAGGTCCTGCCTGTTGTTGCTTTCCATTGGTGTGTGAGTTATACTAAACACATGGTCAAGACAATCAACTCGCAGGTCCAAGGACATTGCATATTTATCACAGTTTTGGGGGCATTTGTCACAAGATCCCATTGGGTTATTTCACTGCGTCAACCATTCTCCTATGCTATGTGTGATAGGTGTGTACGGAGAATAATTCTGAAACACAAAGATGCACTAGTCACTAGTGCTTGTGAGTTCCCAAATATGAAGAGCTTCACATCGTTATCATCGTTTGGGGACTAGGGCGGCCCAGGGCCTAGGGGTTCAAAGCCAAGAATTTTTGCAGCCAAGGCATCTTGTACTTTCATGCCATGGCCTTAGTATCGACCGGTCTGTGTGAGCCCAGACAACACCAGCTTCTTCACTTGGCCGTTTCAGATTCTTGACTCGGCCGCAGCAATCCATATAGAGGAATCTATATACAGTATACGAGAGCGTCGATTGCGTCATTGTCCTGTCAAAGGCAGCAGCTGTCAGGCAACCTACTTCTTCTACACAAACTTGTGTTGGCCTGTTTGAAGATTCACAAAATGGTTGCGCTTGGCCAATCCCAATGTTCGTGCAGATGTGACCAATCAATCTCTCACCTGCTGTCAGTCCTTCTGGATGGAAGCCACAGTGCTCCCGCCAGACTACATCACGAGCCACTTGTTAGCAGTCGAAGCCGAGTGAGTAGAATGAGAGACTCATGGCGGATTACAGGACTTTTTCGTCCAGCAATGGACTTTCAAACATGCGAGAGGTAGCTGAAGCTTTCTGAGACTAGTTTCTGCTTGGACGTTCGTGCTCAGACTCATTGACTCTCACTTAGGGAACTCCTCCCTGAAAATCAACCAGTTGAATCAATTCCCACCACTAAGTACTTCGTTGACCAAATCAATCCCTCGTTTGTGTTTGCATTTTGCAATTCCCTTGAAAAGCAGACAAGACAACTCCAACATGTGCGTCTCCGAATCGCAGGTATCTCGCTGTTTTTCCCCATGTTCCCTGCGTCGGGATGCCCCAGCTGGGTCTTGGAAAGGACAGGAACCCAGATCAGCGGATTTTTGTCTACAGACATATAAAATATATATATTTAAATATAACTAAATACTGTATATAATACATGTACTGTATATATATATATACATATTCTGTAGAACTTTTTCAAGCCTATCATAATGATATAGCATAGAGATAGGTGTGTATACTTGGGATTGGATATTGGACACCAGATCTGCGAACTCAACTGAACTGGTCGACCCCGTTCGTTTCATGTGTTTGTCCATTCACTGGTGAGAAGGTGTTTTTGCGGGAGTCTCTTTGTTTTGCACAACGGCTATCTCCAGGTCATATCATTTATATTTGTGCAGATATGTTTTTTTTGTTTGACTCGACTGGTCGTGTGTCCTTATGTCTCCTTGTAGCCAGATACTTCACTAATGAAAAGAGAAGGCAAGCGGATCTCTCTGGCAGGTACTGTACGACTTGCCATGGCAATCCTATATATCCTAACATACCGCCGGGCTGCATCTAATATAGTCATGAGAGAGTCAGAGACAGATTGGTCACTATGTGTCATAGCTGCTGTCATAGCTACCGTCTACAGTCACATGTTTTATGTGCTTTTTCAGGGCTTCAGGCTGGGGAGACACGAACCAATCTGGAGACTGAGAAAGCAGCTGAGTTTCATTCCGCCAGGTTCAATGCAGCAGTTCTATTTAGCTGTTTGGAGCTTTTCCTTGAGTGGAGGCGCACAACGGGAGGGGTCGCGGGTGGCGTCATCCTCACAACGGGTGGCCCCTGGCAGCGTCCATCTATGAGGCGACCGTTCTCAGCTCGCCAAGCGAAGTGAGGCCAAGGAAGCAGACCGGGGTTCACTCATGTTCACTCGTTTGTGAGACCAAGGTAGTTTGTTGTTTGATGGTGCAACAAAATGGCGCCAAGCTGACAGCTGAGTAAGCCAAAGAAAACTCGATGAGTTTGGCAGCATCGAATAGACAAAAGCAGAAGATTCTGCATGTGATTCTGACACCAATATGGCATGTTGTGTCTAATCCTTCATAAATGACAGGGAAGCACCGCACCGCTCTGTAGGGTCCTATAAGGAGCTCATGTTCAAGCTCCTTCCCCCATGGTTTTTCCCCTGATTTGTTTCACTGTAATTATATATATATATGTGTGTGTTACTTGCGGGTGGAATTCACTTGAGTTGAAGACACAAGCTTTAATGCGTTGCTTATGAAATTTGTTGACCCGTTTGTATTTTGGCGCCTTCCCTCAATCGCTTCCACCAAATCCTGAGACCTGTCAAGCCTATCAAAACTGTTCTTTTCCTGGTGCCTCTAGTGGCACACACTGACACTCAGATCTATCAAAGATGGTCCTATGTGTTGTGTTTGGTCTGCCATGTGCGGTTTGCCGATCGCCGAAGTCTGAAGCGCCTGCAGATGGTTTCCAGATTTCAAGATTTGGAGATCCTTCGCCGTGCTGGGCGTGCTTTCGGCGCAAAGAAAGATGGGTAGGGGCAGGGGCATGTGGGAGAAGTATGTGTGGGTACTTTCATTTTGACCCACAGCCGTATGGGTGCATTGCCAGGTAAGTTGCCAACTCATTGACTTTTGACACTAGCTGGGGGCTGTTTGTTGAAGGCGAGTGCTCGATTGTTGGTGTGGTTGACAAATATTGAGGGGATCACTATCCTATTGTCCTGCACCATTGGAGACACCAAACATCTATCCTCAGAACTCCTGGATCACACCCCACATCCCAAACACTAGCACTTGGCCAACTTCTGTTGATTAAAGTTTAACGATCACCACTTGGGTATTGAGTCCGCGATGGCCTCCAACCTAATTGCAATGGCCTCCACCTAGTAGCTTCTTGCTACTAGTAGCGATGCCCTTGTTTCTAGTATCTTCAAATACATACTCAAAAGCTTCTTGTTACTGAGGTGAAACGATTCCCAAGGACATCGATTCTTCCGCTAATCAGAGATATGTTGGTTTCAGCGCACGTAGAATGCGAACTGCTCCTGGGCTCTGCAAGGTCCAGCTGCTTGACTTGTGGCTTTCAGGTCCTACAGGATGTCTACAGTCCCAATATAGGCCTTACACAGACCCTATGTAAGGAGAGTAGTCTTAGTGGATAGTCCCCCGACACACAGCTGCTTGGCTCTCGCTTTTCACCGAGTTGGCACTGCAACGCGACGCGCCGTTTTCTCCAAGGCTGCCCTTTGTGTTTGTGGCCAGGCCGGGAGATCCAAGCCCGGACAGACTTGGGCAAAGTCGAGAGTTTGCAAACTCGTGACGAATGAAGAACACGTTTGAACTTTATTGGGAAATCTATAGCCGCAGGAGTACACAGGTGAAAGAAACTGAAATCTCATCGGTGAAAGGGGCACCGACCCATCACTAAATCACAGTACAGGCCGCGGGTTGGTCAGATTCATCCTACCATGCCATGGTGACCATGCTGTTGGACAACCTATCAGACGATTTTGTACTTTGCAATAGCACTCGGATGTCTTTGCTGGCGTCATTCAGTGTCATCCAAGTCTGGTAGCAATTATTAGCAACTTCGACCCAAGCCTATGACAAACCATCAGGGGGTCGCAACGAATCCTCACCCTACGAATCCACCCACCGGGTCAGTCAGATTCCAGGTGGTCCCACCCTTCAAGTAAAGACCAGGTGGTCCTACCCTTCATCTAAAAATTACACCGGCAAGGGACCCCAAATAGTGTAAAGAGGAACAGATGGAACATGGCATCACGTGGAAGGAAAGAAGGAGCACACAGATGAAAGCACAAATATGAGAGGAGACGGACAAGAGCACAAATGTGAGAGTGCACAGATGAGAGCAGCAGATGCGGAAGCATGTGAAAGACCAGAAGCATTTCGCAGTTCACAATGTACCGCGCCTGCCACGAAATCTGCACATCGAGGTTCACAAAGTACTGCGCCTGCCACGAACTCGGCACATCGAGGTTCACAAAGTACTGCGCCTGCCACGAAATCTGCACATCCAGCTTCACAAAGTGCTGCACCTGCCACGAGATCTGCACATCGAGTTTCACAAAGTGCTGCGCCTGCCACGAAATCTGCACATCGAGATTCACAAAGTGCTGCGCCTGCCACGAACTCTGCACATCGAGATTCACAAAGTGCTGCGCCTGCCACCAAATCTGCGCGTCGAGATTCACAAAGTGCTGCGCCTACCACGAAATCTGCACATCGAGATTCACAAAGTGCTGCGCCTGCCACG
>CAXAMN010021464.1:0-47148 GCA_963970005.1 Durusdinium trenchii | reverse complement strand
CAAACAAACCATGTTATAGACATATACATAATTTAATATATATATATTATATATATTATATATTATATACATATTGTAAAGACAATAAAACAAACACATACATATACATATTGTAAAAACAATAAAACAAACACATACCCACCCAGATCGAGACACATCTCCAAGCTTTCATTTGCGCATGGCATGGCACATCTGCAGTGGAGGTCCGCTTGAGTACATTCTGAAAAGAAACCAATGGGTTAACAATAATGATCTCTCACCCACCATGTCTGGGTCATATCGAGATGCCCAAAGGGTGAAGGTGTGCTCCGGATAGTAGAGCGTTTGCAGCGCCGCCGGGATGACCAAAGCCTCGGTGGACCAAGACCAACCGCCGTGCTCGGTGGGTCGAACGTCGGTGGCGCCACATCCGCTAGCGTTCAAACATATCATTACATATCATTATAATATAATTGTATTTATATATTATAAATATATATACATTTCATTACATATACCAAATAAGTTAGTTATGTTGTATTTTTTGGTGAATGGCAGGATTGTTTTCAAGGGTGGCAGGTCACCCCAACCCGTTCGACCATCTCCGCCCTTCGGTCTTAGGTTCGATGGGACGCCACGGAGGCATCGTGTGTTTTCATTCGACGCCACATGGTTTCATAGTCATTGAGTCAAAAGCATTGTGCCAAACAGTTTACCAGTTCCGTTGACCAAAGACCTCAGGTCTGGTGCTTCGTTTCTTCGGTGCTCAAGCACCTGCTGATCCAAACACATGCTGGCTGTGTCGCAATGGTGATCAAACAACAATTAGTGCCTTCCTGCCTTCCTCCAGCTAGCTCCCTGTTGGACAACCACTCCTGCTCTGTGCTACTTCAGAAAGCCATGTTCTACATCGTTCTACAAGTGAGCAAGCCACCCGGACCACTCAACCCCCCCCCGATTTTTGGGAAAGCCGAGGGGCTAAAGTCAGGGCAGCGGGAATGATCCAAATTTGCTGGATACCAAATCGCTGAGTTGTGATGTCAAAGACTTCTGCCAGCAGCAGAACCACCTCGTACGAAACGCCCCACATTCACGGGGTTCTTGATGTTAGCTTCATCTTGGTCGACTAGTAGTGAGAAAGCCAGGAAGGAGTATGGCCAATCAGCAAATCACATTCATGCCAATTCATGCTTCTAAACTGGGATACAATCACCCAGAAAAAACATGGTTTGTCGCGAGGCGGACGATGGTCGCTTGAAGCAACAAAAACTTATCCACGCTTCACAAGGGTCGCTTAGCTTACTTAAGGAGACCTCGATGCATCGGGTTGCAAACCAACCTATAGTCCATGGCAAACAAGAGAGACAAACCGCGTGTAGAAGCAACGACACAGTGGCAGATCCACCTGTTCCGTCACTCTTCCGTGAACTTTGCCAAGAGGGGAGGCAATTCTTTTCAAGGCGGTTGCTTAATTTAACCTCATGTCCATCGGAAACTGCATCATCCACTTCCACTTCGGTCCAACAAAACCTTCGGTACCCTTCGGTCTTATCCAAGCTGCGATAATTCCCTTCATGGCCTCAGATCCAAGGTGAACAATGACTCCCAAAATAGGTGCAACACTAAAGAACGCGAGCATGCAGCATGCTTGAAAGCTTGCGGAGATTTTGGGGAGGTTACCTTGGATAGCATCCCAAACATGTCCTTGGTTTCTGCTTTTGAACAACGCAACACAAGAATAGCGGACACTTCAAAGCCCAAGCTTGAACAATTCTCGGCGGCCAAAGGGTCATTGCTGATTTCCTGACCTCAAAGACTTTCTCTGCAAAGTAAAAAAGACTAACTTATATATCCGATTACTGTTTCTGCAACTTTGCAAGTTATCCTGCCAAAAAAATCCTTTGTGGTTGTGTGATAGCAGCTCAACCGACCAAGAACCGCATTATACAACAAATTCGAGACATCTCTGAAAGGATTTTCTGGTCTTGACATCAGGATCATATATCAATATGTTTTTGTGTTTCATGGGGGTTCAACTACTTCCATCTCTTCAATGAAACATGTTTCTTGTGCGGATGGTGGACAAATCCTGCAGTTTCACTAGGGAATACATGAAAATACAATCCCCTTGAACGGTCAATGAAAAAGGAGATTCTAATTGTTCGAAGAAAAGTCCAGGATGTTGTCCAACAGCCAAAAGCAAGGTAATAGATTTGGTATGATTTGGTGATATGTGCAGTGTCTACCTTCTCAGAAGGTACATAGAACAAAACCAAGAGCACTACTGAGGTCAACGGAAGGAGGCCCGGAACCGTCTGACGCTTGGTACCACAACCGGTTCTGCGATCCTTGCACCATGACCAACCCTTTGAGACGACCAGTCCCCGGTCCCTGCCTTCCCTGCTCCCCCGAGCGGCTGAATTCAAGTGCCGCGTCAAGCCGTCTTTGACGATGCGGCCGTTGCGGATCCGTTTCAGGCGTCCTCGGCGTGCCCCGACAGTCTGCCGGTGAAGGGCTGCCGGGCTGGCCGTGATGTGGCCGTTCTGTGGCCATGTGCTGAAACTCAGGTACGCCGATGTGCTGAAAGTCATATGTTTTGGCAGTCTGCAAGGGTCCTGGTCACTGGTAATCCACCAACATGATCTTTCCAAGTTCTCAAATTGTTGGGTCTCAAAGTATTTGGGAACCTCCAATGACCTCCAAACATCTGCCTAAACAGCCGCTGTTTACATAGAAATTTCTTGGTGAACTCATAAACTCATGGGCCATCTTTGCCATTCAAGAACAGCTATCGCTATATTATGATACCTTATGTTTTGTGTGACCTGTTTTTAAGTACGTGCTACCTTGCACTTTGAACACAACAGTTAACAAAAAACACGTCCCACGGAGTCCCACGTCCTCCACCCCTCTCAACCAAAAACATCCACGCATTGACCTCCCCATGTTGCGTCATGTTGCGGTACTCCATGGCACAGAAGGCCACCAGGACGCCTTCCAGGTCACCATGACTGGGACCCTCGGAACCGCAGCTCTCGGAACCTCGGAACCGCTCAGCAAACGTAGGTGATGCGGTGCCCAAGCAGTGCCCGAACAAAAGACCAAACCAAACTCAGGTTCTTCCTATCAACCACTTGGCGTAACTCCCCATCCAGAAACGGATTCCCATGTCATCCCATGTCAATCATGTTTTGGATATCAATTGCAAAGTCAGTAAGGCGGAATCACCGGTCGAATAGAACATTAGAGGACACCTCGAGAAAGGAGGGACATGTCCTCACAATCCATATTTACATGTGATATGTTCATGTGTTTTCCCTATTGTTCCTTCTGCGTACCGTTAATAAACAGTATAAATATTGTATAATAAATCAATATAATATATACATATATATCACTACTACCTTACCCCCGGGGGTGGGTCAAGAATGTAATTTACAATTTCGGGTGTGTCAACATGCAGATTTTGGAAAACGGTGAAATTTGAACATACAGGTCTGACATACCTCCATCTCACAAGACAGGGGTCAAATTGTAAGTTACATTTTTGACCCTCGTGTGTGTTCGTTCGGCCTGCACGCACTCAAAACTTGTAAGTTACATTTTGGAGGGTGAGGTAGAAGCATGGACCCTCACCCTCAAAATTGTAACTTACAATTTCCCTTTCGGTTGATCACAAGTTTGCACTGTGCCGCATTTTCCCTTGGAAGTGTTGGCACGTAGCGGCTGCGCCCGAAGATTCTGGCCAGTGGGAAAGGCAGTCTAATTGTAATATTTCCTGCTGGGTACCCTAGAGTGCGTGCTGCGTGGGGTTTTCCTGGGCTGTGCCTGCCTCAACATTTATGGGAGGACCTTACCAGTGCGGAAGGGGGGGAACTAATTGTAATAAGGCTTTCTGGCTGCGCTATGGTACACCCTGCGCAGTGTTGTCCTTTCATGTGCTGGCTTCAACATTTCTCTTACGAGCTTCAATAGTCGGAGAAGAAGGTTGTAATTGTGATATGGACTTGTGGGCGCACTAAAATACATTCCGTGTAGTATTTTTCCCAGGTTACAGTGGCCTTAAACATATCTGGAAGAGAGAGGGGCTTCAGAGCTTTACCAGATACATGTTGCTTTAGAGGTATAGTTGTAAGGTTGCCATTTGTTTGCACTATACAGTGTGTGTTGCGCATGTTTTTTGTGGAAAGCATGGCTCCAACAATTTCAGAAGTACAGGTCGTTTAAGGATGTCTAGGGTAGAATTGTAATCTACAGTGGCAGGGACACCATGCTTAGACAAGAGCATCGAGTCCTCCGCTTTATCTCCCTTTCCCTTTCGGTTGTTCTAACTTTCGGTTGATCTCGGTTGAGCCATTGTGCTGCACGAAAGCAAAGCGAGAATCTCCGGATTAAGTTCAATCTTGAGCTCAAGATGCCCAAGCTCATGTTCCAAAGGCATGTGGAAACTGTCGAAGCAGAGAGGTTCAAAGCTATTACAAAACACACTCGTAAAACGCCGACAAGGGGGGGGAATTGTAATTTGCTCTGTGTGGTACCCACCCAAAGATTCTTACAATTCCCCTCCCCCCCCCCCTTTCAAAGTCTCCAGAAGTAGGACAAGACCTCTTTGAGGGGGGGGTCAAAAAAAGTAACATCCTCACATAGGCTACTGTACCTCAACCCTAGATCTTACAATTTTCACCCCCCCCCCCAAAGGCTATATAATGCTATTGTTGTGAAATCAAAAAATGTAAGTTACAATTTTGACCCCCCGGGGGGGTCAAGCACCGCAAGGGGGTGGTGATATACATATATATATATATTATATGATAATACATGCCTATAACATGCATATATAAATACGCATAAATTACACAATACACACATCAATACAATCTTCTTCTCCGGGGACCCAAAGAGACTTCCACGCCGCCCGAGGAGCCGTCGGAAAAGTCGCTCCCTTCCTCGGTTCACCAATGGGAGACAATCATATGAGACCATCGATTCACACAGTGAGGGCAATTGTATATACATGTCATTACATGTCTGTATAATCAATCGGTCTGCATCCACAAAGAGTAGTAGCTGACCTCTTTGCATATTCTGAACATCTCCGTGATTTCTCACTGCCAAGCTTGCTCCCCTTGGACGAGGATCTGTTGTGGTGTGTCCCACCACACTGGGGTTCTCTTCGTCGCTCCCCATGGCATATCGGCACGAGCGGACTGGTCGGAGATGACGCCAAAGAGGGGACGGGCGACCGTGGAGTTGTGGGGAGTGGGGAGTGGGATGAGGTGTTGTTTCGGGGTGTGAATGTGTGCAAGGCTGAAATGGAATTGTTTTGGTAGTTTATCCACCAGGGATCAGGTCCAGCATCCCAATTCTAGCGGTTGGAAGGTCCTAGTGGTCCTAGTGCATGTTGGCATGTTGCATGTTTACTCTCAGTCTTTGTAGCTCATTATTCCTGGGCAAAACAAGCATTTCTTTTGCGTGACCACACTCTTTTCCTTCCAGCTTATGCAGCTTGCCATGCATTGGATTTCTTTTTTCAGGCACACTGACACTTTTTCACCGGCTGCTAGCCTTCTGATTCTGACCTCAATTTGACCTCAATCATCCCTTCAGAAAGGCTTCACATGTGAGTCGACATCAAAGCTGAGGGTGGCGTTCAAGCAGTCGATCCAGCGAGATCCGGCGAGTTCCACCTTTGGAGCTGGGAACACTGATTCTCCCTAGTCTGGGCAACTGGGCATTTTCAGTTAATCTGAGAGGGTTGAAGGATCAATTGTTCTTTTTGTTAGTCTCGCTAGTTGTTCCAAAATACCGGAAACTGGATGAGCAATTCACCAATGAAGCTCAATATGGATTTGGTTGATCAGGGAAGCCAAGGGAAGGAACTCGATCCTGGAGCAGCACAATAGTGAATAGTGATCACGACCCAAGGTTCCCCAAAGAAAATCCGTAGAAGCCAAAGCCGGCTTGTTGTTTGAAGTTCTAGTTGTTCTGAGGTTGAACTCGCTGTATGTGTTCCTTGACTAAACCACTAAACCGCCCCAGTTTGACTCGAACCCTCTCATGACATTCGAACCTGGCAACCCCTACAGCTCCTTGAACGTCCTGGCCTTGGAAGTCCAACGGAACGAGGGGTAGACCTACTAAGGATGGCAAGGTATGCGCGACTTAACCCACAATATGGAATATGCATGACTATGATTGACTATGCAGTCAAAGAACAAGCTCCAAACCTCCAAACTCGGCATGGAGGATCTCAACGTTCCGACCTCCACCTGCGGATCAAGTCCCACCGTCCAACAGTTACTTTCGGTCATACCCTGGAGTCAAACAAATGCCAATCATCCGACACACAAACAAAAAAAACACACACAAAAAAAAAAAACAGAAGAAAACAGAAACAAGTGACCACTTTGATTGTTTTTGTTGGATTCCCCTTTATCGAATTCCTCCAGAAGGATGAAAACAAGCTGCTTTCACCCAACTCTGTGATCATTGCACTTCTACACCCCCCGAAAACGTTCGCAACCTTCCCAGCTTTGCACCTCCTCTTCAACTTCCATCCCTTCCTCCGGCTCCTCCTCAACTGCCTGCCACAGGTTCCCGGAGAACGCAAATTATGGAGGAACCAAGAGTGGAACCCAACCACCCAATCTGGCTGGATTACTGGGTGATTTCAGAATGTCTATTAGGGAAACATCAAGAAAGCGACTCTTGATTTGGACCCATGAAGGCGCTCAAATGTGGAATCTCTTGGGGTAGTGCTGACGGTGTGACGTGATCTATGCTTCCTGGCTCTCGGTACCACTTCGGGCCAGCATTCCGCCGAGTCTTTCAAACACATGTCTGATGCCCATGACCAGCTCAGGAAGTTTTCTCTGACACGTCTTCCATTGTCTGGCAACAGAGTACAAAGTGCCGTGGATGAACCAAAGCATCACTTTACACTCAAAAACTATTAGTCAGTGGGTTCAATCATCTCAAGCAAAGGTTGATAATGAAACCAGCTGAAACCACCACCCAGTATTTGTTTGCAGTTTATCTCATTGGAAACAGCAGAAATGTCATCTGCCCCGCCTAATCTCCTGAAGCCTAACACCATAACACCAGCACCAAGTCGTCCGGGAACTTTGGGAGTGGTGGCCAGCAGCGGCAAGCCAGAAACATCGAGGTTATTGCTAGTCTCTCACCCCAAGACGTCCCTCCAACCTGTCATCAGCAAGCGAGGTGATGCCTTAAAACCACGGTGCCAAGCCTCAGCAGCTGCAGGCCTCTTCAGCACAGCAGGCTCTTCTGGAGGCTCCTTGGAGGACTCCCCAGCAAACGATTTTGGGTTGGTTTTCAGGGATGTTTCAGTGATCGCCCATCACTGCTATGCTGCGGCTGCGACACCTAGTTTTTGAGGTTGGGCAGCACACCACTCCGAAGGCAAAGGGCCGGTGTGCGCTATTAGTTACGTATTAGTCTGGCAAACCCATACATACAAACGGCCGCTCTCATTTGGAGGTCAATGCAGTCAAGGAAATGCACATGAGGGAGAACATCAAGCTGTGATGGCGGTTAAGGCAAATGCATCCGAAATGCGTCTGTTCCACTTCCATGTTAGCAAGCGGAAAGAAATCGAAAGCCGGAACGAAGCTCCTCCTCTTCGTGCACCACCGGATCTACGGCCTTCGCCTTGGCCTTCGCTCGGCCTCGAACGCGCTTTGGCCCGCAGCACGGGCGCGGAGCTTTGGCAGAATGACATAGTCCTCCCAAGATGTTCTGCTATGCCCAGATCTTCCAAATATGCAACACATCAGCCTTTGATAGATGAAAAAGGCAAAGACTTTGCCTTGGATGATGATCGAGGTATGTTGTATCCCTTGGAATTTTGATGGCTTCAGGAACTCCTATTCAGAGACAAAGCCATGAGATGAATCTGCAAGGGCCATTGCGATGCCAGGCCAATGGCCACAAACCATGCCGATGTTTCAGCTCATCGGCCTCGTGCTACACACTCCATGGACCCAATATATATATATATATTATATATATACACATATCCTGTATATATTAATGGCAATAAGTCCAAACCGAGAGACCTTGGCTGACCACGGAAAACAAATAGAACGGAATGACAAGGAGGTCAAATGAGGTCAACCTACCAGGATGTTCGGTGGATTTTCGGTTTGGTTCCACCGAAAAAGCAACAGCTGCCATTGGTGGTCGCTTCTACTCCAGGACAATGGGGTGACTGGATGACTGGATGGATCAGCTCCAACTCTTCCATGTGTTCTAGATGTTTGAGTCAACAGCATGTGTGTAGTGTCTTATAATATAGTGGGTCTCCTTCTCACCTACCCCCTGGAATAGTTTACAACTGTAACAACAGTGCAACTGCATGTGAGACGGATGGAGGCATAATGAGAAATATAGGAGTGTCGCTCAGTTGTTGGCATAACTCCTTGCGTCTTGATGTCAAAATAGAAGATAGATTCTACCTATAACTTGACCTACTACCTGGTCATATCACTATTCGCTAGTTATCTCAAAACAAGAGAGTTTTGGTGACACAACCGACAGAATACGCATATTTAGGCCGCAACACATGACAAAATGGATGCGCAACCTTGCATGGATGTGGGCTTCGCATTGTCAGAATTGACAAATACTGGAGCCTTGGACTCCGTTTGATGCATCCTTTCATCATCTTTGATCTTCTCAATAGTTCTCTACTATACATCTACATCAGCTCTTGTCAGCTCTTGTACCCAGCTCCTTTCATACTCTACCCAGAAACCATCTCTACACCGAAACCTCTCGGTGTTTTGACGAGTCACCTGCAGGCTTCTTTCTCACATCCTGCATGTCCGATGGGCGAAGTCCGAAGAGGCGGCATTGCCAGGAGAGCAAAACCAAGCGAGCATCATTTGACGAAATCATATTATTGAATCAAAGAACGCGGGACAGTATAGGAGTCAGCCTTAAAACAAAAAACACAAACAAACTGTTACTCCAGGGATGCTTTTAGAATCCTATTTGGGGAGGATCTTAACATCAGCAATAGTCCGATCTGCAGTCCAATTCCAAGCTACGAGGTGGTGATGATCTCCCAACTTGGAAAGAACCGACTTCACGGTTTTTAAAACACAACGAAACGAGTGAGATGAGGAGGAATCCTCATCTCATGTCATGGATGGCCTATTCGAACAGAAACCTCATGAAGCCATCGATGCTGGGAGTCTGCAGACTTAGTTCGATCACAATTGGATCACGACTCCGTTCCCAGAATCTGCTGATCACGGGAAACAGGTTGCCAGAACCATTAAATCTATTGGATCACTTATGGATCAGACTTATGAATCTGTCTGGTTGATCGAATAGACCCTCTCTCCCGTCCCCAGCAACTTCTTTCGCCGGCCCCCCAAAATGGCCGCCTCCACAGGCGCCTCGGTCACGAGTCACGGGCAAATGACGTGTGGCGCACGACGTGTGTCGCATGACGTGTGTCGGATGCCTGAAAATCGTTTTCGGGAAGCTAGCCTGAGAAACACTGCGCAGTATAGGCTGGAAATGGCTGGAATATGTATTTTTGCCTCCATGGGGTTCATTCGACAGAATTTCTGGACCAAGGTTCAAGGTTCGTCCGAGAAAGAGTCTCTATAACTGTCAATGCGGGTGATTCATCTTGCTTTTTGCTGGTAGGCCAGGCAGTCGTAATGACACTATTCCCTTATTCCCTTTCTATAGTGAAATTCAGTTACCAGTAATTGATGCTAGATTGCCGATTAAGCACCACAAAAGCATTAAATCAACATGCATTCAACATTCTTAAAGAGGAGTGCTGTTGGGACCGAATGCATTCAACGCCCCGTGCTTTTTTCTCCCAACTCTGAATCTGTATAGCACTAATGCGACATGACGTGAACGAAACACATCCAACCATTAAGGCGAGGTGGGTAACATCCAAATTGCAGTCCTTTCCACTCTGTCACCATGCGGCTCTTACTCAAGGATAGATGCTCCTACTGCGTGGACTCAACATCCAAATCTCTAGATGAAATGGAATGCAAATTTTGTGTTCGCCGTTGCGAAAGAGGAGTTCTCAGTCCTTAGCCCAGTTCCGTTCAACCACATCTTTGAGCTCAGCACGCCCATCTCCACATCCTCCTCAGCCACCACCTGGCAGTGACCATCTCACCCGAACTCACGGGTGTTTTCGGATGCTTTCCGCCCGATGCGACCGCCCGGTCGGAAAGAACCTCGACCTCTGACCGAATGACCGAATAGAGTCAGAGAGCAACGAAGCACCGAAGTTCCACTAGCTACTGCTACGTTCGTAGCTTGATTGTTACTAGTATAATCATAGTAATGCCAGGAGCTACGTTCGTAGCGCCCGATCGCTCCGTTCGCAGCGGTGCCCTTTGTTACGTTCGTAGCTTCTTAAGTACTATTCGGAATCGCTGATGGCACCCAAAAGAGTTTCGCTTGGGAATTGTCACCCGAGTTTCATCCAGCTTTGCCGCTTTTTGACAATCGAACAGCGAGGCACGACAATGACAAGAACAATCCTCTGTGCAAATGGAAATCCTCTGCAGAATTTGTGTGCCATTTTCAGGTGCTTCCGAACAACTCAGATTCACATGATTCACACCGATACGACACAAAAAAACTCCACCCTGCCTCAAGAGCCTTGGCAGCCGGACGTTTCAGCACGGCCGCCTCCTGAAAGCCGGGCCAATGGCCATGACGGAGAGGGGGAAAGAATTGCAAAAACTAGCAGGATCTGGAATCTGAGTGTTCTTGAGTTATTCAGCATTAGACATTCAGCTTTTGACAGGACCGGTCAGCTTCGCTTTTTCAAAGTAAAGATGCGACCAGAACATGTTTCTTCAAAGTGCTTTGGCTAATGTGGCCCAGCCACGTTTACCCAAGTCACAGGTACCAACCAGGTACAAACGTTCTGAGTACTGAGTAGTCAAAAGGATACCGAATGTCGGTCCTATGACTACCCGGAATTGAGAAACTATATATGGAAAAATAGTATGACTCAGGCAACTATGTGCGTTGTTGAGCCAAGTATGGAGAGTCTTCTTAACGAAATACATCATTCAAAGCATTGAGTACCAATTGTGTTTACGGATCGCGAGATGATGTTAGGGCAGTTCTGGAAAGCGTCTGCTAGAAGCTCAGTGTTGTGATCCAGGAGTGTTCAAATCCGCTTGGCATTGCTCCAACTCCGATGCTTTGCAGTGTGGCGGACACCATGCGTAACTGAATCGTGATTCGGAGAGAGGAGAATACTTCCGCTCTCCTCATCGCGGAGTAAAATATGATCCAGGAAGATGGACATCTTGTTGGTTTCACGGTTTCACGGGGTTTCACGTGTGATTTCATCATCCCAATGCAGTTGATTCTTGATACTGCGTCTTCTTTCATCTCATGAACAATGATGCTGTTCCGACTTCCAGAATTAATTGCAATTCCTCATCTTGGTGATGGAGAAACTGATGGACATGGCTGCGAACGAAGGCGGGAAATACAGATTATATAGACATGTTTTTTGCATGTGAAAGAAGAAGGTGCTGCCAGGAGTATGATGTGATACGGGTGTGTTGCTTATGTAAATTTACCCCATTCAAGGTTGTCATGCAGGATCCAGTGAGGGTTCGGGAGGGTTTGCTTTTGCTCCGGCCTCGCTCGCACCGGTCACCGTCATCACCCTCTCAGCGGGGTCGGCCAGTGCCTCAAAACGTTGAGACCAATGAAAAGGGTGAGTGGCGATGATGGAGAACATCGAGGATGGTTTGTTGGAAAGGTTCTGCCAGGATTTAGCGTAGAGGCATTGAACACGTTCTCCTGGGTCCATGTGAGCCGTCGGGAGTGTAGATGGATAGCTTCAAGGTTCTGACCAACATGTGGATTGGACATGGTTTTGAAGGTCCAATGATATTGTATATATATACGGTGGTTGATCAATAATCAATAGTATGTAATTATGTGTTCATGATGGAAGGGCAATCCTCCATGGAAACAAGAGCCAACAAGTATCTTTCGCAGCCTCATCGCGAAGCATGGTCCTAAGACTTTAAGACCATGTCTAGTTAACATGAGCTGGAACTATATGCAGCATGACCCCAGCACAAGGATGAGAGTTGCCACAGCTACCCAGGGTCACTTGCAGCATCTGTGCGACATCTGCGCGACAAACAGTATGAGTCCTGAAGAAGGCTTAGAATAGAATAGAGTCAGGCACAACTCAACCCAAGTGCCAGCTACCAACACAGGGTGATGCTTTTACAACGGCAACTACACGAAGCAAAAGACGTCCTTGACTCAGTGAAAGACATCTTTTACTTGGCAAATGGTAAAAGTAAAAGACGTTTATACTTTATACATATATGGTGCTCTGGTGTTTGCAAAGACATGGCCCGAAGTCTCTGTCAGCTACCACTCCAAAAACATGTGCCTGTAAATTGTTAATAATTAAATTGCTTGATTACATGGCCCCATACGCACCACTAGCCACTAGGCGACGTTGTGGTGCCACTAGGCGATTCGGTGACGTTGTGGTTCGAATCCCCCCTGGACATGTTTTTTCGATGGATACAAGCTTCCAGGCTGCAAAAAGCGTGGGCGTGTGCGCATTGGAGCGTAGGTGCTGGTCCCGCTGCAGGGTGTCGTTGCGCTTGAAAGTTTGGTTGCATTGTGCCGCTTCTCTGTGCGTTTCGGAGCAGGGGTACAGCAAGAGGTTGACAAAAACTGTCCACAAAAAGCGTCCTCTCCAGTATCTCTAAAATCCTAGCCCAACCCCAGCATCTCTACCTTGTGAAATCCTACAGCTTTAGTAAAATCGTGTAGTCTAACGTGTTTTTGGAATCCTGGCGCCTAACCTTGAGCAAAAGGATTTCAAAAAAGCCACATTTCTGGTGTATTTTCCTGGGGTCCTACCTGACTTCCTTATTTTTGATTTGTTTTCGAAAGTTATTTTTTCTGAATTCTGGCCGTCTACCCCTAGGATTTCAGTATGGCGCAAGCAAGGGGGATCTGAGAAGGCATGACAAGCCTGTCAGAGCTGCAGGTCCTTGCCTCACTGTCAGGGCTGTGCCAGGGTGATGCAGTTACAGTTTGTGAGCTTCCTTGGAGAAAAACAATCCTGCATGCACTTCCAGGGCTGTGCAAGGATAAGTTAAGTTGTCAGGTTACTAGTCTGTGACAGTGGAGACTGGAATCAGGGTATCCTCTACGAGCTGCAAGGGCTGGGCAAGGAACGTTGAGGCTTCAGTTCGTTAGTCTGTGACAGTGGGGACATGTGGAGACACTTCCGCCCACCGGCTCTGACATAGGATTGCCTTGCATTTCCACCATTTGTCGCTCGGTAGAAAGGAACTAATAGAAGACCTCCGATAAATCTTTCGCGAGAAAAGTCATTAATATACTTGTCGGAACTTTTGCGGATGGTTAGGACAGCATTTAAAAGGTCGTTTTACATAAAACCCCTTACACGGACATAAGATCAACTCTAATATATTATACTAATATTGCCATACAAACTATAAACAATTCGCTGACTGCTGTGGGATCCTGTATTTGGAGCCAAGCAGCTATTCTTATGACTCAATTTAAACAGACTCCACGTGCATCCTTCCTGCTGCGAGTACCTCATGATCCGGCATCAAGAAAAAAACTATTCCATTTGACCTCACTGCTCCGACGTCCGACCTCCGAAATGGACCCGTCTTGCGCTCTCCCTGGGGCACCGGGCGACCACCACACCGCGTACCTCCTCCTCTGTCATGTGCTCCAGGTCCCCGTCCTCGTACCTAGCTGAGCAGCTCGGAGTGACACATCTTATGGGCCTGAAAGGTTGGGGTTGGAGGCCATCGCCAGTAGGTCGGAGGCCATCGCCAGTAGGTCGGAGGCCATTGCCAGTAGGTCGGAGGCCATTGCCAGTAGGTCGGAGGCCATCGCTAGTAAGTTGGAGGCAATCGCTTCTAGGTTGGAGGCCTTCGCTTCTAGGTTGGAGGCCATCTCTGTTAGTTTGGATGCCATCGGCCATGGCTAGTAGCTTGGAGGCCATTGCTATTTGGTTGGAGGCCATCGCTATTAGGTTCGAGGCCATCGCTAGCAGGTTGGAGGCCATCGCTTCTAGGTTGTAGTAGGTTGGAGGCCATGATTCTAGGTTGGCGGTTATATTGGGTTGAAAGCCATGTTTGGAGACGATTTTGAAGCTTGCGGTTTCTTGCTCGGGGTGCTTGCTGGAAGTCTTTGTTACTGATTTTGTCGTCAAGTGTTGTAAGCAAATATATTAATATGTTAGCAATGATATTTTCATATATTTTCAATGTCTTTCAGATTCTGCCGTTGTCGTTGTTGCTGCGGCCACTGATATCGCTGCTGCTATGTTCGATGTCTGGTCTGAGGGAATCAATGTCCCTGCAGCCTTCTGATTAGGTCCCCTGCTTGACTGTAATCTTGTACTAAAAGCCAGCCAATGTTCTAGAATTACTTTCAAATCTTAGTGAATTTGGTCCCAACCGCAGCTTTTGCAGGACACCTGTGTTTCGCGCCAGTGTCTCGCTCCACCACTGCCATCCGGCTCCACCGCTTTATGGGAACCCCGACCGAATGCGATAGAGGCGATCCCGCGAGATCTGTCCGACCTGACGTCCGCCGCTCCGGTGCCGTTCCAGCGGAAGGAGGTCGGTCGCTGTCGCGCATCGCGACATCGCGAAGTCAAAACGAGCGCGTCTACGGTGTTCCTCGGGGTTTTGGGTGAGGTGAACCCCGGGGTTCGGGTTCACCGCTGATGGAAGTGAAGTACTTCTGGGTCGGGATGAACCCGGATTTCACCGGGTCGGCAGGGTGTCTGGGACCCAATACGCCAGGACTGTGGAGAGAAAGAAAGTAATCAACTCAACCAACTCTCTACATGTGACATATAGTAGATCGTAGATCATTGTATCACCATGCTGGACTCGCATGTATCGGGTCTCATCCATGTCTTTTGGGTCGATGATTTCATCTGCATCACTGGGGAGCAAGAAGCTACTAGGGCTCCTGGCATCGCTACTATAGGAGCATTCTTACTACTATAGTAACAAGAAGCTAAAAGGAAACTAGATAAGCTCACTTAGGTGGGAAGCCATGGTAGCCTCACTTGCTAATCGCCGCTTTTTGATGCTTCTTGACCTTCAAAGACGATAAGAGAAAAGACAGTGCATTCTTAGGCAAAACAAAGGAAACTAATACCCGTGATCACCCCAAAGTTTGTCTGCTTGGACTGAATGACCACTCACAAGTAATTACACAATGTAGTACACAATACAGTCTTAAACGGATGTTGTTCTGACTTTGGGGGCACTGGTGTTACCTGCAAAAGAAAACGCACAAACCGCACGAAAAGGACCCCAAACATCATGTTCAGCCACCAGGACCCAGAAGTTGAACTAGTCACCCGAAATCACTTTCCCACCATGGTCAGGTCATCTGGTGCCTCGATGTCCTCAACCACGCCCTTCTCCAACTGGCGATGATGTGCGTATATAAAAGGGGGGCAGTTAGACCAACGAGCGAAGAAACGAGCGAAGGATCATGAAGGATCAGAAAGGATCCAAGTCGACAGGATCTAAGAAGTTCTGAAGTGAGATCTTTCAGTCTGGACTCACCCGCCCCTTCGATAGGACTTGCAGGAGCTTTTTTCTGCCCGAGCCCAAAAAAACATGCTCCGCCGATGAAAAAAAGGTCAGCCTTGCAGCTTTCCAGGTCAGGGGGGAAGTCTAGCCTAGCCGGCCTAGCCTAGCTGAGAAATAGTGGGGAATGGATGCATCGTCCAAAGCCTAGGTACCTTTCGGCAAATCAAAAGGACCATTGATATACCACTGGTATTCTTCTGATGATGAACCATGTGGTGGACAACTGTCTCCAAGCGAACCATGCCCAATGTGCTCTACTCAAAGCACATTGGGCTTGGTGCACCTGGAGACGGTCGTCCACCGCTTGCAGGGCTGGCAGGTTCTCCATCAGGCAGGGCATTTCTCACCCAACACGCACATGTAGCTCACAAACATCATTGCTTTCAGGTCTTCCGTCTCTTGCTTCTGCTTCTTCGTGGCATCCACCTTCTTTCTGCGCACCAGCCAGGAAGAACATGTAGGCCTCCAGGACCTCGCCCACACTGGTGCTATCTCTGGGCTCATCCTGAAGCAACTCTCGGTCAGGTGAACCGACAATAATTCAGCATCGTTGGATTCCTTCAGCTCCGCCACACCCATGCGCTGGACACTGTCAGAGTTCAATGCCCTCAGGTGCTGACTCTTCAGCTGTTCCTTCAGGTCCATGCTGCTGCCGGTCCATGCCATGCAACCACATGAATGTCCAATCAACCACAGAGTTTGGGCCTAGTAGGCCGGTCTTCCAAGCACATCTTCATCCATCGTTGATGTCTTTCTACTTGGGGCATCTGCGGGAAGAAACGGTGTCTGGACTTAAGTCACAACAAGGTCTGAGAAACATGGTCAGGTCATTTGTGGATAATGCATTGTATCATTGAACGGTTGGTGGTCCAACTGGGATCATTATCACCAAGGATGAATCCAGCGACTTTAAGCTACAATTAATGTTCAATTGTGGACTGTGTGATCAAGCTGCTGTTCTCAGGCTGCCTTCCCGTTGATCTTCTTGGCCACTTTGGCACGCATGAGCTCGTCGTTGTTCTGTTGCAGGCAGGCCAACAGCGTGGAGAAACGTGATGAAACAGGGATGTTGGCATCTCGATGGATCAAACGTGATCAAAAGCCATCTCGATAGAACCTGTTTATTCGTGAGTGCCAACACATTCTTGGAGAGCAAATCAGCCTAGCTGTTTGAGAAAAAGAAAAAACAACAAGGCGCCAAGTTGGCCCCAAGGGATAGCACCATGTCCCAGTGCGGCAGCGTTCGTTCTCCACACGTGCTGGACACGTTTTTGCTTGCCTTCGTTGCGTTATGAAATCTTACGAACACTGTAGCACTACCCAAATTCATGTCATCATTTATTTGTGCTTCTCATCATCCGACCTGAGGAAGCATGTTTCTCGTTTGCGCCATGTTACAGTCAGAATCTCAAACATACACTGACCTACACTAGCCCGTAGGAGTCTTCCAAGCATTGTTTACACGCCTCCCGAAAAGGAATCAAAAACTTGGCGTTGTCCCCCGGAACTATTCCCCAAGATCGTGGCCTTATCCTCATCTGGCAATGTCTCAATGGCTTCCTCCTTCCAACGGAGTTCATTGGACGATGCAAAGTGACAAAAACAATCCAACAATTTCCATTTATGAACCTCCACTAAAGTCATGAGTCATGTCTTCCATGAATTACTTGTGTGATTGGTCAGGGGCCCTTTTTGAGGGCTTGGGACTTGGGACTCTGCTATTCCGGATGACAGATTTGGCCAATCTTCGGGGGAGATCGCAACACAGTCACCTAAGAGCAACAAATGTTCCCCCAATTGATGGAGGGAAAACAGCACCTGCTGTCCCTGGTTTCGATGTTCTCCCAGCATTTCCACCGCATCCTCTCCTCATCCGCCTCAGAATCTGGGCAAAAGGTGCATGGTTGGTGTACATGAGTGGGGAAGTAGGCGCGGTGCACATGTGCAAGTGGTGAATAGATGGCAGGGGTGTACTTTCTAAGAAACTACAGTAATCGAGTAATCGGTATATATAATGGTACCATGACCATGTGACAGTTCCTGAGGGCCCGTTGGTGGGAGTGCCAAATCAAAGATACTCCGCTTCCTTTCAAACGAGCCAAATCCGACCCAATCTGTGTGCTTTGGATCCTGGCGCCCCTGGGGCTTGAAAACATTCACAACAAAACTTTTGCTGGACTCTCCTCCGCATGGAAGAGGATGTTCATCGGCCCCTTGCAAGACTACAGGAACCTGACAAAGTCATCCCTCAGTCATCCCTGGTCACTGTTTCAATGCCACATCACCATGGAACGCTGATACCTAATCAAGGTTTGTCACCAAAAAGCCGACCCAAAGAGTGCAAAAACCAATGGAACGCTAGACCGGAAAGAGTGTGGGTTTGATTGATTTACATCCGCTTCCTGCGTGTCAATCCCAATGGAGCGCTGTAGAAATTCTGCCACCAACTTTAGACACATCAGTCAGGTGACTCGACTGTACTGGGCTTGTCGTGGCTTTACGATGAACCTGTGATTCTTGGAGAGAGGGTTGCTGGTCGCCGCAGTATTGTCCCACAATTGACAGTTCTTGGACTCTCGGATGTCCTTAGGTACATCTCCAATGCTGTAGGGCTTCTTTACATCCATCGTTCAACCTACCCAAAGTCAGCTTCCTTCGCCTCCATGTCGACGCACTAAGGCCCCAGGCCATAGCAAGCAAAAAATATGGTCGACCTCCCCCCCAAAAAAAACAACGCGACAGCCTGAGCCTGAACGGCGAAGGGTGAGACACCCGCATCAGAACATCCCCGATCACTTGACATCGCATGAACTCGTGATGATCTTCGTGGGGTGCTGCGGTTACATGGAGACCATCATCAGCGGCCATCCTGGAGACCAACATTAAGGATCATTTAGGATCATTAAGGTTCTCCCTGTCTGCACTCTGCACCCGTTTCCTGTGAAGAATCTCTCTGGATGGTCCCAGGCATGATACATTTCCGGGATGTGGTTGCTTTTTGTTGTTTGGTCTATGAATAGGACATTGCGTGAAAAACATAACAATCATATACAAACATATACACAGTTTTCCATGGTTTTCCATATATTATCTTGGTACATGTTCTTATCCGATGCCAATAAGAATCACAAGAATCACAATTGACATGCAAGGGGCGGGACATCGACCAAAATAGGTCAAAAAGAGGTGGTGGGAATGGCTACCGCAGGAGACCTTGAGGTTCCAAGATTGCAAGGCCAGAACACACCTTCAAAGAATCATGATCATCCACCAATTCTCGATTTGTTCAACCATGTTCAACCTTCTGCATGCACATCCTGCAGCCTTTTTCCATCTGCCCCGATTGAGGGCAGGCTGGAGCATTCTGTTACCTCAGAGGGAGATGGAGCCCCAGGCACATGGCTGGAACTTATCCCTCGTCGTCCCTCATCGCAACTTGAAATCCTTCACAACTCGCAGTCACTGATATGATCACTTCGATTCAGTACCTTCGCTTCGCTTCTCATTGATGTGCCCTACCAGTACCAGTGGGGATGGGAGTGCAAACTCGGGTCGGATGATCCGTCGCCCAGCTCGTACAACATGGCGGCATTCGAGTTCAGAAACATGAAAGGTCGCAAGCGAACGAGTGAACCACGTAACCCCCCTATACTGCATGGTTGTGGGGATCTGTTCATACGAGGTACAACGTAGGCTTCTTGCGTTCCACAAAGACGGTCATAGACTCTTTTACTGCTGGGTTTTTCAAAGTCTACCAGACTGCAATGGACGCCGAAACCTACAGTAGCGGGCATCCAAAGCATCCGAAAGGCTACATGGTGCCTTGCTCCTAGTAGCTTCTAGCTACTAGTGTAATGCCAGGAGCTACTAGTAGCTTCTTGTTACTAGAAGTAAGGTGTCTGGCTCCTAGTGGCTTCTAGAGGCAAAACAATCTAGGCCAAAAATGACGAGCAAGAAATTTACAGGCAGTTGTTCCGGGCTCACAAAGTCCTCCTGGCCTCATTCGAGGTTCCTCCTTGCGCGTTCCCGTGCTTCCAGGGCTTTGAACTCTTCCCGTGACAGCCTTGGCGACAGGCTGGTGCCGTGGCAGTTGAGCAGGAATCGAATCCAGATCACATTTATCCAAATATGAATCAGAACCTCTCAATCCGGAAGTTGGACCCGCAAACTCAAACAGTCCCAAATACCACAGTCAGCATGTAAAAGGATCCCTGGACGTTAAAGGAAGTTCCCTATCTTATGAGTTCCACTCAGGCTTGCCTGTTTTCCTGCAAAGCAGTGGCAAAAACAAATCGCACTCGCCAGCCATGATGTCCAATTGGAGATATACCGTAATATATAGAGCGGTCAGTTTGGTATCATATACCCATTGGTTGTTCACTACTTAGTATATCTTGGTATCCCCTCTAAAAGGCCATCTGCTTGCCAGAGTCTATTGACCAAAGGACTTCTTGGAGCAGCTTGGGAGATCAAGCTAAGCAGTTTTTATGACAGACCATGTGCACCAAACATGTCCAAGTTCCTGATGTCTTTGATCGCCAACCCACACAGAAAGTGACTCTGTAGGAATGCCAAAGGACACCACAGGAAAGAGGATGAAAGACCCATGGAATCCAAGGGATCCTGTGACATCACCCCTTTGCTGGGTGGTTGTTCAGCACAATCTAAGGATTGTTCAACCACACAACAAAGAATCACCAAAGAACATCTGACACAAACATCACTGCAGTGGAACCTGTGAATCGTTCAGCGCTAAAAACATGGACGTGTAGCTCAAATAGCGAGACCTCCCAGGCAACAACCTTTGGAAGCTTCGGGAAATGGACCACCCATTGTGGCGATGAGGGGGTTCTCCCTAGTAAAGCATCCAAATCAGTGTCCCAGGAGTCACATGTCGCTCGGGGTTTTCAGTCCCCATCCAGTGAGTGGAGGTGACAGGGGCACCCCGGACTTCCTCCGTTCGTTCGGCACCCCCGTCTGAGCCGTTGGACCGTGCCCAGCCCGCTTCGACCGAGGCGCAGCCCGTCGCCGTCCGCATCTGCGGCTCCAAACCTCGGGGGGGGGGGTCCGTTTGGGCCGAGCAGCAGCGATGGAACCGGAGGAAAGCGTCACCGAAACAACAGCCTCAGCCTATATGCAAAGCAACAAGAATATAAACACTATATATACCGCATTATACCGTATATAATATATATATATTATTATATTACAATTCAATAATATCATACTATGTCTATGACTGCCTGCAGTCTATGACTATCTATAATCTATATACTATCTAGTCTATGACTATCTAGTCTATGACTAATCAAATGAGTTCTGATGAGTTTGAACTGGCGGAAAAAAAAATGCCAACGTCCGTCTAATTTGCTGAGTGCAAGACTCACAACTATACAAAAAAAAGGACGAGTCTTCCCATGTGGATTCGTATGGATTCGTCCTTGACAAACATAAACCTCGAACATGCACATGCCTTTTTGACCCGCCTGGAAGATCATGATTGTTACGGTGACCCCCTTCCAGTGTTTGTTTTCTCATGGTTGATTTTTCTTTGCACTCCTGTGCACTCTCCCCGAGATTCCTGGAAACTGGTATGAACCTGTCACATACAAGCATGTTGAACCGACACCGCATCTAGTTGGGCCCCCCAAAAGTGGAACAAAACACGGAACCAACTTTCTTGTGAAAACAAGCCCCAACACGGAAAACTGTTCAACTAAATAGCGAAACAACCTTTTCCCGGACGTTCGGGCCACGGCCCATCGAAAAATCACTCCTGGCCACACGATGGAGGGCACCGAATCGACTTGGCCTTCGATGATGCCGCCTCTCAGCCTGCCGAGGGGGCTTCCAGCAGAGTGCTTTCATGGGTCACCAAAAAGCACAAACACTCCATTTATACAGTATGTATACAAATAAATATATGCTACCCGCTAAACCCCAACCGAAACTCACCGTGAGCCCACCGGGCAGAAGATTGCCGTGCCGGTGCTGGGTGCTGGTGCTGGCCGTGCGCGTGGTGAAGACAGGGTGCTTGGAAAGCTGGCGAACTGCCGAGCCAACATGGTTGCGCACGCTCTCATTCCAAAGCTGTGGATGTGGTTGATGGAGCTTTGCGTGAACATCCGTAGTGCCTGAAGATGATGTAATAATAGAGTTTGACACGTGTTGTTTTGGAAGCGGATGTCGAAGGTATGCCGCTATTTGAAACTGTGTCATGCTGGCTGGGTTGCCAGTGCTGTTGGTGCTGGGTAGGCTTTTTGGCATCCTGGGTTAGTAGGCTTTTGGTAGCCAAGCATGACAAAACGTGACGTTGCTTTTGGACCAGAAATGGTTCGACTGAATGAGACCAATTCGGAGTATGAGCTGGCTTTTCAGCAACCCGTCGCCCTGAAGAGTCGGTCTTGGTGCTCGTAAAACCATTGGAAGATAGAGGTCAATACGGTTTGAATCAATCAGATCTATTCCTGAAGCGCCAGGTTCACAAACCATGTTATGAGTCGAAATACAGCATCCCATAGATGGCACGCGCTCTTTGCACATGTTTCCTCCAAACAGCCGGAACATTGGCTTTATTTCCAATGTAAAGAAGGTTCCTGTGTGTGCTTTGGAGCTGCGGCCAATGCAGGGGGCAGTCCAGAAGAATATGTTGCATGTGTTTGTTTTCTGGGGTCTATCCTGGTGTATTGTTTTGTATGTAACATATCCATTACTTATTGTTTTTTGTACTCATACTATACCCCTTTATGTGTTACTTAAACAAATCCCCAACATATGCAACATTTACTGAAAATACTTGTGAAATCCTGTGAAATATGAATATATATATATATATAAATATGCCATACACGGAGTGTCTGGTTAATATGTTCCAATAACCTCAGGTTTCCAGGTGTTTGGGGGGTCCCAGGTCTATCTACCAATGTAGGTGGAGCGGTGGAGCTTCAGGGAGATGCTTCACGTGGCGCAGCACAACAACCTGCTGACTTCTCAGCTTTTCAATGTGCCGGGAAAATACAAGTGACCAAGGGCAAGTACTGCAATTGATTAGATTCCAACACCCCTTTTTTGAACGCATCTCGGTGGAAGTCACTCTATCCTTCTTTAAACACATTGCTTTTGGCACTCGGTCAGCTGGTTGTTTAAAGCTCGTGCTCATCAGAAACACACGAAACACACACCGCTCCGTGTTGTACGCTGCCCCCCCCAACCAAAAGAGAACACCCCGGTGGCAATACCGCGCATGCACCCAAGACCGCCCGGAACCGGCGCTTCACGCCGAACCCCCGGCACTCACCCGGCGCACCCGGCAATGCCACGCTGGATGGCAGCGTTGATCTCTTCCTCGTTGAGCTCCTTGGAGTCGATGGTGCCGTCGAGGTTGCGGTCCAAATGACGCACCAAGTCGCGCACCACCTGCTTGGCGTATCCTCGGTGTTTCTTTTCATTGGTTGGTTGGATGGCTGAGTGGGAGGGCGGATTCTGGAAAGGCCCATCATCTTCCCTTCTGATCATGTGATGTAAGCCCCAAATGCGATCAAACATCACCGCACACGCATCCCTCCTCAGCTTGCTGGGGAATGACAAATACAGACTGACTAAATATGTTTAAAACATATTATAAAGCATTGCTAATAATGTTTCCTCTATGTTCAATACGAGTACCATCACTTTACCTGGATTCTCCGTCCTATACAATTCCTATACTATGTGTTTGTTGTCTGATGATTTAAAGGTGAACAATGGTGAACACATTCGATCTCATTCCTGTTTTAAAGCTTTAGCTGGACAAACTAAACGAACACCCCTTCCTTTGGACCCATACACCCGAGCAAACTGATGAACAGCTGGCCCGACTTCCAGCCGAAGCTCGAAGGACCTTGCTATTGGAGGCCCAATTTTCCTGAGACCAGTCGAGTCGGGCAAGTTGGATGTGGAAAAGCCGCACACTCCCAGGGGGGACTAGAAACATCGACATTTTCCCACACAGGACTGCTTGCGTTTTTTCAGGGCGGTTCGCGGGAAAACGCAATGAAGGGTAGCTTCAAAGCTGGTGCATGCCCTTGCTCTATGTTAGATGAGGACCCACATGTACGGACAAATCGAAGTACCTGTTGTAACTCACCTCATGCCAGCGCCACTAAGCTTAAGGGTCAAGGGAATGCCAGTGAGTCACGACATGCATGTAGTCCGCATGTAGTCACGAATGCACCAGGGATGATCAAGTTGTACATTCTTGAAACAACACTTCGTCCCATATCATACTAATAAATCCAAGTGCCCGGCGCCCGGCCACAGGTTCCAAAGCAGTACATGCCAGTGCAAGGTCAGGGTGGTGATTGGAAGGACAATCTGAAAGATTGTAAATGGTAAATGCCACTAAGGCATTAAGGTCTGGTATCTGACAAATCTAAAACTTCCTTTCTGTCCTTCGTCCTCAATGACTTGCAGTTGACCCACTGGTCTTCCTCCCAACGGTCCTTCGCCCCGCCCGGTCTCCGACGTTCGGATTCTGCGCCGCGGTGCGGAGCCCAGCTGACACGTGGACTCCGAGGTCAAGGTGTATCCGTCGTTGCACGCGGCGCATTGACCAAAGCCGGTCCTCCGCACCGGTCGCTCCGTCGGTTCGGTGGGTTTCCCCAGCCGGGTGTTTCGGACCGCAGGTGGTCGTGTTTCGGGGTGGTTTCCGGACCCAAAGTTTCGCGGGTCATTCTGTGTGGAGTTTCAAGCTGAACCGTGGGTTTTTGGGAGGGTTGCAGTAGAAGTTGGTACAAACCGTAGCCCAATCTGACTTGTATTCGCAAGGATTTCTGCGAAAGCAAACAGGGATAGAACATGATAGAACGAACCTTTGGGCAGTCGCACACTAAATAAAGGAGTCTTCCACGAACCCATACGAACCCCCAAGACATGTACGAACCTTGTAGGTTCTGCGAACTCCAAATTACCATCCACAGAGCGCTGCGAAGGGCAATCCACCCACGTGTGCTCATTGCACACCCCTTTTCGTTTTGCCTTGAAGTCCAGTCAAGGCATGCATACGGCAGCTCCTGGTCGTCCTTTCTATTTGCTAAATCACTATGTCACCTCCCACCCGACTGCGTTTCATCGCGGAAAATCCAACATGAGATGGCACTCCAGGTGCATCGATGAGTGTTGAAGATGCACGTTGGACGTTGATCACTCTTTGCCGGGACCCGATCCACCCGATCCACCCGGCATGTTCCTTGGAGAGAGAGGGTCATATATGAACCCTACACAATCCTACACATGGCCCTTTGAAGTGTGTGAAGATGGATTCAATTGGAAAGCACTTGGAGGAGGAGAAAAAAGGAAACACAAAAAAGAGAAAGAAAACACGCGTGTCGCTTGTGTCGTGACTAGTCAACCCCCCAGGACGACCTCCCCCCCAGTCGCACGATCTTTCGTCCCCCTTCATTCGCCGAGCGTCATGGACATCTGAGACTTGCAGGCCTTGCACCCGGCACCTGGGCCCGGCGTACCTGTGCGACCCGATGAGGTAAGAACGGAAGACGACTCGACTGGTGTTCGATAGTGTGAAGACAAACGCCGACAGTGTGCTTGGTTTATTCTATCTCATGGATCCAAAGGCAGTGTCCTCTCTTGGATATGCCAATCAGAATTGACTTGGAAAAGAGCAAAACAAAGCTCAGCAACCAAGGCACAAGTGAATGGCTTGCAGGTATCATTCACCAAGCCATAGCCATCGTTGCCTCAGATTCTCCAGTACTTTGCAACGTAGGAGGCCGCGGGACCTCATGTTTCCTATGGCTGAAAGGAATGGTTGAAAGGGCTGTGGCGCTTTCATCCGCTTTCGCGTTTTCAACTGGCTATTCATTGTCATCTAAATCAAACATGCGCAAACCAGATACAAAATACAGTGGTTTCAGAGTAAATGACACACACCCAAAGACGTCTTGTATATGGGGATTGTGCCATCTACTCTGAAACCACTGTGTGTCAACGTGTTCATTCCCTCTGAGCTCCCCCACAGGTGTTGCACTGCTGCTCTCCAGTGCGCTTGCTTTGGGGCCGGCAGGTTCGGCACTTCGGACCACTGAAGGTCTCAGACTCGTCACAAGTGAAGGGCGAGCATTGGAGGTCCATGGTGAGGTAATATCCTGAGACCGTGACCGTGACGTGCAGATTCATTCGCAGGTTCACTCTTCATGACGCATAAAAGAACATACTTCATTGTGAAAATGCTATCAAAGCGATTGATGGTGAAGTTCGTTTAATATGAGGTAGTACCATTCTCGAGCAGCAGTGTTGGAAGAACAGCCAAGGGCTTGTTGAATCTTGGTGAATCTGATCTTGAAATAACTTTCGATATGACCGGCGGATGCTTCATCGGTGAAGTCCACCAGGTCATGAGGGGAAGTCCACCAGGTCCCACCTTCAATCCATGTTGACCCTCACATTCCACATTGGAATGATCTGGCTGCACTTTCCCACCCTCACTGAGACCATCTTGTGATCAAAGCGGAACATTTATGTCAAAATCAATCTGTTGAAACTATTGAAACAAACACATCAACCAGTGAAGCCCGCTCCTGGATTACATTGGTAGCACTGGCCATCAGCGCTTCGTGCTTCCTGTTGGGTGCAAATGCGGCACTTCTCATCACTGCCCTCCTCGCACTTGAATGGGATGCACTTGAAGTCCTGGGATACAGGGTTTCTTTCCCACTTTCTGCAGGAGTCCAGTGGATAGCCAAGGTGACAGATAGGATGTTTACTTCCTTTTGTAAGAATGGAGATCAATAGGCATCCCTGCGAACGTAGCTACTCTTTTGTCATCACCAGGATTTACAAGTAAAAATTGGTATGACCCTGGCAAAAGCAATCCCAGCGAGTAAGCCACTCTAGTATACATACCGTACCCGAACCTGCAAATCGGTAGACCAAATTTCTTTAGCCATCTGCGGTCAAAGTCGTGAACCCTGCGGCTGCAATCATCTACAAGAACTGCGTTTGGTACCTAATTATCTTCTGAGGATGTAGCTCGAGTCCTGGCAAAGCAAGTGTGGTGCGTTAGACGCTTGTTACAAGAACTTGCAGCACTGTTTGTCTCTCTCCCAAACTGCCACAGAACACCTGGTATAAGAGTGAGTCTCCATCTTCCAAAGCGCAAAAGGACCGACCGATACAAATCAACGTTTATGCCCGGTCAGCTCATGGGCGCCCAAACGAGAGCGCTCAATGTACAACGTACGTCGTCACTTGACCCCCAACGATGAACGGTGCAGACGTCGCACCAAGGACTAAGGACGCCCTCCGGCCACTCTCCCTGATCCGAGCCACGTGAGTGAGCTTGAATCCCCGGTTGCAGCTGAGACATTGATGGTCTTCAGTGCGGTTCTGCAGCAGCTGGCAGCTCTGACAAGCACTGCCAGGTCCAGTTGCGCCTTAAAGTTCCAAGGCACTGGCACTCTAAAGCGACATCACACTTGGTGGGCCAGGTCAAAAACCCATGAATGTTTCGACATGTTTCGCAGGTTTGTAGCTTGATGTAGCTTGACGGAGGGTGGGTAGGGGGGGGTCAGTGGATTCCAAATCTCCCGGTGTTCTCCG
Source organism: Durusdinium trenchii (assembly GCA_963970005.1). Lineage (NCBI taxonomy): Eukaryota > Dinophyceae > Suessiales > Symbiodiniaceae > Durusdinium > Durusdinium trenchii. The sequence continues at coordinate 19,903 of CAXAMN010021464.1, read as the reverse complement.
CGACGGTCCCGGTGTTCGCCAGGTACGCCAGGTACGAGACTCCCTCGCCGAGGGTCAGGAGAAGGCTTGGCAGCGACCGTCTAGCAGCTGGAACCCCGGATTGCAGCTCTCGCAGTGGCCCTCCTGGAGGGTTTCAGACAGGTTGGCATTGTAGTGATTGTGCCCTTACATACACCAAAACAAGCACAATATGATACAATATGTGTTCTTACGAAAGCGCATATTCAGGAAGGTTGGCATTGTAGTGACCCACCTGGGGATGATTTGGGCAAGGCTCTACACAACCGAGTCTGCCTGGCAGGGGTGCCTAAAGCGGTTGAGAATCCCATGGCGAACCAGGTGAGCACATCACACGTTCCGATTCACAGATTGGACTTTTGGACTGATGGGGGCGTAGTTGATGTTCAAAGAGATGTGTTCTTTTTCTCCAATTCAAGACATGTTACTACTTCGAAGAGAACGCTCCGAACACGAGCAAACATGACAATCATGGTTCAGAAAGCTTCTGTGAAGCTAAATGTTGTCGTTTTGTTGGGTCTTGTATCGTCTTTCAGAGGCGAGGTCCATCCCATTGCCACTCACAGTGGGCAGGAGCCGATTTTGGGTAGCATCCTTTGTCACCACCAAACACAATCACTTAGCAATTCGCTCTAGCATCTTCTTGGATAGGCTCTTTAGGGCTTCATTCTACCATGCAACACTTATACACAATATAGCAATTTGAGCAAATGGATGCAGCAACGACCAGTGAAACTATACAGCGAAACCTGCAAAGGTATATATAGCATACGTGGCAAAAATAAGGACACAATGGACACATTTTTCTAGCAAAAAGGGCAGGGGTAGAACAACCCATGACATGGGTTGAACTTGTTCACCTCATACCACAAGAACGCCATCAGCACATGGACCTCACCTGTTGATGCTACCTGGGCACAGTGTTCAGTTTATGAAAAAAACTGTTCCATGTTGTTCCTGCTATGTTCCTGTTATCTCCTGTTGGCTTTGCGTTGCACTCTCGAAACCTGTCCTGGATCCTTTCCTCCAAGGCCTTGCACCGCTGGCAGGCCTCTAAGGGCCCCGTGTGGCAGGCGAATGGCTCACCTGGGCCGCCCACGGCATGGTCGGTGGTAGATGGGAATTCACAGGCTGTCATAGTAGAAGCAATAGCACCTGGGGGGTAGTCGTAAGTCGTCGTGGTGGTGTTCCTCGGAGTAGCAAATGGCGGCGGCAGCAGCAGCAGCAGCGATGTTGAGTCGTTCAAGGTTCAAAATATTTGCCTAACAAGAACATTCAATCGGCCAAAAGGCTTGGCTTCTTTCACTGGCATGGCTGCAGCAAATGCTAGTGCCCAGGGATTTCTTCTCAAGATAATGATGTTCGACCCAAACCTAGTGACCCAGTGATTCAGTGATGACTCGTGCGCCACAAGACCAAAGACTGATACATTCGGGTACTGTAATTATCTCATTGATTCCTCATTTGGGCCTTCCGAGTGTTCTGAAGTGTTCAAAAAATAAGGGTTGTCTTTATGAAGTGGCCAGACCTAGAGTGCTGGACACAAGTAAGTACACTCTTGGGAGTACGTGGGAGCACTTCTTAAACAGCCTTTGTCAAGTACAAGCGCAGGGTTTAAGACGCCTCAGTTGGCGAAATGTCAAATCACCGCATGGCACACCGCATTGGAAGGAAGTCACATAAGGTAGAAAGAAGTCCAATCAAAACATGCAAACCCCAATGACACAGCGACGCCAACGCAACTCTTTACAAAACATTGCCTATAGTGGGGAGTTTGCTATTCCGTAAGAATTATGTTATGTGAATCCCACGGTCACATCCATCACATGTATGTTTGCAAAGAAACTGCTCATCTCCTGACGCAACTTTGTCAACTTTTTAGTCAACGTCAGGTGACTGGAGTTGAGGATCCTCTGTTCCATCCATCTTGAGTGGTGGTCACAAAGTGTCGGTTTTAGGATATGAATCAACACATTTGGCTGGAGAAAGGCCGTTTGAACCAGCAAAACCAGAATGGATTTCTTCGCTCAGGGTCGAACAGCTATTGGCTGAGGCAAAGGTGCGTAGAAGAGCACATAGCCAGGGGGTGCATAAACTTTGCTTAATAAGTTAAAATTGGTAATGATAAGTTGTGCAAGCTACCGACCGACCCACACCAACATACGCATCCATCCACCAGTATCAGAACCTCTTCAACACCCTGAACAGGCACGGTCAAGGACAAATTTGGAATCAGTCCTAGATGCAAAGATTCTCGATGAGCCGGAACCCAGGCTTACAGGTTTGACACCTGAGTTGCAGCAAAATGCTCGAAAAATCGAACAAATGCAGAGTCTTCAACAGTGCGCAACAGTCGGATGATGCCAATGGAACGCAAACATTTTACGATGCAGTAATGTATAGATCCATGGTTGCTCATGCAGCATGAATGAGGGTCAAGAGAAGCTGCTTGTAGAGCAGCAAGTATGATTCCTGGCTTATTTACAGAGTGTGTGTGTGTGTGTTGTTTTTTCAAATCCGCGGTGTTGATGACTCGTCTTCAATGCAAAATGTGTCTGATTGTGTATATATATATATACTGTGTATATATATAGTATACTACATCAATCTACATCATATATTATATACTAATATATTCCAAGTAGTGCCTCGTTTGGAAACTGAACGCCTAGAAAACAAAGTCCTCACTCTAAGGAAAACATCATGAAAAGCCCGAAGAGGTTCCTCCACATACCATCTCCAGTGACCCGTCACATTCCCCAAACCTTGTCTGACAAGCTGCAATTTGTGGAGGTGTGGCAACTAGGACCTGACTAGATGCTGAGCCCAAGAAAACCATAGAAATCCATAATACATACTATGGTGCAACCTCCAGCTGGCAAGGCCCTCCTCATCTCAACAAGTTGCAACATCCCTCCCTGCGATGAACCTTTTGCTTAGGTGCGGCGCTGGAACTTTACCCCAAATCGCCCCAACTGTCCCTTCCACTTTCACACCCACGGCTGCCTTCCCCAAGCTCCTCCCTGTCAACCAGGAACTGATGGTCGTCCGTGGCATCGGTTTCACGACATGTCTGACAGTTCTCCAGCTGCTCCAGGTCACCTCAGGCTGTTCACTGCCGCATGAGAAGCGCGGGAAAGAAAACCACAGCCCTTGCCCGAATTAAACAAACATATAAGTGTTCATCTATCATCAACTCTCTCTCTCTCTGTTATATAATATATATATTATTATATGATTATATTATATTTATGTGCCAACATATCTGAGCCCAAAGATCTTTAGACAAAAACACCGGACCCGGCCACACCTATCGCTATGACCTATCCGCTCTGCCACACCCGCACGGTAGAGCCTGGATGTCGCAGGCCTCAAGACTTCTTGTGCATCATGAGAGGCTTGCTTCGGGTGCTACCAGTATCTAGATTGTTCTCTTTCGAAGATTCTCTACACATGGCGTCAGCATCTGACCACCTAGCACCTCCCAAACACCAATTCTAAACATCAAACATTTTCCTCCCCACAAACATGTAAAGTGCGTTATTGTTTGTTATTGTTCGTTGCTTTGCGTGAACGTTATGATCGTTATGGTTCCTGAAGACTTGGAGTTGCCGCAAACCCAAAAAAACAAACACCCTCCTGTCGCCGCATTGACCTGGCACATGCTGCGACAGCTACATCAGCCTGGTGGCAAACAAACTTTCGGCAGGTCTGATCGGGCAAATGCTTGAAGCCCCTTCGGCAGGTCACGCACTGTTGGTCCTTGACCACAGTCAAAGGCTTCATTGTGGGGCAAAAGAGCCACATCCAGCTCCGGTGATGCATTACGTGGTGAGAAAAAATGCTAGACAATACTACTAGTAACAAGAAGCTACTAGGAACAAAGGACATCGCTACTAGTAGCCCCTGGCCTTACTACTAGTAATTACAAAAGGTCTGGAGCCCATCATGTGAGTATCTTGGGTGTTGGAAGCCTCCAGACCTGCACCTTCCGTCCTTGGTCAACTCGCTTCGGGGGCGGCAGGTCGTGCAGCCGGCAGTCGTTGCATCACAGTGGAAGGGACGACATTTGAAGGACTTGGTGAGGAAGTAGCCATCCTGGCCTGAGGTAGATGCAAGAAGCCCAGGTCGGAACTGGGTGTGAAGACATCTGACAAGCCAGTACTGAGAGACAAAAACCAGTTGCGGAGATCAAGGGAAATCCTGAAGGCGCTCCCAAAAAGTATCCACCAGTAGAACGCTGGCCTGCCTGGCCATTATGCAATATTTCCTCAACTGCTTTAGGTTGTTGGCACCAATCTTTCCCATGGCCGTGCCCGTGTTGGCCGAACTCACTCACGTGTCATGCTATACTGAACCCTTGAACAGTTGCAGAACAGCACACCATTCTAAACACCACCAAAGTATTACAGTATATATACATGAGGTTCATTGACAAATTGAGGTTCCATACCGGGGGGTATGAACCAAATTGAGTGAGGGCGATGTCTTCCACGTCAAACCGCCACAACCTGCAAGGCACCGCCACAACCTGCTTCGCACTGAGGGCGAAGCGCCCCCCTTCCGCCCTGCTTGAGACATACCCAAGCTGCAGGTGCCACATTGGTCATCAGCAGTCCTCTCCTTTTCCGGCGGATCGGCGGGATCGCGGTGACAGGCATAAGCCCCCCGACTCACGTCCCCCCTTCGGGTGGGTGACGTGACCTCTCTGACTTTCTGAAATGTCTGAAAGCTGTGACCGTCTGCGGATGTAACTTGGATAACTCAGGTCCTACCCACCATGCTTCTGTGATACGTATGCTGGGGACATCTTGGGGTTTTAGAATGGATGGCTTTGGGTAGAAGACCCCATGTGAATTTCTCTGGCACTGTGTAGGTTTCCCCTTACACCATCCGCGCTTTCTCTGTTCATTCTGTTCTCTGGGCTCCCCCACGTGGGTGGCCCGGCAATCTCTGCACCCAGATAGGCTCTCCACGTCACAGCTATGCGGCACCTGAGACACACTCTCCAGATCGTCCGAGTCAGGACTAGTCGTCGGAAGTGGACCCCCACGGCCAAAGTTCTGTCGTTGATTCGACAGCTATGTGACCCTCATGTCTGCGAAGCCGCGCAATCTCGTGGATCCCGAGACCATGCAAGAACAGCTGCTTCACTTAAGCCAACCACATGAATGTGTAAGAAGGATCGACCCCACATGAAAAGACATCTACCTCTGTCTGTTGAGCCGAGCCTTTGTTGGGTTCTACTCACCAGTAACTTGATCCAGTCTGAGCATATACAAGACTTTCTGCGATGGAGTCCATACTGTATATGGCAAGCGCCGATGGACTCCGGGACTCCACGGTCACCCGACGGATTCGACATGATTCGACCCTTCGGACCACCCGACGCTGCAACATCAGAGACGGTCCCGCTACGTGTCCCTATTACGGCACCACGGGGAATCGGCGTCGGTTGAAACGGGTTGAAACTGAAAAAAAAGAGGGAAAAAACATCAATACTCAGCGGAGATGCAATGTCTTCATGCAGAACACAGCTGCGAACAGCCCAACAAACTCACATGGAGCTTTGAGCTCAGCCAAGGCACACAGCTGTCTGCCTTTAACTTGTAGCCATCGTTACCTGAAAGTCTGGAAATACAATTCAGAATCCGTGGAACAGCTGAATCCGTGGGATGCACCCATGAAAACACATCCATACGGAACTACAGCCAAACATCAGGTCAGTTGTCAGTTCCATCGGGAAACTCATGCTCTAGTGCTCTTCCATGGAACCCTTTTAAGCAACCCTATGTCATGTGGGGTGGTCAATGTTCAATTCAACCGTCAAACACCGTTAAATGTGTGCCTGGCAAACTGATGGTTCAACAAGAGAGTTGTCCAATGAGTTCTTGGCACGCAAGTCGCCACAAGGAACTCACTCAAGTCGCCTTCGTGGTCACAAAATGTCTCAAGGACTTCCTCGAGTTCTTCGTTATACACTCTGACTCACTAACATGGAAGTGGAAAACCCCTTGTTGGTAGAGGAAAGTAGTCTTCCAAGGGACCATTTTCCAAGGGATCATATAATCATCGTAAGGGAGGTCGCTAACGGGCGTATACGCGGGATTGTCTGCTACCCATTGAGCACAAAGCATCTGTGTGCCCTCAGATGTTGTCTTTTCTCCTTCAAGCCTTCAATGAGTGTTGAACTTGGTTGAATACAAAGGTGACAGGCAAGCGGCAAGCCCATACTTAACGTGTCTGCAATGTTCAGAGTGTTTGTAATTTGATGCATCTGAGACGCATCTCTTCCCAGTTTGATGCACTGGGCAGGTTGCTTTAGGGTACTCTGCTCAGCCATAATCTTGGAGAAAATTCTGGTGGAATATGGTGGAATAATATGGAATAATATGGAATAATGCTCTTGCTTCAAGCACAACATGGGGGAAAACTTCGAACCGGGGAACATGACGTTCCCCCGACGCGTTTACGCCAACCCCATCAGAGCTTCCAAGTCAACCTGGGACACCGCAATGTCTCGTGCCAGGTTGCATTCCAAGCACTGATCATGGTCTGTCCGGTCCTGTCTGAGTAAACTTGAAGCAAAGCAACGATTCAGTTAATAAATTACTTCTGATGACTGGGTTGGCAGCGTCTGTCAAGATCTTTGTGTGCAGTTTTAAGTGCACCCTGTGAAGGAACCCCAAATCATTCGGTCACGAAAGTCTGACCCTTTTGCGACTTTCAAGCAACACCAGACTTGCTAGCTGCTCGCTTCTACGATTGGGATCCTTTGGGGGGTTCATCTGTTTGCATTTGGCACACTCCACTCTGCAAATGCTGCCATCACGGAGTTCATGAGCTATTACCATACGCCATACTGGTTTCAGAGTAGATGGCACAAACCCCAAAATTACCTTTAGATGGGGGGTCCATATAAACCACCCTGTCCGCGCCATCTGGCGCCATCTCTCAATCCCTTCGCCCTACCGTCCGTTCGCCCTGGTGGACAACATATCTGCCACTCATGGACCTCACAGGTCCCCCTAGGTCCGGTGTCCTCGAGGTCCTTGCAAACCTTGCAGGCACGACCTGCCACCGGCCGGCATTCATTCCGTCTGACCACATACACAAGCGATGGCGGTCAAAGACCAGGGGAACAGGGCTGACCACCGAAAATGAACAAACTAACAGGGAAGTCAAACTATATTGTGGCGTTCTATGAAAAGCAACACTTGCCAACGCTCTTTTTCCACTGGAGTTGACCTGGTCTCTGGCCTTCCCAATTCTGGCCAATGGACTTGTGGAACTATTGAGATTGACGATAATGATCCGTTCATTCCCAGGCCGATCTGACAGTTATCAGCCCTACACAATGCAAATGAAAGCACTTGCCAAAAGTAGCTTCCAATGCTGCAGCTCGGCCATCGTGTTCTGGCCTTGACATATATAGGGACTCCATTGAGCTCAACTTAAGCGGAGTACTTATGGTTCTACTGATTCCATGTGACACTCTTCAGCATACCACATTGCAGGTTTTGACCCGCAGCCCTATTGAATGACAGCGTTCCATATCTGCCCACATCGTGATTGACAGAACCGATAATTCCTGGCAGAAAGGTCCAATCCGCGCCAAAGATAGAAACAAATGTTCAACAAAAATAGGCGAGACATATAAATATACATATAATACATGGAAGAAAACCAAACAAAGGTGTTCCCTCCCTCCAGGCTGCACGCACACATTCCAACGTTACTCACCTATATTAGCTCAAGAACAGGTGCGATCTCAAAGGCGCTCTTTCCCGAGTAAGGGGTCCAACCATGGAAAACGATGGAGGTTCTAAATGTTCTAACTAGAAGTTCCAACTATACATCCTCAAAAGACAGGATACCCATTAATACCACTGATGACACCATCTTACAAGAGGTCAACGGACAATGTTTGTTGCAAATGAATCTGGTTGGAACAAGCAGTCGTGGAATGAAATGGACATGACTAATAAGAATTCCATGTCCAGTTTGCACTTGCCTAGTTTCCTTTGTTGTCCATATATCGCCATTCCTTTTTCACCATTTCTCCCACACCACCAGGACCTCACCAAACCACCACTCCGATACGCGTCGCGCGTGTCGCCTGGACCTGTGAAGCACTGGAATCGACTTCGACTCAGCTCCTCACCGACGTCGATCGAAGCTATCGCGGATCGGGGTCGATCGCGAGAAAAAAAAAGGAATGCAGGGAATGCATAAATCATCCTAGATCACGTCGTTGCGGCATATCATTAGGATGATCTAAGGTTATTGACTTACAATGGTTATGGTTCACAAAAGCATCGTTCACTGATGGTCACTATACATTTTGCACCTTCAATTCAATCCCTCATGTCGTTCTTCTAAGTCCAATGGTCCCAGATGAGCTTGCTAGATAGCTCTAAGAATATGAAACAAATAAACAGCTCATCATACACCCATCCATCTGACATTGTCGACAACTCGACTGTGGAGAGTCCACCACAAAGTAAAGCCACGACAAGGAATGAAATCCGATGGAATCCGTTTGAACTCAATCTTTGGGTGTATTAATCTTTGCATATCTTTGCTATGGATTGTGTATGATCTCCATCTTTCCTCTGCATTTTGGATATGTTTTGGATCATCCTTCGACTTTCCCAAAACCTTAAGAGCACACGCGTCAGGAACATTCAGGAACCTGACATTGGTGACCGCACATGTTGTTCGCACGTCCAAACGTGAAAGGCGTTCCTCAACGAGTTCCAAACTGCCAAATCGCTGAGAAGGACGGAACATTTCTCCAAGCTTCTCCTTTCAAATGAAGCAACGAAAGTACTTGGAAGTGAAGTGGAAAAGAAGTGACCTACCTTGTCCGATGATTGGATGTGACACACTCTCTCCAGAAACATAACCCTACAAACTGTTGGAAATCAAACAGGGATAGCGGAAATATAGGGAACCTGACATTGTTCCACCAGAAGTGGCACTAGGTTTTTGCCTTATGGGCCTATGGGTGAACGCGAACAAGGACAGTCAAAAGCTAGTGGCACCCCTACAGCCCAGCGCATACGACACAAAACACTATGCCTATGCACATCTTCCCACAAAAGGCCACGAGGTCCAAGGTTTCAAGTAGCCTTTGAGCGCGGCGATGCTCTGGAAAGTATGATGAAGTATGTCAGAATACTACCGCGCCGCCGCCGCCGCGCCCCAAACAAATCGCTGGGGCCCCCTTTCCTGAACCTGCTCCTCCACCACTGCCAGGCCCTCGCTACCCACAGCCGAAATGCCTGGCCAACAGTGCTTGGCCGCTCCGTACGTTCCACGCCTGAACAACCCAATGGAGCTCCCTGTTCCACCAGTATTTATCACTCATGCCTCCGTCACCTCAACCCCTGCATTTGAACCCCTGCCCAGCCAAACCTGCTCGTCCGCTGCTGCGAAGGCGCGTGGCACTAGTGGTGGCCACCAGGGCCAGAAGCGCAAGTCCTTGGACAGTCAAAGCAATGAAGAACACCTTCATCTCACAGGATATATATATATATTATATTACTATATATTTGTTGTTTGTATTCGCGGGAGCCAACTGTACTATTGTGGCACTTGTGCAGCACAAGCAAATGGGCCACATTAAAGAACGCCATCAATGTCCTTTTGGTCGATCGAGTGAGTTCTATTTCCTTTTCCATCCTTTTGCCAGGTTCTATTTCGTTCATCTATGCTGGAGGTGTCCGCCCTTTTCTCGGCAGGCAATTCAGGTGTGTGACGAAAGGATGCAGCATGGTTACCTAGTTGCTTGCTTATATAGTGGTTTAACATGGTTGAAACATCGCCCGGGTTGTGGCATCTACCTTGGTCCCACAACAAAGAACAGTGTTATATTCAGAAATAGTCAGAACGTGTCAGAACCAAAAGCTAATTCTGCTAAACCACAGCAGCACCCAAACTTGAAGATCTTAATAAGATACACTTTAGACAACTCCTAACTTGGCCAAGCTATTTTCCAGTAGAACATACGACCCGAATTGTTGCTGCTCCCCGTTCCCGCTCGATCTGAAGATTCCTCCGTCGAACCCGATCCGCCCACACCGTGGAACTGCTCGACGGTGATTGATTGGACATGCACGTTGATGTATATCGATCATCAATCAGAACATCCATGAACATCCTTATATATATAATAATATATATATAGGGTCCTCACACATGATTGAACCGGTACACTGACACCTCACTCACATTTAACGACATGAACAAAGCCAACAAAGCTTCAGTCACGTGTGGACCTATAGGTCCACTTTGACCGGTAACTAACATCCTTGAGAATCTATCGGACAAGTGGCGACGCTTCATTCATGCCAAGGGAGACTTCTCCCAAGGCTTCGGGTGTCCGTCTTGAGCCATTGAAGTCATGTCGAGCAGCTCGGCACGAGGTCGGTTCCACTTCTCAAGGTCGAACTCACTGATCGTTGGAATCCACTTCGTTCGTCGTACCCACCCAGTCTGTACCGAGGTCTAATGCCATAGCACACCCCGGGTAGACATGCAATTACAATCAATTACATGCCTACTCTCACTGACAAAGTCACCCTTCTTCTCGAATCTTCACCTCTCGTGGATCCTCGGCTCCTTCTGCACCGCCCTGATTCTCACCGTCCCTTTTGCAGCGCCATCTCCAACCCGGTTCGGCCGTTCTGAATCGCCTTGTCCGACCGACAGAAGGCCTCGCATCACTCAGAGGCCGATCTTGCCACGACGCCTGGCATAGTACGGCAAGGTACATGGGGGTTTGTGGTGAGTCTCGTTTTGTTCTTTCGGTGTGGTTCGTGTTGAAGGTAAGCTGGCTGTGGCAATAGGATGCAAACGGGTCACGCTGCGGTGGGTCACGCTGCGGTGGGTCATCGTGAGTTGTTAGGTCTGACAAACTTGTTCCCAACAAGTTTGTCCGTGCCTGTAGTGTGAGAGTTGACACTGTATTGATGTCAAGTGACGCCGCAGTGACGCCAATGAATACAGCCCGGACCCAGTCTGCCACATGTACCTGGACCCACACACCATCCTACAGCCAGTCAGCTGGTGTCAGTCTTCATGAGAGATGTCCAAAAAGCTCTGTTGTATGCTGTGAGTTCTGCTAGATCCAGCTGTTTAGCAAGGGGACCAGTTTCAGGCGCTGGCTCAAATGCATTCTTCAACCCGGAAGCGCGGGCGCCCTGGGAGGCCCGGCCAATGTCTTCGGAACTTGTTGTAGCCTCAGCTGCACGGTGTGGGAAGCGGTCTGGAAGCGGTGTTTGTCACTTCACCCCCAAATTGATCTGCCAGAAGACTGTCCAGGATATCTAGTGTTACTAGTACAGTATACATGTTGTGGCTTGATTGAGTTGGGGCATCGACCCTGACCGCTCGTGGCCTGAATCGTGGATATATCAATACTTTTGCGGAATTTTGTGGTGTAGGTGTTCCCGCTAGCTACCAAGACTCTCAGGAGCAAGGAATTTGCCAACAAAAGCTTCTGGGACCAAGCAAAGTGGCAAACAGCCGCCGTCCTCCCAAGAGAACATTTGGCTTGACCGCAGTCACATCATATATTTTCTGCCTGAGTTTTCTCGACCCAGTTCCACGACACCAATTTGCCAAGGGGCGGATCTTGGTGCCGGTCTTCAAACGAAACCACTGCCTAGCGCGACAAAGTTCCAATCAAGATCATCAAGCCGTTCAGTCCCCCTCCAACTCCCACAAGAATTGAGAGTATCCCTGACTCATACAAAGCTTGTAACAGATCCCCTAGTGAGTAATACATTGCTTCAGTGCCTCTTAAAGCACAAGCACTGAGTCTTCGCTTGGATACACAGCTTGGTTGTTAGTGCCTGAGTACCTTGAGCAGCTTTTAAAGTTGACACAAACACAACCGCAAAAGCATTGTTTTTTCAATGCCACGCCTTGTAGAGTCATGGTCTAGTGAGTCTAGTGGTGCGAACGAACAACTGGATATAGAGTATATCACAGCATGGAAAACCCAGACTCCGATCCTTGCATGACGTTGTCCGCTCTGGATACCCACATATATACTTGTGTGGCTCTGAGAGATTCTGAAATTCTCCGATTCTCAGTCCTAATCATATGCCTCCATCTATCTCTGATTCGCGGCGCATGATACGACCATTCAGTATGACAGTCATCCGTGGAAAATACCGGAGGAACTGCCCCCAATAGTCAAACAACACGGATGAATTGTCACATACACACACACATGATCATTTCAATCATTTCCGAAAGTTGACGTCAATTCCGTTGCTCAGTCAAACATAGATCTGGATCAGGTGTCCGTAAAAGAAAAAGGCTTTGGTTGCCCTTGGTCTTCGCAAAGAAGCGCTCAGGAGACAGTGAACTACTTCAGGACTCCCGACGGCAAAGGGCGGTTCCTCAGAATGGTCCAGGCAAGGGCGAGCTGTGCAACGTTCAAGCCAAGCTGCGCAACAATCCTTACCTATTATCATGGCATATAATGACTTGCAAAGGTGCACGCTGAACAGTCGTGAATCGTGTTTATGCACTTGTCACACATGTAAGAGCAGAATACAAACACATTCGAGGGGAACTTGGACTTTCTAGTGCTACCATAACCTTGACAAATCAAATCACAATCTATAATCTCAGCCACTGCAAGGCTTCGAGGTCAACCTCTTCACGATCATCATATAATAGATAGATATAATATATGTATCATCATTGTCATCATGGTCTGAAATAACAAATCGGGTGGATGAGCTGAGTGGCTGCTTGATCTTCTTGGCCAGCTTCATCTTCAACGTGAAGGTCTTGACCTCGGGGGCTGAGAGTGAACATGGACAGGCCCTGTTCTGAGCGGATCCAGCTTGTGAGGCGTCAAGCGTTTCGAGGAGGGTTGGAGGTTCAACATGTCGAAAGTTGTGTGGTGCGCTGATCCAGTGGGAGAATCGTTTCCACAAGAATGACTTCATGAAGTGGGTGGCTTGAGAATTGAATGGTTTGGCAAATGAAGACATGAGATGAAATTAGTAAACATGTTGTCTCTAGAGATCTGGTACCTCTGCATCAGGATACGTATCCAGGAGCTCATGCAATCCATCAGAACGGCATCCGAGCGGAAGTCCGTTGATGACTCATGGCCCCCATCCTGTGATCCCGGCTGCCCCCATGGCCGCCCTGGCAAATCGCTCGGCGCGTCGTGTCCTCTGCTAGATGGAAACCCGTGATGAACTAGAAACGAAGAGGATTTTCCTAACCTCACCTCTTAACCTTGAAAGACAAGACAACATGTCCACCTCCTGGTGCATTTCCCTGCTTGACATTCGATGTGCAGGTGCTGCATAATTGATGAATATTGATCTATGTTTTGGTGCGGTTAGCCGGAAGTGAATCCAGTACTGAACCACCAATAAGTATGAGCATAGAGTCCGCGAAACACTGTGTGTGGTGTATCTAGACTTTCCTACCCCACGCCCTGACAGTTGGGGTCGCAGGGGTTGGTCCAATTGAAATTGGTCAATAGAATCCTGCTTCAGCCCTATAATTGTTATGTGACATGTGACATGTGTATATCCTGACTGACAGATTCCTCCATCCTTTCTTTCGCTACACGAGAGAGTGTAACAAGGAAGCCTTTTAGACAGTGCCCCATGGGCAAGTCCCTCTGGTGCACCTCCACCTCCCATGCCATCCGCTGATGGTCCCCCACACCTGCCTGGTTCTCCGGGCAGGTGCACAGCTCCGTGCACGGGTCCGTGCTTGAAACGGGCGACCGGAACATCGGATGGACATCGTTTTCGGACCAATTGGATCCAGCACGCGTTGGACTGCGGTCTTTCACATGGCCGATGATCGTCCATGTCCAAATGCTGCATATGTTTGCCCGGCGTCAAATACCCGCGAAAATCAGTAGCACGAGAACCACATTGCATCACCCTTTAAGGATCAAACACATCAAAACACAATACATCAATTCACAAATGCAGGCACAAAAGGAATGAGGACCTGCGATGATGTCTGATGCAACTGCTGTCGCTTGCCAAACGGTGCGAAATGACACCTCCAAAAAACTTCCTTTTTACACGTCACGTCTGGCACTGTACTGTTCATGAAGCGTTGATCAGGGCCCGGATGGATGCACCATGCTTGCCACTCCAAACTTTGAGGCTGCTCCAAGCTTGTTCAGTTTCTGGGGAACTTGAGGAGGCATCATATGCGAGCTTGTGGCCGCTGTCCATCATGTCTGCTCAACCAGACTGGCTCTCATGGCCTTCACTTTTGCTGTCTTGCCAACTGTATCAGGTGTGCCCACCTTTGTACAGCTGTATGCGATTGCCACTGCCAGGCGGACACTAAGGTTGTCTCCTCTCATTCGGCTGTCATGTGTCACTTCCTCTCATGCCACCGGCACCACCCTCCGTCCCTGCACCGGACTCGCCGTCGCCCTCGCCCTCGCCATCGCCGCGAGGAGCGTCTGTGCGGTGAGTGGTTGGAAGAGGCCCAGGAAACGGTCGCGGCCGGACGGCCAGACCTGGCGATTGAGGAGCGGGCCAGCTGTGCAAAGATGGACAGTTGAGCGGGCCAGTTGCAATATAGAAGTTCCACTCTGGCTCAAGATGCTTCAAAGCGGTTCCGATTGTGGTTTGTTTGTCTACTAGGTCCAGGTAAATATTCTAAGATGACTAGGGCAAATACCCGCGGTATAATTAGAAGCTAGGATAACTAGCAAAGCAAACACCTACATGGTGTCATGCAGTTCAAGATCATCCATTTGGTGTTTTCATTTTGTGTGTGTGTGTGCGTGTGTGTGTGTGTGTGTCAACCCCTGTACCTAAGGGTTCCGATGTACAGTGATTCCAAGCAGGGGGCCGGAGCCAGGTGGGGGGTCTCCGGCCAATATTGGCGAAGACGCCCCCCACCTGGGTGAAAACGTACCTGCGTTTTTCCAATTTAATTTTTAATCAAGCTCTAAAGTGCCAATGCAAGATGAAAACAATGTTGAAACATCTCCAATTTTCCGGACTCCATCGCCTTTCCGTTCTGCATTTTTGAGTCAAGGTCTAGTTGCACTAAAGGGAAACTTTTGTTAAACTATACTGTTCTCGCTGACCCATGCGCCTTTCTGTTCCCTCACCTTCCCTTCTCAACGTGGGAACTGAGTTAACTGCAAACCAATGTCAGAGTGTGAACCGCTCAGCCGTCCCACTTGGGTGCTGGGTGTGATCCCCGTGAAAGGGGCGCTGCAACCATGCCGGAACTCATCCCTCCCTTTTACAACTGAATCTTTCCACTGACTCACCTGGTTCCACTTCCATAACTGAATTCGCTGACCAAAAAGCCGCCGGGCTTTCACGGTGAACAACCACGGCCGCCGGGCCAAAAAACGGAATTCCACTTGCGGTCAGGCATGTTTCCCTTCCCCCCCCCGCCGAGTTCTACTCCCCACCTAATTAGGGCAACACAGGGAAATGGTACTCGACACACTTGTGTGTCGGTGCCTTTCCCTTTGTTGTTCCTGTTCTAGTCTTCTCTACCCGGGCGGTCTAGGACTAAAGTCCCGCTCCCTAACTATTGCATTTAATTCGCCTCGGCTAAGTAATCAGTAACTCTAGAGTGCTAAGTAGTCATACACACACACACACACGGACACACACATGCTACATACACCCCCTCCCTGCCCCCCCCTTTCTTTCTTACGCTTTCGGTGGTTTCTTGGGCTTTCTCTCAGGCTTTTTAGGTTGTTCTTGAGGCTCGTTTCCCTGCCCCAGTCAAGGGCTAAGTATTCACCTTTCTTCTACACCTATCTTTCTCTCTTGCCCTCTTAGCGCTGCTCTTTCTGTGTTTCTTTCTTTTGTTTCTAAGGCTTTTTAGGCGCCTATTCAGGTCGTTCGCACGAGCGCCGCAAAGCGGCACCGTGTGTGTGTCAACCCCTGTACCTAAGGGTTCCGATGTACAGTGATTCCAAGCAGGGGGCCGGAGCCAGGTGGGGGGTCTCCGGCCAATATTGGCGAAGACGCCCCCCACCTGGGTGAAAACGTACCTGCGTTTTTCCAATTTAATTTTTAATCAAGCTCTAAAGTGCTAATGCAAGATGAAAACAATGTTGAAACATCTCCAATTTTCCGGACTCCATCGCCTTTCCGTTCTGCATTTTTGAGTCAAGGTCTAGTTGCACTTTGTTAAACTATACTACTATACTGTTCTCGCTGACCCATGCGCCTTTCTGTTCCCTCACCTTCCTTCTCAACGTGGGAACTGAGTTAACTGCAAACCAATGTCAGAGTGTGTGTGCGCGCGCGTGTGTGTGTGTGGGTACATCAGAACAACCCCTTACAACTAGTGCCATCCACTGTGGTGCCTCTTCCAGTGTTTTTGTGTGTTGTATTTTTGTTTTAATATCACATCACCACAAATAAATAGTAGAACCCTAGTAGAACGCTGAAAAGTTCAACAACAAGAAAAATGAGTCAAAGGGCACTCGACAACCAGTTGAGAACATAAAAGAAGTCGTTTCAGACCTGCAAGTCATCCATGAGCTCATCCAGGTAATCGAAGACTCGCGGCACAGCCACCATGGTGTGCCCCACCACCGGCGCGAAGCTCCGGCGCCATTCTCTGTAGCTTTTCTGCGTCGGTTGACGCACTGCCGGTGCTGGGCGAGGGATCTGATGGGCCAGCAGTGCCTGTGAGCAGCGAGAATTTCATCACCAAGTGCTTGGTCAGCGAAGCATCTCTGCTGGGATTTCGCACTCGATAGCACTTCATTGGTAGGGTGTTGTTCGATGCAAGTGTTTTTAGGACGCGAGACTCGAGGATATGTTCCACCTCTCTACTAGACTCGACAAGAGTTGTGTTTCAAGAGGACACGTTTCTGTTGGGGCCACCGAAGCATGTTCCCTCAGGAAGAAAACAGAAAAAAAAACATTATGTTTTTGGAGTGTCGTGACCGGGCAGTCAAGCGCTTCGTGATGGACTTTGTGTCATGAGTCATGTCGCAGTATGTCGCAGTTTCCAACTCCAACCCTCACCCCTCCAGTTTCCTTGCAAAAATAAAGGTCAACCATGGTTATCCATGGTTCACCTTTTCATTTCCTGTTGGATTTTAGATGATGATGATGTTTGTGGGAAATCTACTCCCCGCCCCCAAAAAGGTTTTGCAGATTCTCTATACTTATCCTAGGTCAACCTTCCACACCGGTCACAGGCCAACACCAACAAGGACTTCATGACACGAGTGCCCACACAAGCACACACCTCGTGGCCTTGTAAATGTCCACTACAAAGTTCAGCAGAATCATACAGATTCCCCACAGAGTGAAACGCGCAAAAGAGATCTGTAGGACCAGTGGCGCGAAGCCGCTAAGACATGCATAGCGTAACAATGATCCTAAAGCCAATCCTGCAGGTTCCCACTCTGATACCCAAATGTTTGATGTTGTTTCGACACAAGGCCACGTCAAACGGCCTGGTCTGTCTCACACATACTAAGATGCACCGCGACCGGTTGA
Organism: Durusdinium trenchii; assembly: GCA_963970005.1. Classification (NCBI taxonomy): domain Eukaryota; class Dinophyceae; order Suessiales; family Symbiodiniaceae; genus Durusdinium; species Durusdinium trenchii. The sequence goes on along the minus strand of CAXAMN010021464.1, from coordinate 2,375 downwards.
CCAACCTCTCTCTCGAGGTGGGTCAAGTTAGTCAAGTATTTGGCTTTCAGAACGAGGACACTGTGACTGTGACCACGCAAAGCTGGGACCAGCCCTTGCACTGGGGCCATGTATTTTGGATCTTGATAAGCATGTCAGAACGGGCGACGATCGAAACCATCTGCGGATCAAAACCATCCTCCAGAACGCCAAGGGTGCCTGCAGCCACTGGGCCTGGACAAAGGAGGTCACAATGTCACAGGTGGTCAAGATACCTGGGAACCCCAGCGCACCGGTTTGAGTGTGGTGGAAAGTCATTAAAAAACAATTCATATCGTGCACATAAAGAAGGCCTGAACCTGCCAAATGTAGAACATCGTAGTTATTCCATGTTATTCCAACAACATCTGTGTGACATTCCATTTCTTGAACATTGCCTTGTGAATTGTGCTGTGGATTGGTGGATCAGGTCACCCTGTCGACCCTGCGAGCAACCCTGTGGCAATGAGCAAAAGGAAAAAGTCCCTGAAGACACTGAGGCAGGTTCTGGGAGAGGTCCGACAGTACCATCTTGCTGTTGCATTGCTTGGTACTGGAAATCCGTGCCACAAGGACCGTGCCAACAACCACCTCCGGGCCGACACTCTCCAAGGGACGACCAAGGAAGGCCAAGCCCGGCAGATCTGGAAGAATCAGTTTGTACAACTCTGGGCCTTCACCATGAGGATCCAGGGCTTTCAAGGTCTCTTCGTCGAAGAGCTTGGACCAAGACTCCTACAACAAAATATAGTCACTAAGCTACTAGTGCTATTACTTTAATTTAGTTTTAGTTTAATTCTAATAGCTTTTTGTTACTACTAGTAAGGCACTTGTTACTACTAGCGTGGCACTTGTTACTAGGGTCTGCGACATCTGTGACTATATTTTTGTAGAGATTGCATGATGGATCGAGTCTGAAATCCCGGTGACCGTCCACCCATCTCTTTTTCAGCGGGGGATCTAGGCCCCGGGCTTTTCCCAAATCCATCGAAGCGGTCCGAACACACGCTCAAACTCCTCTGCCCATGCTCCCAATATCTCCCAATCAGCAGCCACTTGATGCCGTTCCCCAGTCTTCGCGTCCTGATACCCCGTAGCGAAGACCACCACGTCTGCTGTCAGCAACACCGGCGCCTCTCCACCGGACGATGCAGCGCTCTCCGTCCCGATGATGCAGCCGGTGCCGGTGAGACCCAGCAGCTGGCCGCGCAGCATGCGCGCTCCCCGGCGCAAGGCCTGGCAATGACTGACCTATACATGGTCGAAGTGGGTCTCCTTGATCTCCCTATCATCACACACCCCTTTGTGAGTGCTGTAGGAGGGGAAGCAGAACCAGTTTGTCCTCTATATATACGACAAGCATGTCCACTTCCATGGAACCTGAATCAAAAAGTACACTCTAACATACTAACCACCCTGCTTTGTAGATAAACAAAGCAGTCTTCCAACTTCCAAAGAAACCATTTTCATCCATTTTCATCAATTTTCCGCTTCCATGAAACTTGAGTCAATGCATCTCCGTTCGTGGAAGAAAAACACACGGATTCCGCCCAAAAAAGAACCGAAAGCCTCCTTCAGTGGTGCAGGGTCACAAATGGACACCGAGTGTCCATGCCAGAGCTGCCACGCTAAGGAATGGCTCGGCCACATCGCACGAGGAAGGCGAAAGTGGAACCACAAGATCGGCACCAAGATCCACCATAAAAGTGCTTGAAGGGGCCACAAGAAGACTCCGATCCTGAAGATATGGATAGTGCAGTGAAAAATGCAAACAAATTCCATAATCTCGGAAATGTTGCTATTGCAACAATCAACACACAAAAACACACAAACAAACAAACAAGCAAACAAAAAACAAACAAACAAGCAAGCAAACAAACAACCAACGACCACCACCACAGCCACAAGCACAACAACACAAAACCCAACATGTCATGTCTTGCTAGATCTGAGTAAATAGCAGCTGTTTTACCAGTGTATAGTACATGTATATGTATGTGAAATTATATCATATTGTGTCTTCTTTATACCTCGCTTCGTGGGACGGGGCCAAGCATCCACCGTCGCAGTCGACTGGCATTGTAGTAGGGCGGAAAGACCACGTGTGCGAACCAGCGTGTAGAGGCCAGGTATTCCAAGGGGATGCCTGACAATGGAGACAAACAGCAAGCAAGTTCCGAAGTTCTTGCTTGGCTTCCCTTCAACATCATCGACATCAGCTACATCTACATCTACATCGACGACGACGACGACTACTACTGCTACTGCTGCTAGTACTAGTACTACTAGTACTACTAGTACTACTAGTACTACTACTACTACTACTACTACTACTACTACTACTACTACTACTACTA
>CAXAMN010021463.1:31041-47165 GCA_963970005.1 Durusdinium trenchii | reverse complement strand
TTCGATGTGGGAACAGCAAATGCTGATACATGAGCGGGCCCCAGGTATCCAATAGGATCGTCGTGCAAGCGAGTAGGCAAAACAGAGTCCTCAGCGGGGGAAATCCGCTTCGCGCTTCGCGTCTGGCCTGGCGACAAGCTACTTCGTTTCGACAGCGGCAGCGAAATGGACAGTGATGACAAAGTCTAGTCATGCTGGAAGAACATTGGCAAACTGTCATCAGGCATACTGACCACACTGTAGGGTCAGCACTATGGCTCAAGTGCATCCGAAGAACCAGCAAAAAGTGATTCTTCCCAAATAAGCGTTTGAGAACAGTTCCTGCCATGTCCTGGAGATTTGGCTCGGACTTCAGTGCCAAACACCAAAAAATCACGAAAACTGTTGGGCAACGGGTCAAGATTTGGCACCTGGTGCGTGGTTTCGCACGACTTCACTCCTGTCATCCAGCGTCTGCACCGTATCATCGAGGCAAAGCTGACGACTGGAGTTCCATGTGCTCCCATTGGTCCGATGCACAGCATCTAGAACTTGCCGAGCCTGCTCGGCAAGGCTCGTTGAGTTCGAAACGAAAGGACAGTGATCTCAGCTACCTAATAGCTTCTTGCTAGAAGCGATGCCAGGAGCCCCTAGTAGCGTCCTTGCTCCTAGTAGTAAGGCCAGGAGCCACTAATAGCTTCTTGCTTGAATACAACTTGGGTTGATCTCAAAATATCTCAGAGCTCTTTTTGTGGGAACAGTTTGCACTCCTTGGCTTCTTCACTCCTTGCATCGCACCTGTCATGAAGTATATAATTCTACAGGAAAACCCACAGTTCATGTTGCATGATGTTGCATGCCCAAGTGGAGCATGTCGAAAACGCCGTTCCGAAAGACTCATAGGTCAATCAATTATATAAAAGTTTTCATACAGAACATCGCTAGTAACAAGTGCACCGCTACTAGTAACAAGATGTAACAAGGGCATTCCTACTAGTAGCAATAAGCTACTAGTAGCTTCTTGCTACTTGTAGCGATGCACAGGATCTCCTTCACTTCCAATCGAGACATGTCCAGCCTCTTCCTTCCGACCCCTCGAGGCCAGAAATCGCGGCGACTCGTTGATGAGGCGCGTGGCGGCCATGAGCGTCAGCATGGTGATCGCTTGAAGCTTCTGCAGCTTCTGCCAGTCGGAGACCAAGTACTGGGAGCAAGCAATGGCAATCCCTCGTCCTGGAATAAAAAAGAGCAGACTTCAGGTCACAAAGCCATGACAGTCGAATGGATTTGTTGAGAGGAAACAAAGGAGTATATAATTATCAAGGATAGACATGTGGACAAAATGACACCTGAAATATGAACACCCCTTGGGATTGATTGATGATGGATTCTCCGTTGAGCACACAGCTGTCACGGTCCTACTGGCCAACCCAGACCAACGCTGGTCAACATAGCACCGCGCGTGCGAGTTGGAAGGAACCTAAGCCAAGGAGATGGGGGAAGTAGGCGACATGCGAACGCGAGAGACCTCAGCAAACTCCTGCTCCAAAAAATGGTCAGTCAATGATTTTTCATCTGATCCCTTCAATGCCTTCCTGCTCACACTTCTTGGTATTGTATGCTGTTCCTTTGAGCTTACCGACTTTTCTCTGACTCACCACGTTTTCTTGGGGGTAGGGTAGAGGATTGACACACAAGTCAAATTTGCTGTTGCTGCTGCGCTGTTGCTGCTGCGCTGTCGCTGCCGCTGCCGCTGCGGCTGCTGCCGCCGCCTGCCAGTGCGGGTGCTGCCGGTGCTGCCGCTGCCGCCGCCACCGCCGCTGGTGCTGCTGCTGGTGCTGCTGTTGCCGCTGCCGCTGCCGCTGCCGCTGCCGCCGCCGCCGCTGCCGCTGCTGCTGCTGTTGCTGCTGTTGCTGCGGTTGCTGGTGGTGGTGCCGCCGCTGCTGCTGGTGGTGTTGTTGTCGTTAACTTTGCAATTCAGCAATTGCTTGAGGGCCTTGCCAAAATATGTTCTTGCCTTGTTGCTTCAATCACGTTGCAACTCAATGATGTCCGAATTTGTGAAACCATCACATCACTATCACGCCAACCAATTTTGCGGAACAAAAAATCCTGCCAACAAACTTATTCTGAAACTCAGGCCACACGCCATCACACGCCCATAAACCTCAGAATGCCTTGGACACTGATCTGTCATGTTCTTTCAAGGAAAAAAGAAAGCTGTTAAGCAGCCGGAATTTCGGACCAGGAACTCAATATACCACGGACCCAAGGTGTTCCAAGCGATTGCCCAACTGGCCGAACTCACCGTCCTGAGAACCAAGAGCCTTGGAAAGGACAGAGGCTGTGTGAAGACGGCTGTGTGAAGATGGCTGCCTGACTGTTGATCATCTCAGGAGAGTGAAGTGGAAAGACATCAAGGACCTGTGGAATGCCCTTTTCAGGTCCTTGAAGGTTCGTGGTCCTTAAACGGGTTTCAGGTCCTCCAAGGTGAGGTGGGGTGGAAACACCCCGACTGCAATGAGAAACATTGAGAAACACGTCGCTTTCTGCGCCAAAGTCTGAGCCTAGGCACATATGCAATGATCTGGCTGTCGCAGAAGCGAACGAAAAAATGGCAGCCACGGTGATGGAGAATGTCAGCGTGGGCTTTCGACCTAGGTCCGGTGGAAGGGCACTAGATCCACACTGCCCCTAGATCCATTGAACCCTCTAAAATGGAAATAACACGGGAAAACGGACAACGTGGAACGTCAAGATATCGATCCAAGCTGGTCTAGCAAGAACGCACAAAGGAGGCTAGAGTCCAGTGAACAAATATGCTCTGCCGCCTAGACAACGCACCAGTTACAGTATTTGTGATATTCCTGCATGCTAATCGCTGCAGCATTGCCTGCAGCTGCGGCACGTAGATCAATCTTTACCATGTGAAACTCAGTCAGACCCTCTTCTAGCCCTTCAGAACGTCCTCCAGTTTCCACAGACAAGCATCTCTCCAAACATTGGTCTTTTAATGTCTTTTAGTTACATGCGCTAGTTGTTTCTTTTATTCTTATTTCTCATTGTAGGAATGATGGCCACTCCGCATTCCCCATCGAACCAGTTGCCCATCCCGAGTCATCCTCGCTTCGTCCGAAGGGCCCAGGCGATCGGCCAAGAAGGGCGCCACCATGGTGCCGAAGGCACAGCCTGCCTGGAAGGCCGCGGCGAAGGTGCTCAGCTCTTCGCGACCGGCACCTGACCGGAACGTGGACCGGTGGCTGACCTGGGGGAGGTCAACGAGGGTAGAACTAGTTGGTAGAAGATAGTAGAAGGAGAAGTGAACATCAACAAGCCATCCTAAAGCCCATTGAGGATGGACTTTCATGGGTCCCTTTTTGAAGAAAAAATCCACTGGCATTCTTGTTGACCAATTCGACAAAGCATCATCTAGCTATCGGTCAATAAACCAGTGGGGCCAATCTTGTGTGGATAACGAGACTCATCCGATGAATGTTAATGAAGCCAACCCTTTTATCACAAAGAATAAACCCAAACCAGTCGATCGATGGGTCTTATCAGTCCATGCGTGTCGTTTTCTGCACCATGCGATCGACGGGTTCAATTGTCTGGGCCGTCTTGAAGGCCGAGAGACCGAAATGCAGTTGAAGCCCCAAAAACATGTAGGGCGTCATCTCATATTGGATCGCCAGGATGGCAATGGCCACGATCGCCCAGGTGAGATGAACCACATGAAACTGACCAAAGGGCATGTCATCCAGTACTTCACGCACTGTCACCGATCCATCGGTATCATCGAATGAATTGTAGCCCTTCGGCATAGACCTGGCAGATCGGCATAGACTCAGTCATGGACGTCATGGACCAATGGAAGCTGGCTTTTTGCGAAAAAGGTGAATTCCCGAGTGTCTCGAGTGTGACACAAATTGCCTGATGTAGAGGGGAGCGGAGGCAACATGATTGAGCCACCACGGCTGAGCGCACTCAACTGCTTGATGAGAGCTTGTCAAACAGAGCTTGCTCAATGTTCTTCTCGTTTGTGCTTTGCGGGGCATGATAAGGGGTCACCATGTATGGGGCAACGACCGGTGGATTCTCGTTTGGCCCCCCCCGCACATCTTTCAAAGAACAAATGCAATCTACTGGCCTCAAACGAAACAGTCTACTCTGCCACTCTTCGACACAAAAAGCTGCCATGGCATGTTTTTGGAACTGAACGCTCCGTCAGCGACTAGCGCCCTTGGCACGGATGAAATCAATAGTCTCCTGCTTGATTGCATTCAAAGAAGGAGGCAATTCCTCTTCCAGGTAGTGGTACTTCGAGTGGTGCAGAAGGTACACCATCTTCTGCACTTCGTCTCTGGCAAAGTTATCCTGATCTTCTTTGATGTAGTTTAGACACGCCTGAGTGAGCTCTCCATAGGGCTGATTGGCCTCTGGACGTTCCTCCAAGACCTCGCCATGCACACAGCCAACCAAGTACAGGAGGAAGTCTTTTCGCCCCATGTCCGTGAAGCCCCCGACCAAGTTCTGGGCAATCCTCCGCAGGAGCTGTCCTGCGCTTGAAAACACCCGACATGAAGGTGAACCTCACCCACCCCACGTCAATACAGAGGAACAAAATGGAAGACGCCAAAAACAAGGACAATTGTTGTGGTTTCGCGATCACAATCGCCAAAAAGAGAAGCGTACATCGCAGGTCTATACCATTCACTCTCTTTCATGGGTGCGACCACTAGTTAGTGCAGTTGTTTGATGTTGTTTGGGGGGATCCCCCCAAACCTGCCAAAAACCGGCGCCTTCTTCCGGCAGGGCTTGGGCCAGGCGTGCGAAGTCGCCCGGGCTGAACTCGGCGGCTGAGGAGCGGATCATCGGGAGCAACGCTTCGGAGATCAAGTCCCAGCGGTTGCAACGCCGGTAGATCCAAGCGACACGAGCCATGTATCCCGCGGGGAGATCCTCGGACTGGGGGGGTGGGGAGAGAAGAGAAAAGAAACAGGTTCTTCACACTGAGTAGACCTGGTGCTGGTCAGAGAATTGGATCAAGGTCACCCGACAAAAGTACCAAACAGAACCAAAAGGATGCATACAACGATACAACGAGAAACAACAAAGGAGTCTTTCCGCCCAAGCATCCTTGGACTTGGTGGGGTTGCAAAGATCCTCGGCCACTCGCTTCAGGAGTCCTTCATGAACAATCTTCATCTGGCAAAGTGCCCAAACGTTGTTCACGGAGTGAAGCAAAGAGACCTGGCTATGGCCCTATGGGTCAAAACAAGAGTGTACACCTCCCAAGCCTTCAGCAAGACATTGACATGAATTTTCTTGGTGGACTCCAACATGTAGGGACAATTAGGGACCCATAGGTTGCCATAGGTTGATTTTGTCACACCACACCTCATTGTAACGCTTCTCCACTTCTGGCACCAAGGTCATCAAAATGTCCATGTCCGAATCCACAGACTGAGCCATGGAGACCAACATCTCTGAGAGCTCCACTCCCTCGTAGTTGGCCAGCAACTCCCTTAATCGGGGAATCACCTCAGCGAAGACACCGGAAAGAAGGCGAACACCAGCCACTAGCTCACACGAGAATCCAAAGAAAACCACCAAGAGAGGACGTTTGGGGATGTTGCAAAGAACAGTGGGCTCATGAACGTGCTCATTGAACCCTTGACTGTCTCTTACTTGTTTTCAAGACAAAAACCATCTTCCCAAAACCGCCAACAACACACCTTGGAGAGGAGAGTGTGGTGCTTGGAAGCCATCTTGTTATAAACGCGGATGATGCCCATGAAGTTTGGTGCAGTGAAGTCCTCCATTTTCTCATAGATCTTCTGCTCCAGTGCCTCAAAGAGCTCCTCATCATCGGGGACCATGATCCACATGGCACCCAAGGCGTCGATCACATCAATGGCCTCAAAACCTTTCATCCGTTCCTTCATGTGTCCAGCTAACTTCCGACAGAGCGCCAGTTGTCTCACCTCCATCTTGGCATATGCCTTTGCGATTTGAGTGAGTTCAGCCGGTGTGTAGATGTGGATATTGTATAAGAGCTGGCTTTCCAGGTGCGGCAAAAGCGTGTTTTCGAGGTAATCATCTGGCAAACGATGGGTCAGCACAACTGCCTTGCCCTTGCCATCCTCCTTTTCACTTCCTCCACTTCCACCACTTGCTTCCTCTGTATTCCAGCTCCAGTCTTCCTTATCTGATTTATCTGTCTTCCATCGGAGGCCGGGAATCAAGGTCACCTTGGCGCTGACGGGAATCAGCCGAGGAACTCCGCCCAAACGCCAAGCGTGCCGGGCAATTCGGACCGCCATGAGCGCAACAAGTTGGAGATCCTAGTTGAAGATGTGAAGATGTGCTGAAGAACATGGCTGAGAATCTATGGCAATCTTGCGTTGAGCCCAAGATATGAACATGATGGCCAATTCTTCACCAACATACATCTTGAAGGTCTAACATAATTATGTGGCAAGCCGTGTACAAAGGTGTTTGGCCTACAGCGTCCTTTTGAGACCAAAGAATGCTGGCAAACACGGTGCTGTTGTGCAGAAAGTGCGGAAGTACGCAGGTGTAGCTGCACTGTAAGAGAATTTCTTGGCACCCTCCCAGATGTAGATCTAGGTGTCGCACCGCTGCTGGCAAAACGTTGTTCACCTACATCGCTACTAGTAACAAGGGCGTTACTATTAGTAGCAATGCACTTGTTACTAGTAGCGATGCACTTGTTACTCCTCAAGACTTGTGGCAATAATCTGGGTCTGTCTCACTCGCCTTAACCAGATTGTCATCTATGTTCCCTCAGGCTTAGTTGTCCAACTAGGACGTCTCTGTTGGTTGGGCATTAATGAAGGGAATGCTGCACCTCAGGCGCCTCCACATGCAAAAGGACCTGGGTTTTTTGCGGCGGGGACTGGCTGACCCCAACATGATACCACACAAGCACCTTGGCAAATCGAAACTTCAGAATCCATGTTGGAGACAACTTCTAGATCCATCAATCACTTCTTCAAACTCCTACGCTTCTCGGTGCCAATACAGGTAACTTCAACACAGTCACGCTCTTGTCAACCTTTCTCTCCAAGTGCCGGACATCTTCTGGCCTGAAAGCAAACAGGTCATGAATTTGCAAACGGGTCTCCATGTGTTGTGTTCACAGGCAGGTTGTGCAAGCCTAGTTAAACTTGCAAGTCGCAGCGCAAACACAAAAACAATTCTTCTATGTTGTGAATATGATACACTCTAATACACGAAATTCCAGCAACGCCTGAATGAGCTCCGCACTGTTCAAAAATGATCCGATACCCAAACTAATGCCAGAGGTAAAGCTACTTAATCCGCCCAAAACACCATTGCCAGTGCAACCAAAACGTCCGAATCTTTCGTGGAATCCATCCAGAAGCACCATATAAAAGATTATGCGATTCGTTGTTTGGGGAGCTGTCTTGGATCAACATCCAACAATGCCATTGAAACACTCGCTGGACACAATCATTTATCCTAGGAGCAAGGACGCTACTAGGGGCTGCTGGCATCGCTGTTGGAGGCCATCGGCTCCTTTTACAGCTGATTGCTATCGCCTCTGTCTCGCCGTGTGTCTCGCCTCACGTCGTTGGACATGGCCTTTTGCAAGAGCTGCTGTACCTGACGTCGGTGTTCATCAAATGAGGCGTTCATCGTGGAAGAGGTTGGGTCTCTGGGCGCAGAGATCTGATCGATTTACATCTCCAGGAGTCTCACAGGGTGTTCAAATTCAGCTGACTAAAGACTCAAATGGTGTTGATTGATAAGCAAACACTTCCAAGCTGGGCGTGGAGGGGACTTCCACAAGCAAACAGTTGTTAGGACCGGTCGCCATTCTTGTGAAAGGCCATGGACCGTGCCAAACTGTTCGGGGGGAACAACATGTTCGGAGGACAAACATCCGGTTTGCAAACACCAAGCGACAACAGTAACTGGCTCTGACCAATAACTAGTGGGACTGTCACACCCCAAAAAAAGACGGATAGCGCCTCAGCTGACCGTGTCAAGCAAAATCAATCTGCGTTGAGACTCTTAGACACACCGCTACTAGGAGCAAGAAGCTACTAGGGGCTCCTGGCATCTCTACTAGGAGCAAGGACGCCACTAGGGGCTCCTGGCCGTACTACTAGGAGCAAATAGCTATTAGTAACAAGAAAAAACAAACACCGACTGTTGACACCCACACGGTCGCCCTGCCTGATACCACTGAGTCATCCGGCTGCAGGCCATGGTGACAGCTGCGAAGGTCGGGGCCGTCAGAGCCTGAGTGAAACGAAGATTCCGCCCAGCGCAGCGCAGGGAAGTCCCAGCTTTAGACGCAACTACTAGAGTTACACTAGTAGCTAGAAGCTACTAGGTTGGAGGCCATTAGTACTAGTAGCAAGAAGCTAGTAAAAAAGGGCATCGCTACTAGTGTCACTAGTACAGGTTTAGGCCGTTGTTCGAGGCTTCCTTCCCCGTGGAAGATGCATTCAGCGCATATGTCATTTCTCCTCCAAGGCACTCCGCCGGGATCTAATTGGCACATGTCCGAGAACAGCTGCAGTGCATCCTGGTGAATGCATCAAGATTCTGAGCAACAGATTTACGCATCAAGGCCCAGCTTGGTTGAAAAAAGCTTGCGGTCCTGCCATTGTCCTTCGTCGCCCAATGCTGCGATACTTTCTCGATACCTCGTACCAACGGCGGAATAGAAACATTGAGAGACAGTTCCAAGATATAACCCGAAAGTAAAGTCATACATCCCCTAGATTCAAATGATTTAACAAGAGAAATCTCAAGTTGGACCTAATAGGTTGGAGATGGACCATCAAACATGCGTGTGTGGCCTAAACACTTAGTGAGTGGTAAGTGCAAAGACCTTCCCCCCACTTTGATCATGACATGACTTTCTCAGCAGATTCCTGGGAATCCCTGCGGGCTTTCTGCGCCCTCGTCTGCAGGCACAGCTAAAGCATAGCACATGCTGTCTTGGTGTGGGCGAAACTGATTGGAGATCATGAAACTTGCAAACTGCTAAAAGCAACGAAGCAACTGATAAGAAACTGATCCCAGCTTCTTTGTACCAAAACTGCACACCAGTGAGATTGCGTTAGCCAAAGAAGCAAGTGTGGCAGAGTCAGAAGATCATTGCAGCCGGTTTTATCTGACTGGTGCTTCAGCGATTAAGGAACAAAATGGAATGAACACGCACTAATGATATACTTTAGGATCCAGCCACCATCATTCCTCACGGACCAGTCGCACCAGTCGGGTGACGTGACCGAAAAACACGCTGAGAGCAGGGACTGCACAGTCCTGCAGTCACCTCAGAGACGCAGGTGGGGATCTGTGCCGCACTGGAAAAGCTTGCTGAGGCCAGATCTAGCAAAGCCCAACCTCGGATGGGGCACTCGGATGCATCCAAACCGAAGATCTTCATTTGATTGAACTGCATTGCGTGTGTTTCGCAAAGACTCCCAGGTAAAAGGAAAACCAGAGTAAAACCCATTGGTCGGGCAGATCTCTCTGATCCACCAGTCGATGAATATGTGTCCATAGTTGGTCTCACTGTGTCAGATCCTGAAGGTAGGTCCCTTTCAGTCTTGAGCTTTGGTTCAATTGGAGACTATTTAACAGTTTAAACGTTCTTTCAAAGTGGCCCAAGATCAGTGTCTCAGTGTATGAACGTCACTGGCATAATATTATCTACACAACCCTTACTTCAATGAACACACAGAAAGTGTTGACGAATTGGGAAACTTCCCTCTCTCCCCATTACCACCTCTTCTTGCAGGATCAGTCGCTGATGACCGCAGCATCCCGGCCAGTCATGCATGTCCCACATGCGAAGGCCGCTTGGGCGCGCCCAGTGCGCCAAGCGGAAACAAAGCCAACAAGAGGAGTTGGACTGTTTGGACTTGGAGTTGGACTGTTTGGACCGTAAGCCTCCTCTGATTCAGCTGTTTTCACAAGCATAGTTCAAGCCAAGAGTGGGAACCAGTTGCACTTCCGAAGGAAGGCTGCAAGTGGAACGTCGACCAACTGTTGCCACCGAATTGCTGCGATGTTGACCAGTGACCAGTGCTACCAAAAGATCCAAAAGGGCATCTCTGCAGTGTTTGGTGTCGTTGTCTTTGTCGTCGGGCACACTATGTGCTTTGTATACAAATGAATCCTGGCACTAGGTCTTCTGGTTCTGCTTTGTTTTCCACCAAACCAATGAAAACACGTGGTGGGTTTCTGGTGTTAGCTCAAGAACTCTGTTGGTCATTCCTGCATCTGGCTGCTAGGTGTAGCTGCTTAGGCAACTGCTTCGATGTGCATTTGAGCCAAGCAAACCAGCATAGACCAGCCAAGTCTCTTCCATTACCAGTGAGAAAGCAAAGAAGAGTTGAACTTGGCTACAATCTGAAGACAAGCATGGCGGAGCAATTCACATGGCACACGGCTCTTTCGCACAGACATACCTCACAGCTTGATCCTCTTGGAGGAGACAATTGGTGATATGTGTGATTTGTACGTGTGCATTGTGGGCGTGGCTTCAAAACCTAGCATCGCCTATGGCGGAGACTTTGCTGTTGGCCACAGCCATTGCACAAACTCATTCACATCGACAAAGCCATCCTGTGGCAAAGCACACAAACAACGAAATGTTTGTCGGAACACGGGTATCTGCGCATTATGTACCCTCACCTGCGCATCTACATGCTTTGCTCAAACTTCTCATTGTGCGATGTTTCGTTCACCGTTCACCTTGTTGAGATCGGCTTGGGAGAAGAGGTTCTTGATGACTTCCTGTGTCATCCTGGGACACAAGATCTTCAAGGCTGTTGCCATCTCATCTTCGCTGATCCTCCCATCCAGGTTTGCATCCTCAGGGAAGAACACAGCGGGTCAAGCGAATGGCAAGCGATCCGCCACCCGCGAGTGCTGTAGGACTCATATTATTGCTCAAGATTACGAGAAGGCGTAGACGAACATGAGGGATTGTGTAGGTGTCTTCTGAATCAGTTGCTCGACTTCTAATAAATATGTTGAGAAGAGCACCAAACGAAGGCCTCCCCTCACTGCCTGCCACTATCACTGTCCCATCTCTGCCAGAGTTCCCACTCTTCCAATGCTTGTTGAACCTTGGCGATGCTGGCGTCCTTCAAGGATTCCTGAGATCCATTTCGCCATAAGTTGTGACAATAAAAGCTTGTCAACTTGCTTCAACCATATCATCGACAAAGAAGTAATTGTGTGTAATTAGTTGAGGTTCTTCTATTTCCAAAGGGTCTACATTCACAAGTGCTGTGAATCAACTATATATGTCTCTGATCTATCTATGCATCTGTTGGAAATTGTTGTCATAAGCTTTTGAATAGGTAATAGGTGTCATGCGAGGCAGGCACAAAAAAGGGCCTCTTTCTGCAGCCTTCAGCGTCTCCACCCATCTGATTCCGAAGCTGACGCATTGCCTGCGTTGACGCATTCTCAAGAGATTAAAAGCTCACACTTGCAGAGCAAGAAAAACCTGCCCCGGGCACATCCTCACTTCACTACCTTCACTACCTTTACTCAAAACTATTCTTTGCTAGGTGATGCTAGGTGATATTTCTAAGGTATCATGTCGGTTTTGACGTGGCTTCACCAGCCTTTGTCAGGCTTCCCTTCTTAGACTTTCACCAGTTTCAGGCTTGCTTCACCCCGCCTGCTCTTCAAGGGCGCCCAGTTTTCCAAAGGCTTTCTGGTGTACGAGCGAGCCCCTCACCGCGAAGAAGACGTCCCGGTCATCCTTGGTCACGAGAGACAAAGCGCTCAAGATGGTCTCTCAAGCTACCATGAGGGATTGGCATCAGTTTGCTTTGGACCTGACTACCTTTGCAAACGTATGTATGTACTCAGGAAGGAGGAGTTCCAGACCCAATGTCTTCATGCAGTCGATTTGACGGGTCCAGCGTCTGGAGTATGTTTGGTTGCTTCGGTTTTGGGCACATCAATGACTGGGCGCTCTATAGCAAACAAGCTTACAGAAGCGCTCGTTGCATGTGCACACGTGCCTCCACCTGTCCACTTTGAGGCCCCCACCGCCAGCAAAGGAGACTCGTGGAATTTGTACACAAAGCAACCGTTAGCTGGAGCCTCAGGCCGTGGATGTTTCATAAGCGGAATCCATGTAAGGAGAAACTGAAACGATGTTTGTAGTGATTTTTGGGGGGCGGTGGAATCCTTGAATAAACAAGGTTTGGTCTGGTAGTTTCCCAATTTGGCATGTGTGACCTTCGAAGAAGGCTTCTCACTTGCCAGAGCCAAGTCGGTGGCAAGTCTGCTGGCTGATGTCAATTCTTTCCAAACAAAAAAGTACAAATGTGTATGCATGTGTTTGTAATATTCATATATATATATATACTATATATGATTCATCCTGCCACATCATAAGGATTGGACGCGCCAATCCTGGCCGCCGAGTACATCCTGAGCAGGGATTGGATCGAGAAATCAAGCTATATAGTTTCTTCAAAAATCAGGGGATCCAGGGACATTCATTTGTTTCACTAAGCCATAATCTTAGAAGCACCTGACTCATTGAATCTCATTGACTCATCGACAATGCAGATCGTGGAGCTAAATGGGGTGGATGTCCAAATATGGTCCAAAGAAAAACACCAGCTCAAAGGCAGAACCCGCGTTAAGAACGGGCCTTGGCCGATGGTTGCAGGAGCTCGCCACCATTAATCCAGGCAAAATGGCGGGCTCCTGAATCGACGAGATGGGTTTGACCATCTTCCGTTCCAAAGAAGATCAACATTATTGAGCTCCCTTCCCACATATGGCTGTCTCAAAACTGGGGAGGCTCCCGCTCCCAACAAGCGACTCGACTGGCAAAGACTGTGTATATATACACAATTATACACATATAGTCCATTATATTCCAACCAAAGGGGTTTTTCCTCTTCCCCAAAAGCAACCTTCAATAGTCACATCCCTGGATCCAGTGACCCGAACACACCCGAACCCAAGCGACTTGCCTCGCTCCAGGATGTAGGGCACGGTCACAGGCACCCAGCGCTTCTCCAAGGCTCCGCTGTAGCGATTGTCCCAGGCTTCTGCAGGTTCGAACTCCAGGCCATTGCCCAAAGAAATCGCGCACCTGGTGGAGAGCGAATTCCAGCTTCTTTGGAGGCCATCGCTACTAGTAACAAGAAGCTCTAGGTGGAGAGCACAATCGGTGAACGAGCTCTGGGTCCCTAATGGAGTGAACTCGACTCGAAGAGCTGGATGGACTGGATGGGTGTCCCAATAGAACCAGTGTGTTCAAGCTTTGTTCAAGCTCTGCAACTGGTTTTGCATTGGAATAGATGAGATGATACCGTCGACCTATTTTCGCTCAGCAGCTTTGTTCCAACATATGTATATAGTGCAAAGCAAAAAAAACTGTATTGCGTATATTGCATTTTAGTTACAGTATATATTGTTATAGTTATAATATACGGTCCAAAGCAACGGCGCACAGTTTGGATGGTTCCTGTAGCAACAGGGAGCGCACTCAGAACGGAAGCAGTTGCAACAAGATCGCTCGAGCGCTGGGAATGACTTCGTTGTCCGTGCAAACTCAATGGCAGGAACTGGCGATGCGCTCGTTCCGGAGTATCAGAAAGTGGTCCCGACTGACCAACATTGACCAGCTAAAGGATATGAGAGCGATAGAAATTGCCATGAAAACGAACACCCGCATACCCGCACATGCCTTTTACATTGATGTGAGCGATCGCCAAAACCCATCGTATTATATTTTGGTAAACTCTATATGTTGGCATCACTTTAGGGGGGTTCAGTTCACTATATCGCTTTACAGTGTCGGATGCCTTTGTCATATTTCTTGAGGATTTCTCTTCAAAACATAGCCAAAGTAAAGTGCACAAAAAGAAAGAAAGAAAGAAAGAGAGCAAAAGAAGGAAAGAAAAAACACAAATAATGAAATAAATAACAAAGTAAATAACGAAATAAATAAAGAAAGACAGACAGACAGACAGACAGCCAGCCAGCCAGCCAGGAAGGAAGGAAGGAAAGATAGATAGACAGACAGACAGACAGACAGACAGATATATAAATAGATAGATAGATAATTAGATAATTAGATAGATAGATAGATAGATAGGTAGGTAGGTAGGTAGATAGGTAGGTAGATAGGTAGATAGATAGATATTGACACAACAGCACTTCCTTCCCCCTTCATTGCGGTTCTTGTTCTAGAGCTCTTCATCTGTCTCAGACTCCACAGGCACTGTGAAAATGATACGAAAATGATATGAAAGGGGATCCGCTCATCTAGACCACATGTTGATCATCCAGGGGTATCGCTTTGGTATCGCTTCATGGAAAGCGAAAACACATCAAATGATTGAAGAAAATGATTCAATTATTGAAAATGATTGAAGTGTACATTGTGAAGGTATCGCTTTTGGGGGGTATCGGTTTACAGGTTTTTGGATGATTTCAATGAAATAATTCCTCTCACATAAAGATTTGTGCACAGACCCTTTAGGTTGTTGCTCATGTACTGATGGATCAAAAAGCAACCAACATGTAGGTCAATGGAATAGAGTCGGGATGCAAGAACAATGTCCAATTCAACGCCACTTCGAAACTGTGGCCTCCCCTGCTAGCACACCCCAGGAAAGTGCAGGAAAATACCCAGTAAGCACTGTCATCAGGACCTCAAGATGCCTCAAGCGTCTTTTGATCACTCAGAAAGTTCCTTTTTGAGCTTTCCCGAAGCTCGGTCTGAGTGTTGCCATCGGCCAGGCGCGACAAGTGCCTATCAAATCCGCTCATTAGATCAGCTTACAACATCTTATAGCATCTTATCTCATCATATCAATCAGCTATGATTTGGCACCAAAGTAGTTGTTGGTAGAAATCAACACCTTGTTGGTAGAAGTGTGAACCAAGCCCATCGAGCTCTATGATACGTCCGCAGCTGAGCAACACTGCAGCAACCCTTCCCATCTTGTCAAAGTAGATGTAGCCGCCATAGATGAAGAAGGCTGCAGAGGGGGTGCTAGTGGAGAAGTAGCCCAAGGCCTGGCTTTCGCACCCCACTCCGCTCCAAAGAAACCACGGCAAAACGCAGCAGTTTCGTAGCGCCAAAAAAGACGCTGCCTCAGAGGTCCACTTGCCCGGGCTCACTGGGTATGCCCAGGCATACCTGGGCAACCAGCCGCACTCATTGCATCTCAGAAGTCGCCGCAAATATGCTTGTTGCCAAAAGGAACACTTTGTCATGCAACATAAATCCGTGTTGAATCCTTTCTCAACCCTTGAGAGCTCCCCTTTCAGGTGTGATACCCTATGGACTAAGGTCACGACTCGGTGGCGTGAGCTGGAATACCCAGACTTCTTTTCACCTTAAGTTAGTTGCTTGCTGGGCTGATTTGCAAGGCAAGGAGGCAAGGAAGCAATACTTGGCACGCACAAAATAGGGTCCTCATTCACTTCATTGATATTGGGCATAGCCGTTCTTTTAACCCCTGAAAGCGGCACGTCTCCATCCCAAGGGCCATCAGCCCGGCCCGGGCCCGAGCCTCGTCGCTGAGTGTCACTCGCGACGGAGCAGCAATGCAACCTGTCGATCGGCGGCTTGAAATGAGCAAGTCTCTTTGGGTGCGTTGGATGGACATCCACTCCAAGTGCTTGGGATCTGAAGGAGAAGGAAGCCATCGGCATCTTCACCAAAAACACGGAGCTCTCGGCCTATGGGTGAAATTCCATAGTTCTGGAGCTCTCGGATCTCATCCAGGGGAGCCGTTGCCTTTCTCAAGGCGCATGGGTCATCTGTTGGGCGGGGGATGTTGCGCCAGGGTGAAGCACGACAGACCCGGACTCATGGGCATCTAGCTCTGCGTCTGGCTACTACGTCACGTAAGTCTGAAGAATCCGCCGACCCCGGCCGACGCAAGGGGGAGCGCGCCAGGGAATAATGATAGATCCGCCAGAACTCAATCGTTTGGAGCAGAACTCAATGGGTTAAAGCCGTGGCGAAGGGGTGGTTTCAGATGCTTTTGGGAGGCTGGAAAGCTTTTGGCAGGCTGTTGGTGGAAGCTTTTTGGGAGGCTGGTTAGTGGTGGAAAATGCTAGCAAATTGTTTTTTT
>CAXAMN010021462.1:1057447-1127165 GCA_963970005.1 Durusdinium trenchii | reverse complement strand
CACGGTTTGCTTTAAAGAGTCTCAGTCTCGATACATTCCTTATGAGAAGCAGCCTGATAGCTGACCTTCATCTTGCACTAGGTAGGGGGTGATTTCCTGTCAGCATGTGGGTTGCGCTCGTTAACTACAAATATAGGATTTGGGACTCCGATTCGTAGCTGAGGGTGCTAGCTATGCACTTAGGGGAGGTGCTTTCATCGCAGCAACTGTTTTTGTTTGCCTATCACTTTACACTTATTCACTTAACACTCACTTCACTTCCACTCCTCAAAAACTGCTGCTGCCAGCTACGGATACTACCTCGGGAGGGAGTGCGGTGACACTGCAACGATTGCTGCCCTTTTGACAAAAGTAGGTTGTTTTTGCAAGTCACTACTAAATGCAAGAGTAACCTGTTGGCGGTGCCTAACTGCCTTGTAAGTTTAATCGCGCAGCAGGTCGGTCTAGGACCAACCTTAGCAGAGAGTGAAACGACATAAGTTATGTTTCGTGTCCCTCTATAATGTTTCGACTTTGCTGCTTAGGGATATGCACGTGCTCAAACTTCAACTTGCCAGTCAAATGGCGCCGGTCAGGTTGTCACCGATTCGAGGTCTACAGCCTTCTCTCCTGTAAGCCTCACAATAGTAGGTAGACAACGGCCTACCGGGCGCTATACGGTTTGATGTGGCCATTTTGTCGCGCTAGACAACCATTGCAAGCACCACTAACTAGAATAGCCAAGCATTGCTAGAGTCAACTGGTTTAGGCGAAGTCTTGCTTTTGTTTCGTCTTTGCATTGACAAGCTGTCAGGGGCAATTTTGAGTCAAACACCCTGAACAACACCTAACGGATGCTACCCTGTGAGTAAAGCCCTTTGTGAAGCTCTTCGTCAAAGATCCGCGTCGACAACGCTGAGTAGCTAGACAGTACCCAGGCTGCCACCCAAGTGGTGGTCCTGGATGAATACATAGAGTACAGATGTACAGTGCCTAGGACCTAGGGTAGCGGCGTTTCACTCTGTTTGACGTAGTCCATGGGGCTTGCACGTTTCAACAAGTTTCAAGAACGCTCAAAACGCAAAGTGGAGCTGGTGAGCCTGTCGAGACAATTTGGCCGGTCAGCGATACGCACTGTTGCCTCCCCCTCTGTGGGGGGGCTGCCTCAGCGATGCCTCTCTGTCGATTGGCGAGTGACATGTCGTGGTCCTCGAAAACTTGTCGTTTTCGACTGCCGACACTAATATTTTCCATTTGGCTAATGTCTGGTAGCATGACTGGCTGCACCCATGCACCTCGCGCTCTCCCACTGCATTTCCTCGAGATTTTGATCACAGTGAGTCGGTGGTGAAGCAGCTGGCCTCCTGACTCGAATGCTATCGTTGTGAGACGAGTGTGCGAATTCAAAGTATCTGTCACTTCGGCGTCAGTGCATGACATTCCGGACCTGTTGCCTGCAAGACTGTGTACTTGGAAGTAAGGCACATAATTGCAAAGATGCAACCTCAGGTAGCTCGTGTACACTCCCATTTCCTCTGCACACTCTTGGGTGCCTTTCGCACACATTGTGGCTGATCACGATAGCTAAGCAGTCAACTCACTGCCCACGGTGAGGAATACCTCTTTTGCCTGACCTAGACGTACTGAGCGCAAAGAGCGGAATGAATTCATTGCCCCGTTTCACCGCTTTTCACGTTGTCTTGCTTTGGCTCACGCAGCCTACCTGAGATACGAACCTTGCCGCTTTGGGTGTTTGGTGTTTGTTTTTGGTTGGGTTTTGGCGGTTGTGGTTCGTTCTTGGTCTGTTGCTTGGCTCGTATCTCTCCCCATTTAATTCAATCAAGGTGACTTGTGCCTCTCGGCACACATAGCGCCTCCACCCGTCAAAAAGAAACTTCGGATTTAGGTGCTGACATTTCTTTGGCTCCTTTTGAAAATGGATCATTTGGCACACCTTGCATGCAGCAGACGGCTCAAAACATTCGTGATGCTCAGAGCAATCAAATTGCAGTTTCAGGTGAAGTTCTGCTGACCTTAGATGTGCTTGGGCCTTCAGGCAACATTGTGGAGGTGCGTTTGGGCCTTCAGGCAACATTGTGGAGGTGCGTGAAAAAATTTCTTTTGGGACCCTGTGCAACAACCTATTCTTTGCCTTGGAAAGTTCTTTCGAGACGGATGGAGCTTGAGTCCAACGGCAGTTTCAAAACTTGCACTTTCAAAAGAAGATGTCTCCATTGATGTGCAATACAAGCAGAATTCTTGAAGGCATGTGCATTTGTTCGAGCCCTGGCAGCAGACGACATTTGTGTGACATTAGAGGAGAGAAGGCTGGCATTGCTATAAGAGTGAAGACTTTGGTTTCCAGTTCGCTGTGGCAAACGCAGCAATCGTTTCAATTCCGGTTTGCCTTCATACATTCCAGATGCTTGGCCATATAGGACCACACTGTTGTATCTTGGAGGAAACTGGGCAATCGTGAAGGAAATCAATTGTTTGCAGAGGAGATCATGCCATATGGTCGTCATGGGAGAGAAGACTGTCCTATGACCACAATCTTGCATCAAGACAATTTGCCCTGGCAGATGTTTTTCAGGTCACCAGTAGAATGTCCTGAGAGGTTCAAGTTCCTTCGTCCTCGACCTTCTCCTTCAGGTGAACGCGTGTCGAAACCTGAGATGGCCACAGCAGCAGAGCAATCAACGCAAGAAGAGTCTTCAACAGAAGAACTGAACATGGCATTGCCAGAAGTTGTTGAAGCAAAACCGAAAGAGCTTGTTGACAGTGCAATGCAAGCCAGTCCAAACGTTGAAGCTGTGCCGCGTGATCCAGTGGTACAGTATGCGCCACCCAGTCGAATCAGTTGGTGGCGTTGAGCTTACAGAAGAGAGCGCATTCAAAACTATGCGTGAAGCGTGTGAGTTTTTGCATGTTGGGAAAACAGGTTCAAAAGCAAAATGCTGGAAACGACTTGTGACCCATTTGCATGAATTTGAAAGCAACATGGCATCAGATGTCAGTCAGGAGTTATTTCAGTTGGACAGACGTGAACCAGTTGCAGTGACTTTGACTGACAGACCAAGTGATGCAAGGGTGGCTTGTCACGAGCTCACTCACGTTCCAGCAGAGCCTTGGTGCGAAACTTGCATGGCTACAAACACCAAAGAGGATCGAGCTCTAGCAAGGCCAAGGCTGGGTGAAGAGATGGGAAGCATGCCAACTTTCAATTTTTTTTATGCCATCACAAAATGCACAGACGTTTCAAGTGAAGAGGTTCCAGTGCTTGACATGCCAATTGTTACAACATTTGTTGGAGTGGACAATTGGACCCGTTCATGCATTGCAGTGCCTGTTGTTGAGAAAAGTACTCGTTCATTGAAGCAGTTGACACAGTGGGTTACGATGATGTTTGCTTGAAATCAGACAATGAACCAAGTTGCAAACAGCTTCAAGAATCCATCATTGCTACTCGAGCAGCATTGGGGCTTCGTACATTGTCATCTTATGCTCCAGCAGGTGTTGGTCACGCAACAGGCAATGCGCGTGTTGAAAGGATGATTCAAAAAATTCGCAGACAGGCCATGTGTTTGAGGCTTGACATTGAGAAGAGTTACAAAATGAAGCTTGACAATCATGCTTACATTTGGCCGTGGTGTTTCAATCATGCCAGTTTTTTGATTCAGAGGTTTCAAGTGCACAGGCAAGTTGGCATGACGGCATATGAACAAGTCACAGGTGCACCCTATCAAGGCAAGTTGTGCAAGTTCTGTGAACCAGTTCTTTACAAGACAGCTGCCCAGACGTTTCCTGGTATCGTGGGATATGGCTGGGAAAGAGTGAAGATTCAGATCGACATATCATTGGAACTGCAACAGGTGTTTGTGGTCTCGAACAGTCAAACGCATTGACGGAGAGTGGAACGTGATGCATTTGTATGTCATGAGAGGTCTTCCTTGGGATCCCCGTGCATTGATTTCAGATGATGCTTTGAAAGACTTGCGGCAGAAGCCATTGGCCATTCAGGAGGATGCTATTGCAGGTGGGGATAGTGATGCAGACAGTGACATTCCAGTGCCACCTGTTGAAGCTGTGGATGCTTTGATGCCTCAAGAGCCAGGACCTCCCTCGTCGTATGGTCGAACCACCTTCGTCAGCTGTTCTTGCAGGAATCCCTCCAGCAGTACTCGTGCAGATCCCTGAGACGCCAGATATGAAAACAGTTGGTGAGCAAACACGGGGCTCCGAAATTGGTGCGCTTCGCAAGCCTACCAGTGGACAGGAGGTACAGACCAATCCTCCAGCAGATCACAACCTTGGGGCCAGTCACGGTCTCAAACGATGCAAGTCCTTTGGAGGAGGTTGACAGTCAAGAGCAAAAGAAATACATGTTGCCTTCCTTGTCAGAGAGCCAACAGGGTAATTCTTCACCATCCGTGCCAGATGAGTCGGTACGGAGGATGATCCAAGTCGATGGTGAAATTTGCCTGACGGAGACGAGCTTGGAGATGGTTGGGAGTACTACATTCCCGGTGATGAGGAGTTCGATCAGTTTGATCAATACAATTTCACTGGTGAAGCTCCACCTGAGCTCAGTCCTGAAGATTTGGCGGCTATTGAGTTGGTTGGACACCTGTTCCTGCTGCTGCAGAGACTTTTGGCAAGCAGTTCATGTCCACACGCTATGTCAGGGATTGGCGTTGGAGGAATGAACAGTGGAAACGCAGATCTCGATTTGTCAGCAGGGAGTTCAAATGGTTGGAACCTGGGCGTGATGAGTTTTATTCTCCAGCATCCAGCGTTGCTTGTGCAAAGATTCTTTCAAGCATTTGTTTGCAGAAAGGTTGGTGCATGTGGTCAATTGATGTGAAGAATGCCTATTTGCTTGTTCCACAGCCCACGGAGGTTTACGTTGAGCCACCAGGCATTTGGGCAGAGAAGAATCCTGGCATGAAGTGGCGGTTGAACCGCCTCCTTCCGGGGCAACGTGTTGCAGCTCAGGAGTGGTGGAAATTCGCAGTTGCAACGTTTAAGGAGCGTGGATTTGAAGTGTGCCAAGCTTGTCCATGTTTGCTTCGTCACAGCAACGGACTCCTTTCGATGCATGTTGATGACCTACAATTTATTGGCCCTCGAAAAGAAGGGACAGAGATTGTTGACAAGCTCCAAAAGGCATGCACTATGGATGTGCAGGGACCTTACAGTGAACCTGGTGACACTTGTCAGTTTCTGAAGAAGTATTTTCATTTCAATGAAGCTGGCATTGCAATCCGTCCAAATGAGAAGCATTTTCTGGCGCTTGAGAAGTTGTTGAAAGTGAACAGTGCTGGAAAGAAGTTGAAAGGTCCTGTGCATCCTGATTTGCGCAAGGAGGACAAAACCGAGTTCTTGCCACAGACAAAAGCAGAGACTTATCGCGAAGCTGTTGTCATTATTTTGTACGTGAGCAGTGACAGACCTGACATTCAATATTGTACAAAGTTGCCTTCAGCTTACATGAGCAAACCCACAGAACTTGCATGGAAGGGCTTGATTCGACGCAGTCAGTATCTTGTCCAAACCATGGGCTATGCAGTTCAGTTGAAGCGCAATACACCTGGCACCACATGGCTTGGTGGTGCTGGAGGCTATAGTGAGCAAATTGAGGGAAACCCGTCCATTCTGGAATGCTATACAGATGCAGACTGGGCTGGGCATGTGAATAGGAAGAGCACTAGTTCTGGTGTGATGTTGTTGGATGGGAACCCCATATATTCCTGGAGCCGCACGCAACGTACACCAGCGCTTTCAAGTGGTGAGAGTGAATTCATGGCCTTGGTCACGGGAGCATGTGAGTCACTTTATGTCAAAGCATGCGTTGAGTTTCTTTTGAAGGGACAGGTGCTTGTCCAACTTCGAAGTGACAGCGTGGCTGGAAGAGGCATTGCAAAGAGACAAGGGCTGGGCAGAGTTCGACACTTGGAAGTCCAGTTCCTATGGATCCAGCAGAAGCTTGCTGAAAAGCTTTTCCGACTTGGGCCCATTGCTTCACTGGTGAACAGTGGAGATTTGGGTACAAAAGCTTTGCAGGTGTGTCGGTTGAATTTTCTCCTGGGGCTTCTTGGCTTGGTAGATTGTCATGAGAATTTTGCCCTGGTTGGAAAAGATGAATTAGAGAAACAGCAGCACGATTCCTTGTTCAGGGAGAAATTCAGAAATGCGTTGAAGATCTTTAGGTGTGGTTTCGAAGATGATCACAGCATGTCCTCAAGGGATGCAGCTTTGGTCAAACAAGTTTTGCAATTCTGCATAGCTTCAAGCCTGATGCCTGGAGCAGATGGTTTCCAAGTTGAGAGCTTGAATAGAGCATTGTTGCATTTTGCATTTGTGCATTTCTTCTCGTATGTTTGGCTTTCCTTGCTGGAATCTTCCTTGGCAGGGGCTGTACCCGGCGTGTGAGAAGTGAAGAGCAGAATACAGAAACTATGAGCATTGGGTTGAAATTCGCCGAGCGGAACCACCGATGACCACGATGATCTGCAGGGTCCCTCGTGAAGTTTTCATCACACCTCGAGGGAATGCGTATCGCCAGATGGAATGCACGCATGTGCAGAGATCCCAAAATATGCAGAGGTATGTGCCTTGTGGTACGTGCGTGGATGGACCGCCAGACTTTGATCCATCCCAAGCTTCAAGCAGCAACTCACAGAGTCCTGCAGGGATTGAACCAGATCATGAAGACCAGATTCGAATTCTGCAGGATGAGCGTGTGAGGCGTCGAGTGATTTACAACAGACAGTTGCGTGAGAATGACCCAACTGTCAAGCCTGAAGTAGAGATTGTGTAAAGGCCTCGAGCCTTGAAAGAAAAAGATCAGATACAACCAACTTTTGCTTCTTTGGCGTTGGTTGTAGGTGGGGTGTTGATCTTTTGATCCACCATGGTATGTCTCATATGTGTGCCCAATTGAGGCCTTTACTTGTTCAAGTGGTAGTTGAAAATAGGTGCGTGATCTTGCTACCGTGTCAACTCAAACCAGCAACGAGGTCATGAGCCCAGACCTCCAGAAGTGTTTGAAAGAGCTTGAATATGCTCAGATGCAGTGCTTCAGTAGGGAGACCTACATAGAAGAGTTGGAAGAGCGACTGAAAGCTGTACAAGAGACTATGGATGACTTTATGATCCAAGTCAGGCTTTCGGACGCTCGAGCAACAAGAGTAGAGAACCAGCTATGCCAGCTGCGCATGACGGTCAGCGGCAGAGCGGTGCACTTTTCTCCCAAATGTAAGCATTGGGAGCGTGCATAAGAACTCCATATGTGCAAAGTCTGTACACAGGAAGGAGGAGTGACAGAGATTCATGAGAGTTCACACACTAGCACATAAGGGTTCAGTCCTGTGTACATGACACGCACAAAACGAGACTGTACCGATGGCCGAATACAGGCCCAAGCTTCATAGCAAAACCGTCTTTCAAAAGGCGTGTTAATTTAATGTATATAGTTGCAATCAGTCAGTCAGTTGTGTTCAATCGTGCGTTTTGCCACGATTGATTGAAGTACAAACCTGACAAAAACTTGCTCAATAAAACGCAATATTGCTTACCGACCTGCAACATGTTCTACGAGTCTGACAGATTGCGATTGCAAAAGCCTACCTCATTTAAATTGGTTCCATGTTCAAACGCATTTCTTCGGAATTACGAAATGTTGCAATCAGCCTGTGTGCGATCGTGTGTGCATGTGTCATACACACACCAATGCGGAAATTTTCCTTATGTTGCTTTCACTGCAAGCGGGGGCCCACCCCACGTTTATACGAATATTTCAGAACTCGGAGGTCGTGGACAGACCTTGCCCCCAGTTTGTGACAGAAACCTAACACGCGCCATGAACATCTGAACATGGGGAGCTGGGAGCCCACCAAAATGAACAGCTGAATTTAGGCTGTTTGGGAGTGTAATTGAATGGTCAAGTTTTCATCAGGCACTTGTAAACGAACATTAGCTGATCGGTCAATCAGTGTTCATTATTTGCTAGCTTGTTCGTTGGGTCCTTTGCCCCAAACCGGTTGACTGTTCGACCACTTGACTGGGCCCATGATCTCTCATTCGATCTCCAGTGAGTAGCACCCCACACCACCGGGTAGATCGTGCTGAATTCCAGAGACGGCCGCCTCCGCGGTTGCGGGCCTCGACAGCTGATTTTGTCTGCCGGGACACGTTCGCGCAGTCCCACGACCCGCCTGGAGACTCAGAGGATCAGTCGGGAGGACATGCGGTTGAATGGCCATGGTCTGATCAGTGGAGGAGCTCACACTCTTCTTCTTAAGTTGGAAAGCGGGATCTTTCCCCACCTACAACCCATGAGGCGAACTTTTGAGAAGGGCGGAATCATCAAGTGGCTAGAGTTCAGTGGGAGGTCATTTTTGCAGCGTTCCTTTTCAACAAGATTGGGTTGCGCCCGCACCTGTGCAGTGCACAAAAAAGCAAACAGGCTGTCACCAGGTGCAAACCACCTGCTCTTTTGGCGGTTTTGTGGAACGTCTAGGTTAGTGCTGCTGGGCTCCGGATGCCAAGTGCAAATGCTGCCGTGACACTTTGCTGGGCCCATCCAATTTTGAGGCACAATGGTCTCCGGAATTAGAGCAGGCTCCCTCCCAAAGTTCCAGTCGTTTCTTTAGGTCCAATCTCCTTGCCAGAAGCCGCCCTGTCATGCTAAATTTCTAGTGTTTCTTTTTTTTAAAACTAATTTCAAGTCACTTTTTGCGTTTGTTGTAGACCCTTCAGAGAATCAATAGCTCAACCCCGAAGGAGTGGGGGGTTTCCAACGGCAGAGGATTTGTGCTAGGAATTCTGAGAAAGATACAACCCTATTTTCAATTCCACCACAGGGAAGGCCAGTAGATTGTCAAAGCCACCCCCAGCTCTCAGGTGCTCATCGGTGTTCTTTGCCAATATGATCCATGTGTTGAGTCACTTGGACGGACAAGTGTGACGGAGCGCAATAGACCTGCCTTCCTAAGGCTCGTGGTTTATCTGGCTGTGGGTAGATTTGCTAGATGTCTTCAGAGTCTTCAACGTGGGAAAAAAGCAGGTGGGTTAGGGAACTGCAAGTTTTTGGGTTGACCCGCAAGCCAGTGAAGACCAGCATGGAGTCTTCAGACCCGGTCTGCTTCCGTCCCACGAACCGAGTCCTTGGGACGGAGTCCATGCGAAAGACGCAACATTTGTACGGAACTGTACGTGGTCAGCATGGGTTCCCCAGAACTTCCAATCACTCATGTGACTCCACCTGATCGTCGAAAACCTCCATAGAGGTCCAATGAGTCAAACTGGGACTCTGCGGTGAAGGAGTGAGGGAGCGAAACCAGGTGAAACACCAACAGTAGCTGTTCCCAGGGAAGATGTGTTCCCTGTGAAGCACTTGGAGCTGCCAACATCTGCCAACCGTCACGGCCACAAAGCGGTTTGATATCGAACTCCTACGTATCTCTCGCCGAATTGTTGTTCCCTCCGGCCCCAAAGGTCTGTTGAGTCTGGCTTATGCTGCGCTCTGGCTGCAGGGACCTGGGTGGGGCTTTGCTATGACGTGTTGCAGCAGAGAGGGGAGTCGTCGAGCTCCATTCATGAGGGTGATTCTTGGTGTATTGAGGGTCTCGATACTGTGACTTGTCATGTCCAAAACTCCTGTTTGCTTCCTCTAGCTGCTTCTTCAACGATCTCCATGATGTAAAAGTTCATGGAGTCTAGGAGCTGAAAAAGAGTCGTATCGGTTTGCAGCTTGTTCTTATCCACTTGCATATTTTGAAGTATAGTTCAACCCCTCTTTGGCACTCGGAGTTGCCTTCTTGAGGCTTTTTTCCATCCACCCAAAGATGTGAAGGACCACTGATCCCTCGCTGTTCGTCGTCATTCTTCCAGAAAAATCTGGGTACCGGCTATTGCCCCCGCTAATGTCGTTCTTTCATCAGACCTCCAAAGAAAAGATGAATTTGTTGACCAAAGAGCGGGTGATGCAAAGAAGTTCGCACCACGTGAGAGTCACACTGGGGTATTTCTTGAAGTTTAACAACTCGCAACTTGATTTCTGGGAAACCAACAGACACAGGTCCTTCTTCGGGGATTCGATGCAGGTTCGAGAAACCCAAAAGACAGGACTTCTTTGTTTTTTTTTCGAGAAACCCAAAAGACGGTGCATATTGGTCCCAACGAATCGTTTTGAAACTGCTTGGGGTCTATGCTGATATATTATAACTTGGTTCTATTCTGATGAAAAGAACACACATGCACCCTCCCAACATCTCCCAACCCCTAGTGCTCGACATGACGATCAAACTGGATGGCCCAAAATAGAAACGGGGGGCACTGGACACACACTGGGGAACAGTCCGTGACAATGACCTGTTAAACTCAGAGGCCGTGCCCAGTTTTTAGCCAGCTGAGTGGTCCTTGAGTCTGCATGAGATACACCCTACAGGTCAGTTGGACCTCCTTTGACTGGAGTTGATCATAGAAAAACGCAACAAATTGACAAAACCTGAGGTTTTTCAGGAGGCTTTGCGGGCGGTACTGGATCTGTAGGAACAGTCTCAGTAGAGGGTCGACCTCTCGTTGTAAGCCCACCTGTGCAGCTTGTCGGCTTCGTTGGCGACCGAGGCTGCAGCAGTGCGGGAGGACATCGGGCTGCTCCGTGAGCACTCGAGTTTGATGGAGGTCGAGGCCGAAGCCGACGAGGAGCTCGGTCGAAGCCGTTCGGGTTGAGGCCGGCATGGAGGTGGGGGGTTTTGGGGCGAAGCGTGGGGCATAGAATGTGGCGGAAAGGTGGTCCCTTGAAGATGGGAAGCAAGTGATCACAGATGTTTGCAGGAGATGGAGATGAAGATGGTGCCTGCCAAGATCAGCAAGGCCATGGTGAGGAAGGGACAGGAAGGGCTTTGGTTCCTCTGATCCTGGACTCTTAGCTCAACTTCCACTTGTTTTGGAAAAGCCGGAGTCTAGCTCCATTGCCCATCGCGGTTGGCAAGATTGGCCCACCACAAACCCGACATCAAAAGTTAAAAACATTTGCAAAAGAGCCCCTTTGCCATCCCTCCAGCCAACCAATCTCCTCCACATAGGTCAAAATCTCAGATCTCCAGTCTTCTCGGTCATGCTTTGGACCTTGTTCAGCTGAACCATTTTAGTCCTTCTCGTCATTCTCCGTCTTCCCTTCGAGCGGAGCAATCGCCTCCGCACCGCCTCAGGCGATCCGCCGGTCGATGCGGCTCACCGCCGAGGCGTCCAAGGTGGCGGAAGAGCGGCTCGGTGGGCGTAGAGCGTCCGGCGCGGTGTGGGGCGCGGGTGGGGGGGGTTAGTGTGGTGGGTTTGGGGAGTTGAGCTTCTTTGGAAGCTCTAGAAGGTCCACCATCCGAAAGCTCATGGTGGGAAGCTGTGAGAAGCCGAAGTCGCTTCATGCTGAAGGAATGAATGCTGGATCTGTGTTTGGCGCGGTTTTGGACATGTATCAAGGATGACTCATACGTTGGATCGAACGACATGGTCCTCTTTGGATCTTTCCCTATACCTCCCTATACCATACCATTCATTTCTTTGTGTCAGCATTTGGTGTTGCCAAACCCTCAGCTACTTGTAGTCTGTTGGTCAATCTGCTGCGTGGTCAGGCTGACTCCTTCGCGTTGTCGTCTACCGGTCTCCTAGACCGGTCTCCTTCGGTTTTCGAGGAAGAAGGAGAAGGCCGCCGAGGTCGCCGAGCACGCGGCCAAGAAAGCCTCCGAGGCCCTGCTGTCTCGCGGTGGGACGGGCGGGACACGACGAGTGCTCGATACGTTGGGCGAGACGAGCGCGCCTCTGTCGTCCTAGACCGGACGGGAGCCATGAAGTGGTGGCCATTGGTGCCAGACAAGTGCAAGGATGAGAGGGATATTTGGGGTCTTTTGGGCCGTTTGTGAGGCGGACGTGTTTCAAGCGAATCACCACCCGTGTTTACTGCGTTGGTTTTTCGCTAGGCGGATGCAGAGCTAGAGAAGGCCAACCGAATGAAAGATGAGTTGGAAATCGGAGCGACCAAGCAACTTGGCGAGCGATCCTTGGAGTCTCCGCCGGTGTGTTTGCCGGTCTTGGTTGGGCATGACTCGGCCGGAGATCTCCGGGCGACACAGATGAAGACCAGATTTCGGTCTCATCTGTCGATCTTGTGTCAGACACTGTGGATGTGTCGATCTTGGGTGGAGCATTTGGAGATTCGTTGATTGAGATTCGTTTTGAGTGTTTCTCCCAAGCAGCCCCATTCACCGGCCGGTTTCAAACCATTTCACACTCCCGGCCGCTTCTCTTCCACCATTTCCTCGGCCGGTTTCATCCCCATTCACCGCCACGCGGCTCTTCGTGAGGTTGGAACAGGTCAAGCAGGAGGCACAGGCGAAGTTGGAGTCCGGCAAAGAGGTGCGGCTTGCACGTGCTCTGCCGTGCGGCTGGTGCGGTGCACGTTTGGATGTTGGCTTGGGTCGGTCAGGGTCGCCAGCCTTGGAGTTTTGACCTTGTAGGCCACTGATTTAATGGCCCGCCTTTACCAAACCAAACAACCCTTGCTTTTACTCAGGATTTTACATTACAAGACTTTCTTAAAATGGCCTTGGAAGGCCAGCGACAAATATCGGGAATCGTCCGTCCTTTTCGATGCGCCGCCCCCCCGCGTGCGGCCCGGAGGCGCAAGCAGCCTGGAAGAAAGAGCCTTTGGCGCAGCAGTGTATGGTGTTGTGTATTTGCTTGCAATGCTGGAGATGTGTCTCCAGACCAGGCTACTCATTGGAACCACACCCTCCTGGTGCATTTGTTGCCCAGGAGAAGGATGCCTTGAAGACCCTGGAAACGGAGTATACCGCAGAGGACATGGTTTCATGGGATCGTGTGACGTGACAAGTTCTCTTGACGGAGCCCATTGGGTGCTGACATTGGATCCACTACGCTGCTGGTGGTCAGTGAACATGAGTCTCAGAAAACCCTCAGAAAAACCCCTTGTCCCGAACATGAAACTTGGAAAGCCAACCAAGCACATAGATGCATGGATGTTGTCTTTCCAAGTTCCCATGGATGTTGGTCTTTCTCACCTGGTCCAACCCACCCGACGTTTGGTTGGGCGACAGCACTTTTCTGGGTGACCTGGGTGCAGAATCGACTCCGGCCACAAGCTGTGTACAGAAAAAAGGATGATTTTCTTTTGGCGTGTTGGACACGACACGTGGGCAGGGGGATGGCAAAGCTGCAACTTTGCAACCTCTACAACTGAATTCCCTTTGGCTGATGCACATCAACTTGCACCGACTGCTGACCGAATGTAAGGCCCCCGAAAAGGCATGGCAACAAACATCGCTCAGTGGACGGTGTGGGACGAGGGCAAAGCCGGTGAAGCGATTTTTCGCCGGTGGCCAGAACCAGAAATATGACAAGCTCTGCAAAGAGATCGAAGAAGAGATGCTCAGCTGGTAACGGTTTAGACATAGCCACTCCCCTCAGCACACGCGGCAATTTCTTTGTTTGGTAACTTGGGTAGTTGTTAGCCACTTTGTAGGGTTTTCTACAACGCGGCCCGACGATTTGGTCACGATAAAGATGATCCTCATAGGCTTGTTGGGTATGCTCAATGTCGCAGGCTGAGTTGTTCTTGGAAAAATGCTTCGTACCAAGGGTATGTATAAGCATCACAATCGCTTATTGGGTGATGTTCACCCAGCCTGTGTTGGGATGCTTACTGTATGACAATGCTTGTGTTTTGATGCTCCCAATCCAGATTCTATGATTGGTGTAATTCATTCTCCTGGAAGCAGAACTTCAGGATGAAAGGCCGCAGGGTTTCTGATGTTGTCCACTATTCTCCACCAGGGTTTTGGTGAACTTGAAGAAAATGGGACTGTGGGACCATAGGATTGCGGGTGTTTTGGTGTGTGGAACCTGAATCATCATGGAAGTAGACGGCATCACCTGATCTGGGTGATGGAGGATTTGTGCCTACTGTGTACCGTAAGTGGCATGTTTCTTTGCCCCAGGGAGCCACCGCCTACCAGCAGCTCAACCCCCCAGCCTACAATGAGCTCTGATATGTTGACCTGAGGATCAAACAGAGGCTGCTGGGAAAACAGAAGGCCTGGACATGTGAAGAGTCTTGAAGAGTTTTGAAGAGACCGCTTTTTTTATTCTGGAAATTCCTCGACTCATGTGGTCGAAGGATGAGTCTTGTGCTTGGGCTCTGCATCTGGTCTGGAGTTTTTCAGCCGTCGCTTGAGGTCCCCGGTAAATGTCCTTGAGGTCCAAGACGAAATAGAGGAGAAGCACGCACCTTCTGCCCTGTTCTTGAAGATGGCAGGGGTTTCTGTTTGAAGATCACCCTAACCCTCGCTTTACCACCCTTTCAAGGGAAGAGCACTAAAACGAACAATTTGTTCTGAATATATATGAATATACCTAAATTATTTACTGTAAATATACTACTTTCCAAAGCTCTACCAAGCCAAGCCAGACTCAAACCAGTCCCTGTCCGTTGCTCAAACAACCTCTGAAATCACACTGCCCCCCATTCATTCACAACGAATGTCCGCGAGGCCAAGTTGGCGTTGGCAGAGATGAACAAAAAGAAGAAGACCCAGACTGAGAAGGTCGAGAAGCACCTTGGTCGGTCGAACGGGTGGCGACCGAGAGAAAGGCAGGTTTCGACCAGTCGGGGAAGGGTGCAGTCGTTCCGTTATGCTGCTTCTGAATCAGACAAGTCTGGAGGTTGCAGAGGTTCACGACTTGCAGAGGCTTAGCACTCCCTGGAATTTCTCATGAAAGTCGAACATGGCCCCCCCTTGGATGACAATGAAATCCGAATCCCAAACAGGTGGTGCCATCCACCAAACCATGATGATTCCAGGCACCAAACCATGCAAGGTTGACACCCCTTTCGGTTCACTCTCAGTGGTCAACCAGGGTGGCTGGGTGCTGTGACCCACAGCCATTTCTGTCATGTCTGACCTAGACCGAGAGGTGAAACACCAGAGAATGGGAGTGTTTCACTGAATCTTTCACGCGATCAAGAAGACCCAGATGGCCTAGGTGGCCAGAGCGCCATCACTGTTTCCAATCATTGTAGCTCTATAGCAACCAGATTTCTTCCCTATGTTAACTCCAGAGAGAGAGAGAGAGAGAGAGAGAGAGTGAGAGTGTGTGCGGCTGGGAGTGTTCTCTTGTGTGGGAGGAGTTTTGCCTAGTGAGTTTAGTGTTGGCGTGTGCTTTTTCTGCAATCCTCTCTGTTGAAACACGGGCAATTCTTGGGGTGAGAAATTCGCAAGTTCACCGGGCATATCATATGATATCATGAATTCAGATTGAATGCAATGACGGCCTCTCATTGGATTCATGAAATTCTCATTGAATTCTCAAACCCCGTGGCTTTCTGGTTGCCAACAATGATTCCCAGGCTGGCGGCGGAGACCGCCGCGGCGGGCGGCATCGCGCGTGAAGCGCAGGAGGTGAGGAGTTTCTCCGAGGGCCCTGGAGTTGAGGAGGAATCCGGTTTTCAGAAAATCGAAACTTGGGATTTCAAACGTTTCAAACCCTTGACATCTGAGTATATATTTAACTTATTATGTTTAACATTTCTATCTGGGTTTTCAGAACCTTGAAACTTGTACTGTCCAGTCTTATGTTTATCACTATGTCAATTCGTGTTCTTGAACAATCTGGTTTACGGGCCGAAACATCTTGTCATGGTGGACGAGAACCTCTTTGGGAGCCGGGTACTTTGACGTGAACTCTGTTTTTTTGTGATATTGGTTTCACCCTTCGACATTCAGAGAATCAGCGGATCACCACCCACCATGCTGGGGTATCACAGTTTCAATGTTCCCCCCCCAGGAGCAACCACAGGGACACAAGAGAGGGGCCATTGGCGAAGTCTCTTCCTTGCGGGGGGGGAGGTGTCAGTGGGCCAGTCGTCTTTAAACATGGACGAGCTTCGGTGTCCTCGGACTGTTCTCAGTGCCTGATGATGAAAACCTTTGTATAGATCTTTCCAAACCTTTTTTAAATTGCCCCCCAGCATTCTTTTGAGAAAGGGGCTTTGGAAACACCGGAAATCGCGGACAACCACCGTGCTCAGGCGGCGGAGAAGGCCGATGCGCAGTTCCAGGAGGCGACGAAGAAATGCGACGCTCAAAGCTGCTTGGCATCTTGAGGACCGCGGAGGGCCTCGTGCATCTCCGCGGAGCGCGTTCCAAAAGGCCTTCTGGCCCATTGGGTGGCCAGATATTTTGGGGCAAAGCCGGAGTTCAGAAGACGTCCATGTGACATCGTTCTGAGTCACACAACACAAAGCAGAAAGCCACAGCCCTACCGTAGTTTAGTTGCGAAATGGTGGAATTGACCCAATTGGTGGAATTCCTTCCACCAAGATCTCCGCTGGGAGCGGAAGTCGTGCGCCAAGTAACACATCGGCAAAGCAAAGAAGTCATACGTTGGCCGAAGCCAGAAGACTTTGTTTTCATGAATGGGTGCACTCTCCACCCAAACAGTATAGACATTGTGCAGACAGAGGGAACCGGATTTCGGTCGCATCCCAAGCTTCCATCATCCTTCACCCTCCCTCCAAAAAGGCTGTGGTCACAAGACGCTCTTGGACCCCGAAACAGAACACGGTGAGGTGAAGTAAGTTTTTAGTGAACGCCCTGGCTCCACCGGTGAGCCCCCGGTGAGCCCCCCCGGTCACCGGTCCCACGGCCTCGCCGGTGCACACTGAGAAGCGCAAGCGGAGAAGGCCGCCTCGGTGGCGGCGACCGCCCGGGTGGCGGAGACCTTGGCCAAGGAGGAGGTCACCGAAGCGGACGAGGCGAGCGGGTTGCGGGGTGGCGGGAGGAAATGGACGAAGCTGCGGGAGGAGGAGTGGGGGGAGGAGTAGCTGAGTGAGCGGGAAGGAGCAGAAAGGGTGTGGTTTTGAGGTAGGGAAGGGAAGTGTTTTGGAGGATGCAAGCTCGACTTGTCAGTGGACTGGAACAGGTACAATAGCCAGTCATATACGCTTTCTAGACATGCCTCGATTTATACTGTAATGCTTTTGTTTCGAAAGGTGTGGAACAAAGGTATGACAGCCCCAAGAACATTTGTTGATATGAACTGATATGTATACATTATAGATTCTATATAATATATCATTGCATATTTTCAGTGCAGTTGACTACGTGAAACCCTGAACCAGGACAATCCCAAGGATTGTGTGGCAGTGGCTCACCTGTACACTAGTGCACCTGCACTGTCACCAGCGTGGTCTTGTTTTGGTCAAAACCCTCAGGAAGTGATGGCCAAGAAAGTCATGAAGCAGCAGATCGTGGAGCCCGGACACCTGGCTCCGCCGGACACCAACGGGCCCGACGCAAGTTGCATGTAGCCCACGACTCGAGGAAAAGGAGAAAAGCTCTGCTCAAGTCCAACAGCTTCAAAAAATGACTTGACTAGAAAGCTTTAGTCATTCGAAGTTCGAGTCACCTGGACTTGAAATGCATGAATCTGCCCAAAGAACTTTCTCAGGCCCCCTGTGTGGAGCTGTAAAACCATTCTGGTACTTTTTAAGTCTTAACCAACAGTCGATATACAGTACGCTGCAGATCAACTGCGAAAGAAACCAACATGCACCAAGAAAAGGGATCAGCAACTGCAGGGGTGATCAGTTGACTCACTTGATACATACAAGGAAACCGTACCTGGATGTCCTGTCCTAGTCACCTCCGGTCCTAGATAGGAGAGTGATAGCACAGAAAAATCCTCCGGCCTGATCCCTTTCCTTGAGAAAAGACCTTGTCCCAACCACCAAAAAAGAACAAAAGGACATTCAAAAACCATCGCCATCCTTCACTGCACTGCGGCACTGCACTGCAGTTCCACTCTGAGGCTGCGGAACAGCGTCCAAGAGTACTACGAGTTCACCGACGCCATGACCCGTTCCATGGAGGTCGGCTGGTTTCGTAAGGGACGGTCTCGCACCGGGGGCGAGAAGAATAGGGCGGTGGTTGGGAAGTTGGGGCAGACAGTCTCAGAAAAAGAGAGCAGGAAGCAAACATTTTTGTTTGGAGCCAAAGAGAAGTAAAACAGCTGGGCGTCCTGGGTTGAGCATCCTCGCGAAGTCATCTCTGAGAATCTTGAGTGAAGTCCCTGGGCGTCCCTAAGTAGTTCCGCCACCTCTCCCTGCCGCTCAAGTGGACTGCCGCCGCTTGGGGAAGAAGCCACCGCTTGGATCTCCTGGGTCTCGGTCGCCGTCGGCTTCGATCTGTCAGGAAGCACTGGCGAAGCTCGAGGAGAAGAGTGAGGAGGAGAAGGTCGAACCGTGGGAGCTCATGCGCAAGGCTCGAATCGCCGCGTTACCCACGGAAGGGAGTGCCCCCCACGCTGGACGTGACGTGGGACGTGGAGTGGCCCGCGGAAAAGCCGGAGTGGACCGCTTGGACCAAAGTCATGGGTGGGTTTCTTCAGAGCGAGAAAAACAGTACCGCTACACGATTGCCGTTCTTGGTTGTTTCCTGTGGTTGAAATGATGCGTGATTTGCTTCTTCCCCAAACTCGGGAGCTCCCCCCCGGTGGATCTCCCCGAGTGGATCGCTACGGTTTTCGCGACGGTGGATCGCTACGGATCACAGGATGTTCACGTGAAGAGCAGCATGGTCAAGTACAATGTCATGGTGGGCCAGTTCCGCAGGCGG
Organism: Durusdinium trenchii; assembly: GCA_963970005.1. Taxonomy (NCBI): domain Eukaryota; class Dinophyceae; order Suessiales; family Symbiodiniaceae; genus Durusdinium; species Durusdinium trenchii. The sequence continues at coordinate 1,108,494 of CAXAMN010021462.1, read as the reverse complement.
AGCAACAGATGGTTAAGACCGGGCAATTCCTTGATGTTGCTTTGTCTTGGTCCACTTCATTGGAGTTGGGATATCTGTGGATTAACCAATCCACCCAAAAAGGAACCGTATTGATTTCTATGGATTGTATTGATTGCTTCATTTTGTTGGGGCGGCCTAGACTATCGTTTCACCGGTTTCACCCAATGCTTCGTATGGTTGACACAGTCGTTTCAACTACACCGCTCATGATGTGTTTGAATACACTGGGACACACTAACATGGAAGTGGAAAATGGTCTTGGAAGATCTTGGAAGACCACTGTAGAAAGATCTTGCTTCCACTTCCATGCGAGGGAGTCCCACTGTATCTCTGATGGGCTGAAGACATTGTTTTGACACTCCTCGGCTGCAGTAGCTATGCCACTTGATTGACTGGCTGAGGCTGCAGGTGATTCCAGCCAAGTACACATGTTCACAGCATTGGAACCTTCGTTCTCAATCAGAGCTCATGCAATGAAGTGGTAATAGACCTTCAAACTTTGAACAGCGTGCCAGTTTGTCAAGAAGACATGTTTGAGTTGAAGCAAGTTGGGTTCATTTCATGAAGTGCGCAAGAAGCAAGTTGGGTTCCAGCTTTGATTCGATTCTCTTCAATTGAGCATCGACGTTGGAGCATGTCCGGTCAAACGGTGCGGGGGAAAGGCTCGCCATCACCTGTCAGTGTGAGGCCATCGTTGAACACAACGATGCTGAGGAATGCCTATTCCTCTAATCCTGGTTGACAGGATCTGCTCATTTTCTCCCAAATCCTTGCAGGGGTCCTGCGGTCTCGAGCTTGCCACTTCCTCCGGATGTGTGCAGACGTGGCCCATCCGCTCCTGGGGGGCCATGCAATGGCAACTCGTGGCCGAGTCCACTTGGGCCAGGCTCTTCTTCGAAAACTTCGACATCTACAGCATGGTGGTGTCCAGTACCAAGGAGATCCACGTGTCTTGGCCCACCGCGGGCGCCCGAACACCGGTGAAACGAAGGATGCGGTATTGGGAAGCAAGACTTGCTTGTTCCCTTCCACCGGAAACGCGACACACAAAGAAGGGCGCGCGCGTCCTACCAGTGCCCAGACCATCCATGATCCATGGAACTAGAAGATATACCGATCAAGTGACCCCCTCAAATCACCAGCACTCCCCTTCCGTCTGGCTCGGTCTGGCCGAGCCGTATGTCCCATTCGTCTGGTCGAGGGGTGAAGGCCCTGGACCCCGAATTTCCGTTGACCCGGGCGCTTCCGGTGTCTACTGGAGACCCTTTTCAGTGTGTGGGTCCAGGCCAAAGGACCAAGAACCGAAGCAGAAGGTGCTGTCCTAGTTCTAGTTATTATCAGTGGACCACCTGAAGAGATCATCGGGGTCAATACAACATCTCCTGTGGCCAGAGAAACCTTTCGTACTTTGGGGTGCTTCGCGTGTACGTACTGGCACTTTGTTTTCGACCGTTCGGAAATAAAGGAGAAGTGGTTTTTGGACCTCAGGGAGTTGAGTTCCCGAACCTGAGACGATTCCAACGCCCGCACAGAGCTTTCAGAGTAGATAGGACATGTGACATGATAGGACCTTTCCGTGTCTTTTTAAAGATTGGGGCTCCATCGACTTGGCACCCTGTCGGGGATTGGTGCCATCGACTCTCCCTCCACGTGCACGTCATTTTGAACGTCCCAGCCCTTCGAGCGTGAGCGTAAGCGAGCGCATGAGGACAATGCCCAAGCGGCCTGGCTCTTGCAGTGTGATCCCAATGAGGCCGTCCCTGTCCAGAGTTTCTCTTGTCACTATGTTTTTCCTTCCGCGAAAGTGAAGGAAGTATAGGAACAAGAAGCTACTAGTAGCTAGTAACAAGGGCATCGCTACTAGTAACAAAAGGCATTACCAGTTACTAGTAGCAAATAGCTACTTCTGTTTCTCCTTCCAATCAGAGTGTTGTTTTTGTGTTTCTTTCCAATTGGGCGTTTCAGTGTAGGGAATCTGTTGTGGAATGTTGGCTTGGGTTTCCATTTTCAGCAGAAAAAGCCAGCCTTCCGCTATGATCTATGAACTCTACTGCATGGTTCGTAAGTCACGAGTGCTTGCTCGTCTGTCCATGGCGTGAAATTCGGATTCGACCCACGGCTTCACTCGACTCCTTGGGCCCTGAGATTCGCCTTCAAAAAAGCTGCGATTTGAAATGGAACATGTCACCCACTCAGTTGGGCCGCGAGATTCCATACCAATGAGAAAGCACAGGATGACCATGATGGATCCCTTTTCAATTCGATTTGTAAAACCCTGCTATTTTGCACCCTCCGCTCGGAAGCCCACGCCGAGTCTTTTGTCGCAGGTGCTGGAGATCGAGGCTCGAAAGACTGGAAGCTTGGTGACTTGGAGATCAAGCCGAAGGGATCCGAAGGGGGTTTGGGTGAGGATTTTGGGTTTGTTGATGGAGGATGGCCCTTGATTAATCACCCATCAACATCTATCAAACATCTTTTTACATGGCATCGAATGGAAGAGTAGATTGACCACATGGATGGGTCATACAAGGAGGTCAATTGTAACTAGTCCAGTCCCATGGATGGTCTGGAGAGTTTTCTGGTGTGCTTCAACGGATCTGGAACGCTCGCTCCGCGGGTCCGAACGGACCAAGACAACGGTCCTGACATGGACGGTCCTTGACCCAACGGCCCCGCTTTGTGCGAGCCAACAGCTGCCCTCCAAGCGAGAAGGAACACATTTGGGGAAACCGACTTCCCACTTTGATGAATGTCTTTGGACGTTTTTGGAACATAGCTTTAACATGCTTAAAACCTTTTTGGAACATGTCTTCTTCAATCTTCTCCCAAGTTCCAAGATTGACTACTCTGACTGCCCCCCAACTATGCAGTGAATGAGGCACCACACATGAATATGTGCAGGTCTTTCCCTTCGTTCAGGATCCCCCAGAAATGATTCATCTGTGATGACTTGAAGAGGACACCCCATCCGAACACACCAAGCGGCAAGCCGGCGATGCGAGAAATTCGATGCTTCAAACGAACTCCTCCAGTCACACGTTTTGGACCCCGTGCTTCGACGAAGACCGTCTCCGCCATGGGAGGCCAAGCTGGATGAACACTGCGGCCGCCACTGGGCTGGATGATACAGGGTGGGGAGACTGGCTGCTCCGTTTTTTGGGGTGACAGCGCGCCTCTGTGTGCATATGGTGCAGGTGCGCGAGATGTGAAACACATGAACAAAGGTGGCTGAGAGAACTCGTTGTGGACCTCTTGAGGGATGCGAATCTGAAAATTGGTGGAAGAAAGACACCACCTGTGCACCACAGGTTGTGTAATGTAGACTGTTGATGAACAAAATCCTGTCTCCAGAATGGTTTTTGTATCTCCAAAAACTGGGTGGTTCTATTTTTCAATAGTCTACATTAAGGATCTGTTGGGGACATTTCTCCGATCATGAACAGACTCCGTACGTGGATGCCACGGACGGGGATGCTCATCACTGTGGGTAGGGACCCAAGGCGCGTCAGTAGCAGAAATGAGTCCTTGGGGCCCGGGGGCACTAGGAAACCTATCAAAACAGGTGTCATGCAAGTTGGAACCACGTACACGAATACCAACCGCCTCAATCTGCTGTCTTTCTTTTTGCATCTTGTCACCTGTTTCCACTAGGAACACCACCATTTTACCTGGCAGAGGTGAGTAGGCCAGTGGCGATATCGTCGACGCCCAGGTCGGCTGAATTCTTGGATTGTCAGCAAAGTCGGCTGAGAAGTATACCCCCATTTTCGACCAGGGCTACCATCCGAAAAAAGAAAAACCCGACACCTTCGCAAGGGTTGGACCTTCCAAAACCCTGGTAAGTAAGCAGAAGATTGGTTCAAGTCTGCTGGTTGTATACCAGGGCCCCCTGAAAGTTGGGTGTCTGATAGCCAATGTTTTATTTCAGTGATTCGGGGTGTCCATGGTGTCCAAACATATTTCAAGTCCCATGGGTTTCGTTCCAAAACGCTCCCAGGTGGCCTATGGAAGCACTTCGAGGTCGAAAGGCCGACTGAGCTGTAGGTCAAGGAAGGAGATGGAAGGAATGATCAATGATGCCCCAATGTAGTGTAAACGGTGTAGGGGTGGGAATGGTAGGTGTAAGAACATGCAGACTTTCAGGGTGGCAGCATGGAATCCATATCCCAAAGCTCAAAGGCTATATTTTGACCGACTGAAGTAAAGGAAGGAGCCCCCTTTTCAGACCCTTCTTGTTCTGTTCGTTTGGAGACCGGTGGGTTCGACCTCGGTGTTCGTTGGAGACGCTGTCCTTCCAGCTCAGCTGGTGCAAACAACACTGAAGACATCCACGCAGACCACCCGGTTTATCAGCCGCCAAGGCCATCCCCAGCGGGATCCCCGTGGCCACTGAGACAAAGGTTCGATTGTGTGCCAGCTCAGTTCTGCGCAGGCAGAACTTCCCCAGCAAGGAGGAGGTGGGCGGTGCGGAGAAGGCTGCCCAGGAAATGGCTGCACAGACAGCAGCCTCCAACACCCCGGAGACGAGTTCCGAGGCGCGGTACTTCCTTCGACGAGCTTCTCCGAGCGCCGTACACGCGGTAGAATGCAATGGCAAAGTTCTTTCGTGTTCTCGGTGGTCTAGGAAAAAAGAACACCACCCGGCAGGATTTGGATAGCTAAGATGACGTTGGGCAATATTGGACCCCGCTCTTTCCGTGTGCCCTGCACGGACCCAGGTGGAACCAAGGGAGGTGTGAGTAAGTCATGATCATTCCCTACAGGCCAGGAACTGACCTTGAAGAAACAAAAGCACCTGGGTCCATCAGACTGGACCTGTAGGAATTCATGGACCAGCGCACTGACCAGCGCAAGATGTACTTAATATAGGATAGTACTAAGACCACCAGCATCCAGAAACAACAGGTGTTTCCTGGTGACAAGTCCCCAGATGTTAGGGACCCGAAAACAGCTTGTTGGAGGGTCCTGGTAGAGGTTTCTACGGTTTTCAAGTGGTTTTACGGACTCCTCCTGAGAGATTTCTGGTCTTTACGGGCCCATCTCACAGCCCCGAGCAAGAGAGCGTTTTGGTCGGTGTTAGTTCCCTTCTTCGGCTTCGAAGGCTACTTAGTAGTCAGGACCTGTAAGTAATTAGTGGACTGAAATCAGCAGCACCTCAGCCTCTTCCACCATAAAAAGCCAGGATGAAAAAAGAATAAAGACACAAATAACTCCTGCGGGGAACACTCCGTCAACACCACCTTTATTCTTTTGTCAATCCTCGAATCGCCCTACCGTTCTACCTCCGGCCCGTTCCGACCCCCCAACGCACCGACAGCGCCAGGAGTCGACGGTGCCCAAGACGGAGCCCGAGACGGAGCCCAACCCCGAGACTCAGCCGACGGAGCCCAACCCGCAGACGGAGCCCAACCCCGAGACGGAGCTCACCGGGAACGAGAACTCGACGCTCAGATCTCGGAGAGTTTCCCAGTGCGAGCGAGCAGTGCGAGTGAGACGGGCAGTTTGAAGGTGGAGATCCGTTGAAGATGGAAGTTGAAGAAACGTTGGAAGAATGAACTGTTACTCTTGGTAGAGGAATGTCTAGGGGCTAGCCGGGCTTCCACTTCCGATGGAAAGGAGAGGGTTCTGTTGAAGACTTCTTTGAAGTGCAAGATCCTGCAAGATAACCTGCAAAACAATCTGAAAAAGGAATGGATCCAGTTGGAGTTGGATGTGTAGAAATCCCTTGGTTCTGGCACAGCTGAGGAACACTGAGCAAACCGAGACAGAGTCCAACGAGGATTCTGAGCCCAAAGAGACTGGCACCAACGAGGATTCCGAGCCCAAAGAGACTCCCACCAACGAGGAGACTGCCACCAATGAGAACGCTGAGCCCACGGACATGAATGAGGGTCAGGGGACTTGTTGGAGAGCTGGGGCAGAACGAACGTAGGGACTTGGAGCTTTGTGAATTGCGCCAACTGGGCATGACGGATGTGGTTGAATACTCCTATTGAACAGATTATTGGCCATCTCTAATGACTAGTCCCTTGGTACAAAGGAGACCGTAAGAGAACTTTTCTAGGATCCTTTTAGGATTTGAAAGACTGCTATATCTCAGGGCGTTTTGTGATACCCATTCGCACCTCGTGACTTCACGCCAGACGACATCTCCAACGCGGAGCCCGCAGATGAGACCTCGAACGATCCGGCGCTGATTCAGGCCGCGCGGACGCGACAAGTCCGGTCCGCGTCTCGTCGCGGAGGCGTGGTTGGTGGCACCTTGGGTGTCTCGAGATTCCAATGATTCCTGCGGTTGGGGGTTCGTGTCTCTTTTTGGGTGGAAGACGATTTGTCCCACCCTGCCGGGCCCTGCCAAGAAGCATTACGATCTCTGGTATCCAGCATGAGCTGACCCAAGCCTTGTCCTGTTGCAACGGTTTGGTCCAAGCCGTGTCCTGTTTCAGGTGCGAGATCTGGATTTGGCCGCTGGCCTCAACCGCGGCCGTGTGCGCGTGCGCATGCGGTGTCTTGCGTTTTAGGCGTTTTGGGCGTTTGGGTCGTGGAACCCCAAGAAGAACGGCGCAAAAGAGACGTCCGCGAAGTAGACGTCCGTGTGACTTGAATGGATGACGTATTGAGCACGTGCCAACATTTTCCCATTTGCTTTACAGATGAGGCCTCTGCACACTTGCAACTTTGAGACAACTCTTTCTTATCCACCGATTGAAAGCTGGAGACAGTCAATATTAAGAGGTATCCAGGTATCCAGTACTGTATCCAAGTATTCAGCTCGGACAACTGACCAAGCATCGGTTCATTGCGCCGGATTCACTACCGAGCAGGGACATGTTTAAGTCATGGCCCTCCCCAACTGATATGGCCCTCCCCACCTAGGACAGGAAGAGGTTTATTCCCCACCTAGGCGTGTTGGGCCCCACTGGTGTTTCTTTCCTTCCACCGTCTCGCATCGGTGCACCGGTCAGTGTCTGTGCACTCAGTGTTTGACTCGGACGATTCACTGGCCATCCGATGAGGTCACAAATGGGGCCTGGTTAAGGTCACTTGTAGACTCCAGAGAGGTCGGTCCTTGCACCCCAATGAGGAGCGCCAGACCGCACCGCGCCACACCGCACCGCGCCCAGTTGCGGGAGATCCGGAAGCATCGAGCAGCAGAGCGCCGAGCACGCTGAGGCGAGCGCGTGGTGCGTGGCCGAAGGCTACATCGAGTAGAGAGAAATCAGACATGTTTCGACTTGACTTGTCCTATCGATTTGGTGAGTGCGAACGAAAGCTATGTCTTCAGTTTTGTTGCCAAAAGCCATTCATGGGAAGTGTTCGGCGAGGTGAATGCATTCGCGTTGGTGGCAGAGTCTTTTTTTTGTCAATCCAGAAACTGGGCGATATCAACCCTAAGATCAGAGAAAGGGCAGGGCCAAAAACACTCCTTGAAAGAATCATGGACTGTGGAAAGCCATCCAAACTCGGGGCCATGCCATCCACCTAACCATGGCTACTTCCAAGGGAGAGTCGTAAACAACGTCCATGATCTTGCCTGCAGCATGAGCAAGTAACCAGCCTCTTCGATTCCGCGGCGGTGCAGCGTTTTTCTTTTGTTTTGTTTCGTCTATCCATTTTTTTGGGGGGGGCAAAGCTGTCGAGGTTAGATAGGCAGATCATCAGGTTGGGATGAGGGTTTCGATTGGGACGCGTACCTACAACAGTATAGCAACTAGTTACCAACATCTACCAACGATAACAGAAAGGCACACCAAGCTGGACATAAAGAAACTTCCTTCGGATGCCGGAGCGCCCTCCGCAACACGTGGGGCGAACTGGGTGCCGCCGTGGTCAGGAGACAGACCGGGCGCTTCACTGGCGCATAAGAAAAGCGCCGTGTGCAGCCGCAAAAAAGAGGGGGGACGCGAGGTGATGGAGCGAAGAGAAGGAGCTAGTAGAAGAGGTGGAGTAGGGTGTGGCTGCAAGTAGCATGGCATTCGGTATGTTCCTTGTGTTTGTTCCTAAATGTTTTGGATGAGAACCCACAATTTTTGCCTCTTGTGCTTTCTGAAGACACAGGCCCGAGACACCCACAGACTCACAGGGATATGATGCTGATTTGGTTGACTTTACGACATAATTCAGTATATTTCAGTGTGGTAGTCTAAATGACCAGCTGCCAGGTGGGAAAGCTGAGTCTTTGGAAGTTCCGCTGGCTCATTGTACCATTTGCATCCTGGGTAGCTCCAGTGCTTCGGTATGTCATCTGATCAATGTGGAGTGCAATGGATTGAGGAGACCTGTCCACCAAACGCTGAAAGAGTTTCCAGTGTTTGCTCGGATCGGCAGGGATCTGCGATCTGCAGCATCTTGCAACAACCTGCAGGCAACCACTTCGGGTGACAACCCGGGCCATTTGGATCCTACGATCCAAAGCACCTTGGATCCTTCCACCCGACCACCCGGTGGCCTTCGGGGACCGACCTCCTCCCGCAGCCACAGCCGGTTTTGAGCGCCGTGAGCCCGGCACCGGGGGCCGCGATGGCGGAGGCCGTCCCGGAGGCCAATGGCGCCGAGAAGAACGATGGCCGCGCGGCGATGGTGTTGCGATGGTGTTGCGGTGGACGGGGAGAGGTGGACGAAGATACATCTTCAGCTGGCGGCCCAAGAAGATCCATGAAGATCCACGCGTTCCGCAGGTGAGACGAATCCTCCGAAATTCTCACCTGGTGAGACGAATGTCCGAGGGTTCTGATGCACCGGAGAACGCGGGTGCATGCGGGTGCTTCCAGAACGGTCGATGATGGTTCATTAAGAAGGGATTGCAACAACCTCACATCGTTTCCCTCCGGACATTGAGGGATGTAGTGCAGGCCAAATTGCAACACCTCACCGGAAGCGTCCTTTTCAAGTTCTATAAGATGATTGGCTTGGGGTGGGTGACCTGTCTGCCCTCCGAAATGCACGGATCGGCTGAGGCAAGGCTGCTGCAGTGGTGGGCGATTTGAGTCTGGAGACCACCGCCGTGCCAGGCCGTTTGGTCAGGGCAAGGGCAAGGGTTGAAGGAGGTTTTTTAGTGGAAGGAAGGAAAATGAGGCGAGGAAGGAAGGTGGTATTTTGAGAAGTCTTGGAAGTAGAGGCATTGAGAAAAAGGATGAAGGCGATGCCCAAAACCACCTTTGGAACTGAGGCGGCTCTCTTTGACAGATTGCCCCGGAAAGGAAAAGGGCACAGATGCAGATTGTGGCCCATCATATCAATGATATCAGCCTGGAAACCCACACCACCAGAAACAAAATGGATGTTTCCCACAGTCCCAAGCACTTGCTATGTAAGCCATCAATTGGGTTCCAAGCCTTTGCATCACCCGCGCGCGTTATGGGAATTCATCACTCCGGCGCGGACCCGTGCCTCGCCACCTGGCGAGGTGAAGCGGATAACTTGCTGGACAAGATCTTGAAGTTGCTTGGCCGCGGACGACGAAGCGACGATTCGCAGACGATTTTTTAGACGATCCCCAAGGACCGTGTGGTGAAAAACATGTTTGACCGCCCCCCCCTTGCAGAGGATTCTCACACAAACCACCCATGGACCCATGTGGTTTTCAGGGCTCATATCAGTACGAGGGTTTCGTTGGATTCGGAGATTCAACAGCAAAGCTTTGCATGAACAGTGGGCCCTTGCTCGAAGTTGGGCTCTTGTTCGTCGCTGGGTTGACCAGCTGATCCAGAAGGCTGCAATCGAGAACAGTTGAGTAAATGAATGAGAGACTACGGATTGGATGACAAGAGGATCTCAGGGCAGTTTCCTGTCTACACGATCGTCATGATTAACCAGATTGATCCAGATTGGACATTTCCAAGAATCTTTCGCTCAGTCGTTGAATCTATCATAGTTGTTGGTTGAGACATGAGGGAAGGAACCCTAAACTAAACTGTCGAACCATCTACAGTCTGACTCCCGAATCATTTTTTTGCTTTTAGCATCACCAGGTCGGGGACAGGCTCATTCAGGCTCTCCATTTGACCCCGACGCCCAGGAATGCCCTGGCACCAAAGGCAGGGCGCAGGGTCGTCCGTAAAGCGAAGGGACTTTGGCTGTGTTGGAGTTGGCAACCACATAAGCAGCTTAGCCTGCAGATATCAGACTTCTGTAGTAGTAGAAGTGTGATGAAGATTGGACTATATAGTTGGACATGGTTGCCATGTCCACATCCATTTGTCAGGAATGTGTATCGAGCCACAGACTCCAATAGCTTCCTCTACAGCAATGCTTCGAAGGCGTATTATACCAGGAGCATTGGACACCACCGAGTGTAAATGAATCATGGCTTCTTTGGCAATCTCCAGAAGTCTCTAGGTTGCTTCTTTTCAGCATTCAACAAAGTACCCGTTGGTGATCAAGATCGTCGTTGACGTGCCAAACAAGTGAACCGAACTTTCATCCGGCCGTGTACCCTGTACCTTCTCACCTGGCCTTCTCTTCTTTTGCACGTGCAGGTTCTCCCAGATTAGTGGAGATCCACCTCGATCACGGCATCCACCTCTAAGTCTAGATGAAGATCCGTTGCCCGAAGAGGTTCCGAGAAAATTGACCTCCGTAGTCCTGACGCAATCAGAGCTTCCACATTTCGCCCAGCACATGTTGACCCTGTGAGTACAGCGAAAGACTATTTCAACAGCAGTCTGACGACCGGTGACCCGATTTTTCAGGAATTTCACACTTTGGTGGTTTTCAATAGCGTTGGCTGGACTTCTTGATTGGTTTTTTAGTCACAGTACTTTTGGCCGAGTGCGTCTCTGCTTTCCCGAGGCCCATTCGTTCGGATCGTCCGAAGCGCGCGCGAGAGTCACAGTACTTTTCTTTTTGGAATGTCTCATGTGTCCGACAGGGTTGAGTGAAAAAGATTGTCAGGTGAAGCCCGAGAACCTCAAGAAGGAGGGCGTCCCTCTCTCGGCCGCGGAGGGCTTCGGAGGGCTTCGGAAAGAGTTCGGTCTTCGGTCCGTGCGTTCGCTCCACTCTCAGCCGTTGGGCGTTGGTCACCTTGCATGATCAGATTCCATGATAGGAATCAAAATGATGAATGCCTGAGTGGAAATGGCATGAACTGGCGCCTGAGCTGTTCCAGGCAATAGGTTTGTACTCCATCTCACAGCCACAACACTCCTTTCATTCATCATCTCACCTCCGCTGCGCAGCCACTTGCTCTCCACTTCGTTGCTATTCAATTAGGTCGCACCTGAAGGCGCTGAGCTACGCTCAGCTGGCTTGAGAGGATCAGAGGACACTCGCAGACCCGAGAAAAGGCCAAAACCGCTTGAGACGGAGATTCGCTCGAGCCCGTGTCTCCGCGACGCGACTGAGGTGAAGTCCGAAGTGAAGTCTGAACTGATCAAGAGTGAGGCGTCGGGTTGTCTGGGATTGATTGAGGGGTTGCTCGGGAATGATTTCGATGCTCAACAGCTCAGCAGTACATGGGTTCTTTGCAGGTCGTTTTGGCGCAGCGAAATCCCATGCAACACCCCTTGGATCGCGCCTGGATCCCCTGCCCGAACGGGCAGGTGAAGACGGAGAAGGGCATCAAGCAAGAGAAGCTGGACGGTGAGCCCTCCTGGTTCGGACCGGTCATCTCGGTGTGGATCTGGAGGAGACGACATGCTGGATCGGCCACGGCCAGTGGTCCGATGACATTGTTCTTCTCAAAATGGAAGAAGGAAAATAGACCGAAACCCATTGGGCCAGGCAGGGCATCTCCCGGATTTAAAGTACACCACCAAGTCTAAAGCTTAAAGAGGTCGCGTGCACGACTACTGCACTCCGACTCTGGAGGGTGAGGTTGCCAACATGAGTACTGAGCTTGGCCAACATGGGGTGTGGATCAACACTTCACTCTTTGCGCAGAGTCGGCACCATGATGTTTTTTCTCAGTCTTACTGCCAGTCGCATGGAAGATTGATCACCTTTTGTCAAGGTCGAGGTCTCCAAGTTTGTTTTGATCAGGGCCGCGAAATCAACCGATGGCTTGTGTCGGCAGATGCTCCGAGTAAGCTCTAGCCAGGTGATGTGTTCGAGCCTAGATGCCCAACCCTCTTACAAGTGCGTGTATTTGGATATGTGAAAGCCACAACCTCTGGTACCCCACAACCATTGAAGGGCGGAAGATGTGCGGAAGATGTGCGGGACCTCTGCCAAAAGTTGTTTCTGGTCACTGAAACCAGGTGAAACCGAGTGAACACCTGGTTCTAGGGCCTCCTTCTGGTGAAACCCGTCATCTCGTCGCCCTCGATGTCTCCTCCACTTTTGCCAGCACCTGCGCTCCCGGATATCGATGGAGCTGGAAGGCGCTGCGCGCATCGCGTCCCGCCTGCTTGGGGTGGAAAAAAGCGATGCGAATGCTGCGAATCCCCCCAAAAAGACATCACTTTCTCCCAAGAGATGCAATCTTCAGTTGGAAGAATCCAACTCTTTGCCATTCGCTGCAGTTTGAGCACACCGTCGAGAGACGTAGTGATCTGGGCACTGCTTCAAGCAATGAAGGACGGATGCGACCTGAACAAGTGAAGAAAGTGGTTCAAGATGAATGGCATTCCTCAAGGAACCAGCTTGTTTTTGTCTCTTTTTGTGGAAAGAATATGACAGAATCTCAGACGAGTTACAGTACATAATTCTTTTTAAATGCAACATCCTTTTTTCTGCTTGGAAGCAGGCTTCGAGAGATGAGTAGACAAAAAGGAGTCCGTATCACCCTAAACCCTAAGCCGACCCTGGAGTGCTGATACTGCTGGGATGCCTCTCCTCTCCTCGAAGCTGTCAAAGCCTCGGAAGGTTGAAGAAGAGAAGCCGAAGTCGAAAGAAGCGCCTTGGAGGGATGGAGCTTTTTGCGACCTTTTTGGTGGAAAATGTGCTGGTGATTCTACACGGTTTGAGAGATTTTACACGGAAATGGACTGGTGCCGCGGTTGCGGGAGTGGGGAAGTACTAAGTTACTAATGCATGAACTTGGAGGCTGACAAGGGTTTGAGTTCATGGAAAAGGGTCTTTTGATAGAACAGAGGTCCAAAACACCTTACACTCTTCACGCTGATTGCCGTTTGAACTTGTTGAACTGATGTGATATTGTGAAGTTTGCTCAGTAGATCTGGGTGGTGTTTCAGATAATGTGATTTTAGACCTTTGCTTGAGACATCTTGGGCTGATTGTTGAACATCACCAAAAAGTATAGAAGGAACTTTAACAAAACGCACAAAAGTTCGTCTTTTCAGCTTTTGGTTCCTTGCCTTTCTGAAAACTCGGCTTGCTTCCGACCTGTTGGGCCCTGGGAACCGGTGAAACCGGTCCGAGCGAACGGCGGGAATCGGTTTTGGGGGCCTTGGGAACGGGAAGAACTCTAAGATGGGGATGGCGGATGGCGGATGGCGGTGTAGCTGCAGCTTTGAGGTTCACCGGTTTCTATTTTGGTTTATATCTCCCCTCCATTTATTAGAAGAATTTGTGGGAAGAATGCGTGCCAGTTCTGAATTCGTACTCTCTCACCCTATGAGTGATGCTGCCAGGTCGCACCCTGCAGAAAGTAAAGGATGTCATGTTACAAAATTCCTTCTCTTTTTGCGTTGTCGTCCTTGTGCAATGAAGCCGACGCTCCATCCCACCAATGGAAGCCAGTGCGAGACCTTTGCAAGCGAAGCCGTTGGAACTCTGGGGGCAACAAAACGTTTCTTTGCAATGATTAGCCCAACAAGTATATCAAGGGAGGTCTCTTTAAAAGAGCAAGAGCAAAGAGGAGGTCTTCCTTGGGCATCCAGTGATCAGCTCCCACTCTCTCCTGCCACGGCAAAGCCGCTTTTGCCCTGAGGAACAAGATGCTCGGATTGCAGTCAGAGTTTTTGGGGTACGAGACAGCGGGACAGAGTTACTACATCAGAGCTGCTACGTTTCTTTTCTTGTTTAAACCACGTGTTCTTTTTGACAGATACCGAAACAAGTAAAAACATAGTATTTGTATGTATGCACTAGTTATTAGTTTTATAAATAGAACAGATAGCAACATCCTATCCCTTATATATTCCCTGAGACTCTTCCAGGATGCTTTCTTCATTGACACACGGATCCTGTCCGAGGTGCGAGGTGTGAGGTGCGAGGTTCGTCTTGGTGCTTGGACCTCCAAGCACCAACTATGAACAGAGTAATAGATGGTGACTTCTGAACCTTCATATGGTAGAACAGCGCCCATTTGCCTTTATAACCTGAGTGACTTCTAATTTGGGTAGGCCAAGCGCCGAGTACGTGTGTATGGGAGACCGACCCGACCAGTCTACCCAGAGGGCGAGCGGGGGTCTCCCCATTACACCCATATCCTTTGGGATCAGGCTCATCCATCCTCATCCCCTCAAGCAGGCTGGAAACACATTTTGGGAGTCCGTTTTTGCACCCTCGCGTGCATCCCAGGAAGAAGAAGTCACGGTCCCGCAAGCGAAGAAGAAAGAGCAGGTTGCTGAGGGAAGGGCAGAGTGCTGACTGGAGTGTGGTATAGCAAATCGACGTGCACTACATAAAGTGCACAATTTGTTTATTTATCCAGGCACGACTTGAATATGTATACGTGACTGTTTCTTCAAAAGAATGATCTGCGGGCCACCACTATTGATTGTCAAACGCCTGTTTCAAAAGGTACCTGCTACACTGCTACCACTCTTAGTTTCCACGTGTTTCTTCAGGGTACAGAACAGCCTAGCTGGTCTAAATTAGATTGCAAAGCGAAGCAGAGATGGCCCTATTTAGGGGAGGGAAGTATGAACTCTCGCTGCATAGGTTTTATGAGTCTGAGCTCAACCGGATTCCGTGCTTTAGAATGGGTATAGCGACGGACTGAAACTTAGAATGGGGGTCAGGTTTCCAATTTTTTGAAAGAATGATCTTAGAATGCTGCATACACTGAGGCATTTTAAGTTTCAGGCGTCCAAAAACGTACATTCTGCAGTAAAATTTGGCGTTCTATCTTTGCTTATTTTAGGGCATTATTTGTGAGAGGGGCTATATAAACTTCTCCAAAATGCCTGTGTTCTCCCGATTTGCTGGCGCTGCGACTTTCATTCCGGTGTCACAAATTTGCAACACATCATTCTAATTTCAGTCCGTCGCTATACTTGTCGGCGGTATCGCCCAAGTGGGACAAGTCAACAACAGGCAATGATCATCGTCCAGGTGTAGAGAAGATGGACGAATACGGGAGCATTTCCACTCACTGAAATAATTGCATGGTGATGTGGACAGCATTGTCCCTTGGAGGACAATTTTCCGAATACCAAACCAAACATGTGATGATCATCCACATCCATGATTGTTCCAAGGAGTGTCTTGTCCTATATTCGTCCTTTGCTTGTTCTGATGACTCTGTCTTGACCATTTTACACATGCCGAGCTCGGACGGCCGTCGTATGAAGAGCAAAATCGCGCGACCAAGGGAGCAAGCATCATCAATAACAGTTCGAAGGGTTGATTCATTCTGTTCTCAATCTCAAATACATCACATGTTCTTTTGGAATCTCCCCTGTAGTTCCACTATTGGCAGTCTTTGTCTCTGATCAGCTGTGGCTTATTTGAAGGAGTTGCCACACCCCAAACCCAAACACTCAGTCGATAAGTACCTACATTTGACGTGGGTTTCGGCATGTTCCGAATATCACGATCATGACATGTACCTTCTATAAAGATATATGAAAAACAGTAGGTATATAGTTCATACCTGCTCAAGCCTTGATTCATGTAGTTCATACCTGATCTTGCCCATAGTCTTTGGAACTCAATCCCCCCACGCTGCAGTTCGAGCTCTCGCAGCTTGTCGAAGAGTCCTGTGCAAGCCGCCCTCGATGGGCTGCCGCAGGCGGTCGAAACGAAAACGCCCGGGGGCAGGTGGCGGAAACGTTCTTCCGGGACAGGGGGGTTGGGGGGAGTTGGAGTGTGTGGCTGCGGATCATTCACTTGGTATAGCAAGGTATACACGGCTGAAGCAAGCTTTCCTTGCTCGAATTGGACACAGCTTTGTCCGATTGCTTTCAAGAATGCGCATTTTTATGAGCCACAGCCAGAAAATAGCAGGAGTATGGTGTTGCACAAGCAGTCTGTAACTTTTCGAATCCTTTGCATCTATATTTGGTTGAGTCATTTGTTTGGGTTTCCTCGCAGCTGGGCAGCCGGAATCCTTTTCGACCAAACATCGTGCAGGCGCGAGTGGTAGCGGTGCGAGGCCACTTTGCCCAGTGCGCCAGCTTTGTGGTGCTTTTGTCAGTGTTGAGACCTGCGGATGTTTTTCTCATAGTTTTTCTCATGGAAACTCCGGCTTTCAGCAGACGACTCCAGAGCTACCACGTGGCCATGCAGTGATGCTACTTCACACGCACTGATGTGACAATAACCCAACCCCACCGAGCTACCACGGTGGAGGCCATCGCCACGTCCGTCCCTTTCCGTGTTGGTCCCACGTCCGTCCCACGGTCCGATCGTTCCGTGCCCAGGTACCTGAGCCCTGCGGGTGAGACGTTCTACAAGAACGTTTTGACGGGGGAGGCGTGTTTTCCGGTTCCTGCAGTTTCTAAGGGGGACAACTCTGCTAAGACGTGTCCAGAGAAAGAAAAGATAATTACAGATCTAAGGTGGGGTGACACAGAAAAAATATGGTTCCCCACAGGTAATATATGGGAATATAATTGGCTCTTCCTTTCAAGTAATCTTAAGGAGTTGTAGCCATTTTTGGACACAGTGGGAAGATCCCCACCCCCCTACGATGGTTGGACAACGCGGATGAACTCGGGTGCTATGCTGTTGATGCTGATGGGAACAAGGCCTTTGACTCTCTGTCTTTGGGGTATTAGGAAACTTGGATCGATTGGTTTCTAGGCTAGGAGCAAGGACGCTACTAGTAGCTCCTGGCATCGCTACCAAGAACAAGGGCATCGGTACGAACGGAGGGATCGGACGCTACGAAGGTAGCGATGCCAGGAGCTACGTTCGTAGCGTCCGATCGCTCCAATGATTCGTGGGGTCCTTGGTGCCAAGATTCCATCCTGCCCCACTCCCTCTACTTTCATCGACTCCGAAGCAGATGAATTCACGGTCTTCATCAAACGAAACGTGTACCGATGTGGCCAAAGCCTCAAGGACGCATGGGAGGTTTTCAGATGTCCAGTCCAGCTCGAGAATCTTCCCGATTCCGTTTGGATGACCTGAACACCAATGGGTCGCGCCTTGAAACCGACCTACTCCACGGCCCCCACGGGGACCGCACGGAGCCCCTGCAGATTATCTGGTCGAAGCCGGGCAACTTCGATTGCCAGCCGGGGCGCTCAGTGTGGCACAGAGGTGCTGCGCGCATCACCGGCAGGGCGGAGAGCGGCATTTGGGGTGTGCGAAGCATCTGGGACGTTTGGGGTGACACGTTGATTGATGTTGATTGGGAGGATCAACTGAGAGTTCATCAGATTGAGACAGACCAAGGACTTACAGAAGTGTCTTCCGGAAGAGACACCTTCATACCTAGGCTCCTTCTTGGAATTTGAGATTCCCTCTCTTGGTCTGGCAGTGAAACACCAAAGAAATCATAGAAGAAGAGGCCCGGTTTGTGGAAAGTCAGCTTCCTAAAGGCAAGGGATTTTCCTCTTCCATCCCTCGCTTCTCATTCCTCATCTCCACCTGGCCCATGGCGGCCCGCCCAGCTCCCAGGCCCTCGCGCCGCGCGGGCGAAATGACCCCAGCGCCGGGTGAGGCCTCGTGTGACGCCACCGTGTGACGCCACCGTGTGACGCCGGTGTCGACTCAGTGATGTGTGGAAGGGGTGTGTTCCTTTTTTTTGTCGAAATCTTTTGGGATGTTTTTTTTTTTTTTCCATTTTTTTTGTTATCTTTAAGTCTTTTTTAATCGGTGGAAGGTGTGGAAGGTGACACTTTTTGTGGGGGGGCTGTTTTGTTCATACTTGGTTGGTCGATCACGTTCACATCCCCACTTCTGTTCCTTTTGGCTCTCAAAAGGACCCGTCACCGGCACCCCGTGAAGTCTGAGGGATCCAATCCTGAGACCTCCGGCGCTAGCTAGCTAGGTCAGTGCCAGTATGGGCATCACCACAAGGGGGGTTTTGCAGGCATAACGAGCCCCCTGGGTTCGGTTCGGGAAATAGACCGCCATACCCAACCCCAGAGGAATCCTGATGTAAAACTGGGATAGGACCTCAGGGTTCAGCGGGGGTGTGTGCGACCTTGTGAGCTCAGGGTCGTTGGCTCTTCGTTTGATGTGAAATGAATCGACTAAAGCGACTTCAGCAACGGAGAAAGCGATGAAGTGCCCACTAAGGGCCTGTTCTTTTTTTGGGGGGATGGGCTGTACTGTGGGAAGGAATCAGTATTGACCCACACTCGCATCAAGTCTCCACGCCCCCTGTTTTCAAACGTTGTGATGAGCGAAATCCCCATCCTGGACATGCATGACAAAACAGAGAGCGAAGACAATGGCTTTCTACGGAGGAATGCGTGGGAAACATCCACATGGATGTGATATTCCCAAGTCCAAAGATCAAAACACACACGTGCAGACCATAGGTTGGACCATAGTTTAGAGGCTCAACTCCACCATTCCACGCTTGCTTTC
This sequence comes from Durusdinium trenchii, assembly GCA_963970005.1. Classification (NCBI taxonomy): domain Eukaryota; class Dinophyceae; order Suessiales; family Symbiodiniaceae; genus Durusdinium; species Durusdinium trenchii. The sequence continues at coordinate 1,089,861 of CAXAMN010021462.1, read as the reverse complement.
GGAGGAAACGACCGGCTCGTTGGACCCACTGACCAACTCCTGACCTTGAACCTGTTTGGAAGGCCGACCAGGGCCCTAGAACAGCTGTCGGGGTCGACCGAGGCGGCCTGCTACATTTTCCACATGCCGCCAGAGTGGAGCGAGGCCGTTGAATTGGACGCCAGGGCGGTTCGGGAGGGTTCAGGTTCGACCGACCGGGCGTCCGAGGACCGGACGGACCTCGGAGCTCCGAAGGCTTGAAGGGGTGGCAATGTACACAAGCACATAGGCCCTGGAAGTTCACGATTTGTTTAGTCTTTAGGTGATCCGAAAGGATGTCCTTTACTTGGTGGTGCCCAATATAGTCAAACTGGACTTTAGGGTACGGCATTCTGTTCCTGAAGTTTCAGCTGCGTGAATGGTTCCCGCTCTCAAGCTGGGCGTCTGTTGCTCTTGGCTTCCTGCAAGGGAGCTATAGAATTTGACCCTTTTCGTGCTTGATTCCACCAGATTTGCGTGCCACCTTTCTGTGCTCAGCCTGCTGGTTAAAACCAACTGTACACAGCTCGCATGAGTTTTCAGACGTTTGGGTCAGAAACTCGAGGACGACGGGTCAGAAACTCACTTGAGCTGAACCTTTTTGAGACACTACAGTACCTGTTTTTTGGGTGAGCGCATCAACACATCCTTCGACTGACGACGTTTTTCGTTTTCTTTTTCTTTTCTGTGGCGTGTCACCAGCTCCATCCAAGTCCCTAACCAGCTCCACCTGCGCGCCTCTTTCGCTCAGTCCGACCTCATGCAACTCTTCGCGCCCTTCGGGCAGGCGGATCACCGACGTTCCGAAAAGCATTCACGTGGGTGAGAGACATGGGTGGAAGAAATGGTACCACAGCGAAAAGTGCGACATGGTCATGTCTGGTTACATCGAACCGCAACATCTGGTCCACGACTGCGGGAAGAAACCAGAAAAGACACCCATGCAGGGGCCTTTTGGGACATACAAAAAACCCTGCCCCCCTTCCCCACCCCAAAGTCGTCTTTGCACCAGGTGCTGCACAGGTTTCTTCCACTTTTCTCAGGGCGCAAGTCGGTGCCGAGACGGCGAGTCGTCCGGTAAGACGACGGGCTTCGGCGGTGTTGTTTGACCAATATGAAGTGACAAAGAAATAGCTCAGCTCAGCAATGCATACATACTGCATAGATCTGCATAGATCTGCATAGTTGGCATAGTCATACTTAGCCCATGATATCAAGTAGTAAAAGGGTTCACCAGGGTGCCCAGCCTCTTCCTTTTTGCCACAGGCTCCAATCATGATAAAGCTCACACCACATGATCCGTGTGAGCCAGTAAGCCTGTACTTCCCCATGATGTCAGGTCACCGCGGCCCATGTGCAGCGTGATGCGAATGGCTTCTCCCGCAGCTGCGGTTTCGTGACGTGCGCCCGTGGTGTAGCGGGAGACCCCGAAAATCTCGCCACGGATTTCCCGGTCGAGGGCGTAAGGGCATCAGCTGCGTTGACTCGCATTGGTCGTGGGTGGGCCCGGTGTAGGAGATGGGATCCTGAGGGCCATATGTGCTCGTACGTAAGAGACTGGTAGTCTTAGTCAAGTCATTGTTTTGTATGACTTGTTTGCAGGTTGATTGATGAGTAGACATGTTAGTAAGTTATATAGAGGTAAGAACAGGTGCAAGGAAACGAGACACTGCAGGTGGGTAGAGGCCTGAGAAGAGCTTTTGAGTTTGAAACCATCCCTCATCCACAAGCCAAACAGCCGAACACCAAGCCAAACGGCCGAACACCAAGCCAAACAGCCGAACACCGAATCCAGACTCCAGAACTGAGCCCAAGCTCCTTCCTTGACATGTTAGCTCCAGTGACGCCCTGTCACCTCGAACTCATGCAGGTATGCCTCTTCACAAGCCGCTGAACAGGCCATCACCGTCCCATGCACAACGGTCTTGATTTCTTTTTAACTTTGAAGGAATGGAAGGAACCTCGTCTCCAGGAATTCGTTCAACACCACCATTCCGATCCAAAAGACTTCCAAACTTGGGCCTCCTGCAGTTGATGGTTTGTACGGCTGGCACGTCCCCATCTCACCCACACACTTACGCACTCACCAGTTGCTCATTCGCTTGGAGAGGAGACTGGCCTCGCCAGTTCCCTCATGTACATCTCCAACCAAGCGCAAACCACATGAATGAGTCGAGTATTAATGTGGAAAAGCCATGGGAGTAGCGACCCTATTGGACAATAGCTATGGGAGTATTCACAATAGCTTTTGTTTTAGGAACCTACAGTATTGGGAAAAGCCATGGGAATAGCGAACCCCCGGTCGTGCCTTCGAAACGACATATCGGGAGGGGTCCGCAGCTGACCCAAACTTTGGTCCAATGAAGAATCATCCCTCTGTGCACATAAATGCTCACAAATTCATCCCAAACACTGAAATTCACCATCATGATTCACCATCATCATGATGATGGTTGTTTGATCATCCCAAATGCTCACTGATTCACCATCATCATTCATCCCACACACTGACTCAATTCCGGTTCTGGGATCTCATAGCTTGAGTTCTCAGTCTTGCTGGGGATAAGGATCATTTTTTCCCGGAGGCATCCAACATGATGAACGGCTTCGGTGCGGGTCCCCAAGCCACGGTGGACATGGCTTCGCCGCAGGTGCGATGGCCGGACCTCGGATGTCTGGTGGACACAACAGATCGTGGACATGCAAATCTTGCTTGGGGTGGATTGAGTAAAGAATTGTTCTCACGTGAGACAAATCCATTACTCAATCCAGGTACAAGTTTTGCTGCTCCATTGCTTGCGCAATTGGGTTTGGGTTGTGGTCGGGGGATTCTTTGGCTTTGGTTCCTCTTCCGACAGTTGGCACTCCACCACGGTGTTATTCCCTTTTTCCAGTTGCCGCATTGGCCGTGAGTAGGGAGGCACTCTTTTGTCCAGTTCTACCCCACGAACGTTCCATGTACCCACAAAAACGGCTTTTGCCCCACGTGCTCATTTGAAGGAACATGTTGTTTGTTCCGCACACCGTTCGCGAGAACCGTCGCACTCGCACCGAGCGGGTCGCTGAGGTGTGGATGGCAAGTTCCTGAAAGTCTCCCTCACACAGTACGACCCGACTCTGCCGTCGACTCTGCAGTACGACCAGAAGACATGGTGGAAGACACATCTTTGGGGACGGACATGGTTAGGAGCTGGAAGCCATACATGTTTACATGCATCATATCAATTTGTCAACATCTTTGCCGCTTACCGTTGGACATGGATATGGCCAAGAACTCACAACATTCAGACCATCTAGAGGAAGTCACTTTGCAGGCACCTGTCCTGCTTTTCAGCATCGATTTTCTGGGTGCCGGTTCCCTTTTTTTTTCTGGAAGGAAGCTCAGAGATCTCAGAGATCTGGAAGTTCGACACCCGGAGAAACCAAGAAGTTTGGGGGCTCTCCGAGAGAGTGAGAACCCACCAGTGGTCGAATTCGGTTTGTGTGGGGTGCCCGGCTTCGTGCTTGGTGCGGGCTGCAGGTTCTAGGATTCTCAGCATCTAGTGATAAGTGATCAGCCAAAACCATCCAAAGCTCATGTGGACCCGCCCTGACTGGTGAAATGACTCCCGTCCACATCCCAGAGATGTTCCATTCGCCGCGCCACCGGGAATGTGTCCCGATCTGACTTGTCCCGATCAACGAGAACGAGAATCTGTATCGTAAGGGTGGCCGGTGGCAGCATCTGGGAGGGTGTTTGTTTTCTTGCTGTGAGACATGATGACGGTTTTGCTTTTGCCTCAACATGGACTTAGATGATAAGTATGAAGCAGCTTTTGATCCAAGGGTAGCATGGCCGTCCATGATGCCGTCCTGCCGTCCTGCCGTCCTTGTTTTGCTCGAGCCCAAGGGCTCCAAGAGGAGCCACAGTTGTAGCTTGGAACCTAGTAGCAATGGCCGTCCACTCTAATAGCGATGGCCTCCAACCTAATAGCTATGGCCTCCACTCTAATAATAGCGATGGCCTCCACCTAATTGCGATGGCCTCCACTCAAATAGCAATGGCCTCCACTCTAATAGCGATGGCCTTCAACCTAAGAGCGATGGCCTCCACTCTAATAGCGATGGCCTCCAACCTAAGAGTGATGGCCTCCAACCCAATAGGACCTCTTGAAAGGACCCAGGTGTGGCCCAGTCTTCGGAACATGGTGTCCTCACTGAAGAATCCAAGCTTCCGACCTGCTTCCTCTGGGTCTTCCTCTACCTTACCATCCTTAGCTCTAATCTGGCCTTGGCTGTGAAGCGAAAACCATCCCGTGCCCCAACACTGAAACACTGCCTTCACCTCTGTTGTGCATTGCACAGGAGTTGGCGGAAGATCAGAAGTAGGCAGTCGAAAGACCAAGCAGCCAGCCAACTCCATCCACTCCATCCGACGCCATCCAGCAAACCCGCCATGCAGCTGACTCACCAGTCTGCCAAGCAAGACAAATCAACCAAGCTTTGACCACGACCCAAACACCCAGCTCCCCAGACCCCCCAGCTCCCCAGACCCCAGTCTTCGTCCCTTCCGTCGATGCGCCGATGGCGGGCCATCCTTAGTGCTTCCATCGGCCTGGGCTTCGGCGCAAGGCGCCCAGGGGCAAGCCCATGGGCGGTTGGACGCGAGCTGCGCGCCCAGCGGCGCAAATGAAAAGACACCCCCCTTTTCTGCTGGGTAGACGGTTCGATTTCGCGAACCCAGGGGATCGGTTTTGGCGGAGGTCTCCCTCTGTTCATCCATTCGCCAAGTATTTTCATGACCAGCGGATTTTTGTAGACTTAGAAATCGGGGTTCCTCGTACTTGCGTAGTAGTGGCAGTGGCAACTTTGGGTCAGGATCTGGGAGGATGTTTGGACTGATTTCAATTGCTGCACAGTCTGCGTCATCTACATAGTCTATGTGTGTTGCTATGGTTGAAGAACTGCTCCTGTCGAGTCGCGTGCCAGACTCGAGAAATCTCCACCACAAGTTGGCGGACCGCGAAGACATCGAAGTTGGCTTTCTGGGCCCAAAAGAACAACTCTAAATGGTTTGGAGTCTTTGGGAAACCCTTGACTTTTGCATTCTTTTCTGGGGTCTGAATGGTCTGAGGCGAAACCTTCTTCAGTTTCTTCTTTCAAAAGGTGGCAAAAACCTCAAAAGGAATTAAGACAACTTGGACATGCGATGTCCAGGAACCTGGCCTAGAGACCCTTCAGGCCTCGAGCATAGAGCTAGACCCCATTCAAGACTTGACGCCCATCCCCGCGGCCAGGCGTGCCATGCTTTTTGATGCGCACTGCCACCTCCAGCGTCTCCCCGACGCAACCGCGCCGGACACCTGGGTCGACCGCGCACGGGCAGCCAGGCCGCTTCCCGTGTGGGGCTGCGCCGTGTGCGGCTGTGAAGTGGCGGACTGGGCGCAGGTCGAAGAGCTTCACAGGCGGAACGAGAAGCAGTTGGAAGTCGTCTTCAGGGTTCGGACACAGATGGCCAAGAGACTTTCTTGGGGAGCACCTTGAGACGGACCGGAGGACACTCACAGTCGCAAGTGACTCATGAAGCGCTCCCAGAATCCCACTGGTCCTTGAAGTGGACACACTTCATATTGAGAAGGATATGAAGCATATTGAAGCATATATACGGTCTCGTTCCGCATCTTTCCTGCATAGAACATGCAACAGTCCGGAAGATTCCGCTTCATCTTTAGGAACTCCCGTTTGGAATGTACACTTGATGGGAATGTCCAATCATTTTGCGAACCCAAGTCGAAGAGAAGTATGCATCCAACTTCATCTCAACTCTTCAGTTGGATTGAGCCCAAGTCAAGTTGGGCAAGATGTTTTGATAACAGAGAGAGAAAGAGAGAGAGTGTGTGTGGTGCCCAGCCTCACACATCGGCAGAACTTCTTTGCCCCCAACTCTTTTGTGTCCCAAGCTCTGCTTTGGTTCGGCTTTTCACTTCGAACAACTGACCTTCCCATGATCCGGTTTTCGGTGGTGATGCCTCCTACCATTTGGACCTTCACATGCCTGCTACATCCTACTTTGGCTCAGGCGCTTCCCCGACTTCGTGGTGCCCTCCTTCGGCCGCCCGACGTACTTCGATGCGTGACGCTCTTCGAGGGAGACCGACCCCGGCAACGACCCCGTGGGTTCGGTTCCGAAAATCGACCAGTCGACCGAAGGTTCGGCCAGGGGGGTCTCCCTTAGTGGTAGCGTAAAGCCACAGTTGGAGTCAAAACTGACCACTCCCAGCAGTAAAACCCCATGATTTCGGTGGCGCTGATCCAGTCATTCTGAAAGGTGGTGGAAGGTGGCTAGGTGGAGGAACATCTTGAGGAATTGTGGGAAGGCCACATTAGCATCGAAGGCTTCTTTTTGATGTTTGGAATTGTTTGGAACATTTCGTTTGGAGTGGTTGGGGAATCCTATCGAATCCTGAAGACCCAAAGTGTTCCACAGTCTTTGAATTGTGCATGAGACAGTTATTTTCACGTGATCCCATGAAGCCCGTGAAGAAGAAAGAAACGGTACTCGTCTCCACAGAGACCGACGATGCCCACAGCTACGCCGATTGTCCTGGGTGACGTTGACGGCCGATCGTTCTTGCGGGACCCATCCTATTTGGCGACCGTTTGCTCGCGTCCAAGAACACATTTGGTTCCTTTTTTTTTCAGGGTTGATATGCAACAGTGACATGCTGATGGCACTATGCGCAAGTGAAAGTGACAGTGAAAGACACCTGGTCAGGTTGCATGATAATCCCCCAGCAGATCGTTTTGTTTCAGTAATTAGGTGTCTTTTTGATCTTCCGTGAAGAAACGCGACCCATGTCCATCTCTCTTGAGCCGACCAGGTATCCACCCCTGGTGGGCCGCTGGCGCCGACCTCGCGCGCCTGCCGGAGCAGCTCACTGCGCAGCTGACGACGTGGCACACTGCTGGCGTGGGAGAGTGTGGCTTGGACGGCGCCAAGAAGAAGGACGCCAAGAAGAAGGTCTGATGAAGGTGAGGTTCTGTCCGAAGAAAGGCAAGAGCAGGGAGGTTGAGTTGAGAGGTTGGGAGAGTGAGAGATGAGTGAGGGAGTGTTGAGTCGATGGTGAGTTCTTGCACAGACAAAGCATGGGGACCCGCACCACCTTTGACTACCGACTTGCTCGAAGTGCGAGGTTTCCTACCAGCGGCACATGACATTGCAAAGTGTTGCACGCACCGAGGGCGTGGCGCCCGCCGGAGTTTCTCACGCATGTGGCCACGGCATGCCAGTGCCATCACTATAGCAAAAAGAACAACCAATCTTCCCTAGATGTGAGCGCAGGAGATTCCCATGGAGCTGCAGCTACAGGCCGAAACGCGGGTACGGAGTATGAAGTTGATCAAAAAATCACCAGTCTGCCCAGTCTCACCGGGAGTTGAGAAATCATGACATGTCATGGGATCCCAACCCTTATTGGGGCTTTAGGGACACTTAAAGGTCGTGGACGAGATATTTTCATTCGCCTTTTAACCTACATTGGGGTGTTGTGTTTTTTCCGTCACTGTAGGCACGTGTTCCAGTCCCACGGATGGTCTCGGTCACATCTCTCCAGCCACTGGTCTGAGAAATGTTATACATTGTTATACTATGTTATACTGTTACCTTATGTTACCTTGTGGAGAGTGGTAACGGCGCAGTTGGTTCCTTCCTTTGCAGTGCCCGAGGCACGAGAAAATCCTTCGAAGAGGTCCTGAACTCCGTTCGTTCGCCGAACAGTCTAGTGACGCCACCATGGATGGAACATTTGGATGGGGTAAATGGTTGCAACTATTTGCAACTATTCCACTCCCATGGAGTGTCTGGCTTGGTCGAAACCGGTGGAAGCCGGCCTGAACTTTCACGGAAACCGGTGAAGCGGCCCTCCCTCACCCGTGCTCAGCGGTCTGTAGGTGTTGCGCGCCCAACTTCAACTGGCCAAGGACTTCCAGAGGCGCGGACGAAACACGGCAGATGGCTGGGGGACATGGCTGTGGTGCTGAAAGCGGAGCAAAACCATGCAAAATCACTTTCCGAGACCATCGATAGCCAGGTTGACCTGCTTCTGCAGTCTGAAATCCTTAGTCACTAGTCAAGCAATGGTTCTTCAGCAATCGCCATTGTTCCAATGGTGATTGGCCTCCAACTCCACTGTTGGAGGCCAAAGGGTCGCCGTTCCCCTGTAGTGACCCCCGTGGTTCTTCCAAGCCCAGGAGTTCTTTTGTTCGAATCTTCCGTTCGAGTGTAGCCCAGCACATTCCCCGAACCAACTCTCACCGGGCAGCTTCCTTCGGGCCGCATGACCCGAACAAACCGGCTCTCGCCGAGACCGGAGGCCCGTCTCTCTCCATTGCGTGGCCGCACATGGGCTTTTGTTGCAGGCTTTTTCGGGCGGACCGCGAGAGAAGTTTTCATGTGGCGATGTGTCAATACCCTCAGCTCCAACCACATTCTCAGAAGGCAATTAGTTTGACTTGCCTGGCACCAACCACCTTCTCAGGAGTTTGTTGGAGCCCCACAAATACTAGTAACTATAGATGTAATTAGTGTTAAAAGACCTGAAGGGAGAGTGTGGACTCCGATTCAGCAGGCCCACTGCAGGTGTGCAAGCGTAGCGGACCTGTGTTGTGACCTGGCATGTCCACTCCACGATCAAGGTTTGAGGTTTGCTTGCGGTGCTTTCTCTAGGGACTTCCGTAACACGCCTTTTCAGGGGGTTTATTGGTGCGACTTTTGAGCGCAGATTTGGACATTGTGGAGCAATTTTCTGTTTGAGACCTCTTTGACCTAGCTTGCTGACTCAGAGCAGAAAAGACTGGGTGCAGCTAGGCATTGGTCTTTTTTCCTATGGAAGTGGTTCGTAGGACTGAAACCCAGCATACCCGCATACCCTTGGATTTTTTGGTCCTACCATTGATTCAATAGTGTTTACTGAACATCCATGGATTTAGGATTCTTCTTCAGCCTTTTCGGGTTTCATGTTCTTGGAAGGCTTCAGTAAACACGGTGGTTATGCCGAGTCTTGCGGTGTCCTGGAAGTCAAGTTCCAGCTTGGAGGGAGGAATGGTCCTTGGAGGAGAACTTCAGAGTACGTGCATGAGTTCTAGGAAGAGACCGTACGTGATCTCGTGGTCTTGCTTATGGTGATTGATCATTTCCCTAGGGGTAACGCATGGTAAAAAGCCCCCTTCTATGGTAATGTTGTTATTTGTTGTATGTTTTCCCCAGTTCCTGGACCGCCAATCCGCTCTTCTTCTCCGGTTCCTGCAGGCGCTGGAAGAGTGTTTTCCCACCGGTCACCCGCCGGGCTTGCTGTCCGGGCGCCTTTCCGCGCGACCGGGCGGACGGAAGGAAAACAGAGCAAGACCCATTGGTTGGGGAAGACCCCTGTTTTTAAGCGTTCAAACAACAGCAACTAATCTCTCTCTATTATATATATATATACCAGGACCCTCCAACAGGCTGTTTGGAGACCCTAACAGGTGGTTTCTGGACACCTGTTGTCACCAGGAAACACCTGTTGGAGGGTGCTGGTATATATATATACATATAATATATATATATATACGCAAAACACTTCAGTGACTTAGTACTTAGTGGCCAATGATTCTCCCCACATCCACCTGAGCCTTTGTTTTGAGTTTGAAGCAAAAGGGAACACCAACCTATAATGGCAAGCGACAGGGCATTTTTTGGCCCTCCCAACCTGTACCCAACAAGGTCCACTTGTTCAAGGATTAGGAAAAAACACCTGACACAACATCCCAGAACTCAGGAGGGTGTTTGCAATCATCCTTTCCCCTACTACTTCTCAAAAGACATATACTTTGGGTCTGTCCCATTCTGTCCCATACCTGTAACAGTCGGTAAGCAATTATCACGTTACTATCTTAGAGAAAGGCCTTTACTAACCATCGTCATCCACTGTTGCTGGTAACAGGATATACCCAAATGTCTACGATCTATTATAAACCAATTCTTTGCATCTGCCGTTCTTCCATCCAAACATCAGCTACCTCTACCTGATCCTTCGAGGTATGTGTGGTCCCAAAGTTTCGGCAAGTTCCTGGGACATTTCGAGATGTCTCCAGTTACGTCTTCTATCCTGTCAGAAGCTATCTCAAATCAGGTGGAAAAGAGCATGTCCTCAAAGAGCAACTCCTTTTGACGGGGATGTTCAGATTCGACCCGAAACCCAAGGTTTTGGGATACACAAACGAGATACAGTATCCCGGGATGTAGAGTTGAGTGGTTCAAACATTGGCATCCGGATCACTCGATCACTCGTGATTCCACCCTTCCAAACTGGGATAGGATTCGGGTGTGTCCCACCAGTATCCTAAGCACAAAAGAGATGATCCTTGTTGGGAAAGGCCTGCAACCTAAGCACCATCATCCACTGGGCGCCAATGTGCCGGGGAGATCTAGAGACTACCCAATGCGCGGTCGGGGCTCGTCGGTCCGCCGGTCGTCGCCTTGTTTCGGCCTGGGCCCGCACGGTCGGTCCGGAGCCGCGGTCGCAGGGGTGTCACTTGCCATCTCAATGGGCCCGGGGCAGTGATCAGATGTTGTGTGCTTATTGTTCCTCCTTCTTTCTCGGAAAGATGACACCCAGTTTGAAGTCGTTGCTGACCAAGTAGTTATCAGTGCTTTGATTGGCATGCACATCTGAAACAGAGAGCAGGGTGTTGGTGGGGAGCGACTGATGCCCGGTGAAGCACCAAATTGCTACTGTAAACACACTGGGGAATGGTGACAGTTGGAGGGTTGAAGGAGTGGATTTCTGACCTTCTTTTTTTGAGAAGTTTGATGTTGAGCCTGGAAGGCGCTTGGTACGTCCTCCCTTTCGAAACCTCCCCGCGGCCACCGGACCTGCGCGGTGACCTGCAGCTTTCGATTTCAAGCCCTTTCTGCGTTGAGGTGTGTGCTCTTCGGGCTTGGTATCCACCCACGAAAACGACGATCTGATCTCGATTTTCAGCACTGTGTTGATTTCGGTGACCCTTTGCCCGGGGGGAATTTCTTTGGCGCTGGAACACAGCGCTAAACGACCAAAGGAGGGGGCTTGACGGTCATGGCCATGAGCGGTGCGGCGAGCCCCATGGTTCAGCAGGATGTGCCGAAAGGACGCTCAAAGGGACCACGGGGAGACCTTGGTCGGTACGATGAAAGATCTGAGACTCCAGCGATGTGAAGTTGTCCCAGAAATGGATTGAAAGGTGAGAACTTCATTTACGTACCAACTCTACCAACCTGGATAAAGATACAGAATAGACCTTCGTGCAGATGCAGTGGACATCGTTTCTAGCTCTGGACTTTTTTCCTTGTGTTGATTTGGGAGGACATGAGAAATCCGTTTTCCACCACCCCCTCAAGATTGTCCACTCTATTCTGCTTTTGACAAACCAATGCGCGACCACATGTCGTCAAGAGGCTACTGTATGGGTGCATCAAAGCAAACAGGGAGACTCGAACCCCAGGCGTTCGGACCATGTGGACACCGCTTCAGGAACATGACCGGGACCGGTCGCAGGACGGACCACCGGAGTCGGAACCGGAGCCTATAGTGGTCATGATCCCGGTGCTTGAAGCCCTAGCGGTGCTGAAGCCCTAGCGGTGCTGAAGCCCTAGCGGTGCTTGAAGCCCCCTGGTGTGACCAGGTCGGTCCCCATGAGTCGAAGGAAGACGGAGCAGAACGTCTTCGGCTCCGCAGGAAAGAAGGTGGCTGAGTGGGCCTTGTGGACCATCGCAACGATTGCCATTATGTTTGGAAGCGCCGCCACTGGGTGATCGGATTGGGACGGCAACAAGAGATGGGTCTTTTTGGAGATGGCTTCTGAGAATTCTGGGGTCTTTTTGAGATGGGTTTGGAGCAGAAACCCACTGCTTAGAAGCCGTCTCCAAAGAATATGAATGAGAATTCTGGGGTTTGGAGCCAAATTCTCTTTCATATCGCAGAACCCCACTCGCAGTTCCAGGTCGACCAGCACGACTCGAAGCTGCTAGCACGAACCTACATCCGAACTCTCTGATCTGCAGAGGAAAAGAACACATCAGGTAAGTGGTGGCCCAAGCTGGGGCCTTGGTTTTGGCGGCCGGCAGAGGCCTACTTGGACCACGTTTGGTGGCAGCCCTTAAAAGTGTTCTTCTGCAACTCAGCCAGCTACGACCAGTTTCCTTCCAGCTGTCTAAAGGCTTTGCTTTGTAGAAGCGCTTGCTGCAACTTCATCCCCTTCCAACCAGTAAACACGATAATTCAACTCGAGGATCCCAGATTCTGGAAAAAAAGTCTTGAAAAACTACAACTACCGCCTTCTGCTAGACACTTCCAACACCAACAAACCACATGCCTGTCTGTCAGAACCGGGAGCCCTAAGCCCTGGTAGGTTGCCCTCCCTAGTATTCTATTCTGCTCTTTTTCTGTGGTCAACCTTGGTTTTGACCCGGAGCCACCTTTCTTTCTTTGAGTTGGAAGGCAGTTCAATTTTCCTTTCGTTGGACCGATGGTGATCGATCTCCAGCCAACTGCGAAGCGGCACGGCACAAAGCAGGAATCCGGACTCCGTTTTTGGGGCAAGCTGGTGACCCTTCTTCGAGACCTGGATTTGGCGAACTCTGAAGATGAACGACCATCCTTTGGATCAGCCTGCATACTTCACTCACGCAACAAACCTCTATTGGATCATCGGACCCTGCACCATGTCCTTCCCCAGCTGAATCCTTGGATCGACCCGACATCGGTCGACCGCACCCGAGGAGTTGCTCTTCGGCTCCATCAGAGGACGGAGCGACCGGGGCAGGTGGCAAGATGTTAAGATATCAAGCGAGAGGTGCGTGCTGGTGTGAGAGGGCGGGAGTGAACATGGAACTTTCTGGGTGTAGGAAAGGAAAGGTAAAGCAGTTGGTACTCCCATGTTGGAAAGCAGTTCTCACATACACCCATGGGTGCTTCACCAACTGGGTGCATTTTTTGCAGTTGGTCAAGCACCCGGGGGTCGGTCCCGTCGCCAGGCGAACAACGAAGACCGAGTGACGGACGGGGAGCGTGAAACGGGGCACCCTCTGTGGCGTAGCTAAAGATGGTGATTCGAGGGGGCTATGTTCTACTTCCATGTGAGTGGGTGAGAGTGTACTGTAGGTGGTGATTCTTTTTATTCACCTGCTCTATCCACCACCCACACATTGGGCTGTAGCATGGACAGCCGGACAGCCTTTGGGCCAGCGCTATTCACGTTGTGGAGCTCCAGCTTGGCTTCGCGGTCCAACGGGTACGACAACGGTACGACGGTCAAGCGATGAAGCAGCCCGCGATTCCTCTTTGACCTGTAGCACCACTGGGCCTGCGGAGGTGGCTTTTGACGGAGCAGCATCCGAGCCAGGTTGCTGAGCAGGTTTCTGAGCAGGCCAGGTTGACGCAGGTTGACGCAGGTTCAGCTTGAGCATATGGTGTGGCAGACCTCAGCTTCAAGGTTAAAAGTAATTTTTCCACGCAGGATAATAAAAGAAGGTAAAATTGATCAACAGGGTTCCTCGTGCAGTCCTGCATCGAACTATGCATACCTTCAGAGCAGGCCTGACGACTTGGCCCCGTGTGGCGTGCCTGTCCCGCATTGACATGGGCTGAGGCACCAAGCCCTCCAGCCGGTGACAAGCACGGTGGAACCAGCAATCTTGCCATGCATCTTATGCATATATATAGCATTATATAGCTGCAAAAACAATCAACTCTTTCAATTGACATCTGAAGTTTATAGATCTTAGAGGCTGTGTGTTTAGGAACAACCATACCAATCCAAAACGGTTTAAGACTCCGCTGCCGCAGCCCAGATGTTCCCTTTCGGCGCTCTGGGGCCAGGATGCGCCGGTGTGGAGAGCTGTGTGGAGGCCTTTACGTTTGATATCGAGAAGACACAGCTCAATTGCTCCTCGGACAAGCGTGAAGGTTGCAGAGGGGGAGGCAAAAAATGGTAGGATTAAGCCAAGCATAGAATCATAGAAGGCAGGGTTTAAACACGCCTTGAGAGTGACGAACACATGGAGAGTCTGAGAATGAAGACCCGTGGTTTCAGATCGTTTTCCTCTACAACCTCACTGGTTTTGCAGGGTCCATGTGGTCTTGGAGGAGAGTTTTAGGCTGGTCCCACGGCCAAAGTCGGGGCCACTGAGGGCGCACTCGCGTCCGTGTGCCGCCGGTCGGAACAGAGACGAACCCATTTGACGTGCCGCAGGGGTGTCGACGGAGAGGACAACTTGCAAATCCTGTGTGATGGCCTTTGCAGTGTCTGCATATCTTCGGTCTGAACACCACTGGAGAACCAACGGTCCTACGGTTTTGGTTTGTGCAGAGTTGTTTGACAGAACCGTTTCCTGGATGCAACAAGCTTTGATGGAAACTCAGGGCAACAAAAATGCAAAACGAAGCCACTTCTTGGGGGTTGAAACGGCCATGTGAACACCGCCCACGATGGGCTGACGGTTGGCGCAGCTTTTTCACACCAGCGACTTGGGCCTTCAAAGTCGGCTCGTGCTCCGCCCAGATTGGGAGGACAGATGGTGAAACCCATTGGGAGGGCAGATGGGAAACTCCTATTTCCTACTTCCAATCAGCAAATATGCCCTACTAGGAGCAAGGACACTACGTTCGGGGCTCCTGTCATCGCTACTAGGAACAAGAAGCTACTAGGGGCTCCTGGCCTTACTACTAGGAGCAAGGGCGCTAGGCCCGAGAGCCAGGCTATGCGATCGTTGGGCTTTCCACCGCCTTCATCTTGGAACTCGTGAGCCTGCACTTCAGCTACGAATCGGCCAAACCTGTGTATCTTGGACGTCTATGGGCTGGGGGGGGGGTTCTTTGGTCGTTTGAAGACCGAAATTGGCAGCAGGTGAAGGTTTTTGACTGTCATCAGGCTTGACCGTCGACCGTTCTCCTTCAACTATATTTTTGGGCCCTGGTGTCAAAGGGAGATACAGAAATTCCGGAAACCTTGGTGTCTGACAAGTTTAACTGCTTGCATCTAACAAAGCTTTGCATTGTTGTCGGTATTCTAGTATTCTAGCCTCGGTGCTTTTGAGTACTTTCTCCAAAACCTGCTTTCTCCGGCCGTGGCTCGTTCGATGGCAATCTCTTTTCACAACAGGACCATTGGGGGCAGCTGAGTTTCGGTAGAGGTCCCTCCATCCCATCATCACCTACCACAAGGCATTGGGGGGGGGTATTCACACAAGGCATTGACTGGCACATGCTTCTGAGTCCACTTTCACTTGCAGTTTCAGAGTAGATGGCAACACAAACCTACACAAACCTATCAACCATGAGGATTTCAAATCAATCCCTTGGGGTAGTCTTGGCTTTTTTCTTGACTTTTTGGTGACCGTGTCACCGTCCCTTCGGGCGTTCACCGGTGTCGTCCTGGGGGAACGCCCAGTTTGGGCCTGGTGAATGGCTTGGACAACACCTTCGTGCCACCCGTGCTCCTGTGCGTCACCCTCTTCGCCTCTTGGGCGGATATATTATTAATTACTACTTGTATACACGATATTTTTCTACATTCTACTTGCATGTATATACTAGACTATATTATTTGTTAGTCGTTAGTTATTGTCATAATACTAATGATGAGTTGGAGCTTCCAGGGATACTAGTAGTCCGACTGCCTTACATACTACCTGTTTTACGCAGGGAATATTTTTTACTTAGGCTTCTTCAGGGCTTTCAGTAGACAATATCTCGAGTGTGCCTGGCTTCGTTCCAGCCCAGGGTGAGCCCGAGGAGTGCTACCCGTGGCCCCGTTGAACGGTGGTTTGTCCCATTCTCCCGGCCGGAGAGCAGAGTAGTCCATAGCGCGGACAGAGGAGCCTTAGCGCAAACGTCAATTAAGACCCGCTGAACTACTGATCTTGAGCAGCCAGCCCTTGGGCACGCCATGTGTCGCCCACAGCGGGCTAGAGTAGCCAGCCAGTTTGGCAAGGCAAGAGTAGGCCGCAGCGGCCGTAGTATTCTCAAGACCCATTTGGGGTCTGTCTCTAGCTCAGGTGCACACACAGCTTGCACACTCAAGCCAGGCTAGGTTTTGCTAGGTGGCTAGGTCCTTTTAATGGGGCTTGGCTTCGTTGGTTTCCGGCCCCTCCCCTCTTCATCCTTTCCCCTTGACACACACACACACACTTCCTTTCCTCTTTTTTCAACTGTCTTCTCAGCCTTCATGTCCTGTCATCACATTCCCTTTCTTCTTTTGCGTGCACATCGGTCCTTGGCATGTACGCGCACATTTACCTCAAGCCCAGGTTTCAGGTCGCCCGGGTCTTGATAAGGAGGTTTGGTTCACTGGCTGTCCCTGTACATTTGGTTTCCCCTGCATTGCAACTACACACGCGCACACACTTAGATTGATGCTCGCAAGAGCTAAATCAGTTGACGAAGTTCCATGACACGCAGATAGACCTTGGCTGAGGGAACGGAAAGGTGAAGAAGTCCGGAAAACAGAAATGTTTAACATCGCTCATTAGCGCGTAGTGCACAACACTGTAGTGGACAGCTTGAAAGCGGTTCCAAACATGTGATGCAGGTACGTTCGGCTGATCAGGCCGAATGTCCCACTCTGTGACCTAGCTTCGTTGAACTGGGTCAGTCACAGAGTGCCCAGTTCCCCCGCCTTTAAAAGAATTTGGGTTTTTCTTTGATGAATTTGCAATGTGTGAAAGCCTTACAAACAGGCGTTGACACACACACACACACACTTGCCTTGTCGTGTCTCCTTCTCATGTCGTCGTTTTTGGTTCTTTTTGCGCGTGCACGTGCGCAAAGGTGTGAAACCTTCGGAGTCACAGGGATCCTTTCCTGGCCTCCCGGCACGGGAGGCGTGTGAGCGAAGCCCTTCGAGTCACAGGGAACCTAGCCTTTTGTCTTTTAATCGCATGAGCAGGGAGCACAGGCTCATCGTGGAGACCTGTGCCAACGAAGCTGTTCCACGATGGGGCAAGCGGAGACTGATCACCTCCGTGTACCTGCTGAAATTTGCGGCGTTTGGCAACTATGCTCTCCTCTAGATGTCAGGCTGGTTAAGTAACGACAGGTCTGCAGACAAGTGCTCGTCGACCGCTTGTCTTCACGAACTTGGAGTTTTCCTTTGATGACTTGGAGTGTTCTTTTCATGGGCTGGAGCTTCCAGGGATAGTCCGACCGCCTTACTTCTTTTTTCACTTAGGCTTCTTCAGGGCTTGAGGCGATCAATTCAGTACGCAATACATCTCCAGTGTGTGTGTACCCCTTGGAATCACAGGGATCCTTTTGGATTGTTCTTGCTTTTAGTGTTTTCGTTTTGCAGCAGGGGGGCAATCCCACGTTGCAGTTGATTGCCCAATGAAGAGGGCTGCAATGTGGCTGATATCCGGAAGGGACGCCTTCTGGACGTACCTGCTTGGTTGTGGCGTTGACAAGCTTTCACTCCAATCTTCACGTAAAGGGCTAATGAGTTCTGCAGATGTGCACGGACCGTCGTCAGCCTGTTCGACCCGCGATCGTCGTTCGTTTCCTTCCTTTTTGGGCCACTTCTCCGTTTGAAGACCCCCGGGGTTCGCTGGTTCCCTACTGGTACTCTTAGGAAATGGAACCCTAGGCCGGGGTGTGGCACCGCTGTCAAGCCAGTACGCATATCCATAAGTGTGTCTCCCCCAGTGAGAGTCCGGGATGAGCCCGCAGAGTGCCTCCCGTGGACCCGTTGAACGGGGGTTTGTCCATGTTCCGCCGGCTCTGGGAACGCAGATGTCCACAGCGGACAGTAGATGGCTTATGCCTCAAGAAGTGGGATTTTTGTCTCATCTTTGGAATTCCAAGTTGGCTCATGCCTTTACGTGACCGCAGCGGTCAGAGGTGGCAGCCCTCGGGCAAGCCGTACGTGGTCGCAGCGACCGAAGTTTGTTCAAGGTTCATTGGAACCTGTCCCAACCTCAGGTGCACACACAGCGCTCACACTCAAACGAGGCAGGCCCTAGGTGCTTCTGATGAGGTTTGGCTTCATCGGTTCTCGTCCCCTCCATTTGGTTCCCCTTTCATCCCTTCCCCTTCACATACTTTTGTTTCCTCTTTTCTTTCATGTCCTATCTCATCCTTTTCTTCGTTTGCGCGCACATCGGTCCCGGCCTTAGTGTGTACGTGCACTTTTACATACCTTTAAACACAGGTTTCAGGTCGCCCAGGTCTTTACACTTTACAATGAGGTGGGCTTCATCGGGTGTCCCTGCGCAGTTGGTTCCCCTTTCATTTCAACCACACGCACCTTTGTCCCGTCTCGTCCTCCTGTCATGTCTTCATTCTTTTGTCTTGTGCGCGCACACGTGCACATTGGCCCTTACCTTCGCTTTACGCCTCCCCTCGGGGAGGCGTGTGTGTGTACCCCTTGGAATCACAGGGATCCTTTTGGATTGTTCTTGCTTTTAGTGTTTTCGTTTTGCAGCAGGGGGGCAATCCCACGTTGCAGTTGATTGCCCAACGAAGAGGGCTGCAATGTGGCTGATATCCGGAAGGGACGCCTTCTGGACGTACCTGCTTGGTTGTGGCGTTGACAAGCTTTCACTCCAATCTTCACGTAAAGGGCTAATGAGTTCTGCAGATGTGCACGGACCGTCGTCAGCCTGTTCGACCCGCGATCGTCGTTCGTTTCCTTCCTTTTTGGGCCATTTCTCCGTTTGAAGACCCCCAGGGTTCGCTGGTTCCCTACTGGTACTCTTAGGAAATGGAACCCTAGGCCGGCGTGTGGCACCGCTGTCAAGTCAGTACGCATATCCATAAGTGTGTGTGGAAGAGCGAGCTTTTTGGCCAACGAGAAGAGGTTGATGTTGGGAAAACCATGTTGCATGACAGTGTGACAAACCGTGTCACTTCCATGTTGAGTGTGGGGATTCTGGAAAAGAAGAACATCATGCTAGGTGCTAGAGTGTTTGATTGGCTCCTTGATGGCAAAGCCCAACATTTTGGGCAGTTGGTTTTGGTATCGGAAACATGGGATTTGGGCACCACCGAAACCTTCTAGACTTGGGTCATCTAGTCAGACCGCATGTGACGTAGAGACTGGAATCCCCGGGCATTGCTTGGGGGGTTGAATCAGGGTCTTCAGTCTTTGTCTCCATCCGCTGGGTCCGACCAATTTGGAACCATCTGTGGGATGTCATTCGTGTTGCTGGGATGGTTTGTAGCATCTGAGTGATTTTGTCCCTTGCAGAATGCTTGGGAACATGGGTGAAGATAACATTCCAAAAAATTGACCTGCACCTTTATCAAACGCCTGTTCCTGTTTGGAGTTTTCTTCCTCTCCCAAATCGGTTTCTGACGGCGAACGGGCGATTATTTTGACATGCATTTTTTCAAGTGGTTGCTTTGCCAACCCTGATACCGTGGGAAAAGAACAATTGCAGTCGAATTCCGGCCGTCTAATTCGGGTCTGTCATCTACAGCCCAACCACCGGCCCCATCAACAGCTGCGAAACCAACGCAAAATAAAGAATAACACATCAACGGGTCCCTGGCCTTTGGTGGTCGCTTCGCTTATGGCGATCGGACATTTTGGCAGTTCCTTCTCCCGTTTCTTCGGAGTTCGAAGCGTTTCTTCGTTCCGGTGGACGAGCGACTTGAGGTGCTGATCCTGGAGAACATGGTCTTTGCCTTCAGCGATTCGCCCTGGTTTGCCGCGGCCAGTGCAGGTGGGAGATCGGGGCTGCCTGTTGGTTCGGACCCAGGCATGAACTCGCACCTGGGATCCTTTCTGGACACCTGGAGCTTCTTCATGTGTGGTATGTGGCGGCCATCTCCCGACAAAGTTTTTTTCATGTTGGCGCCCAACATGAGTCAAAGACAGTCAAAGATGATCCTATAATACTTCACAAGTCTTTCTCGTCTCCTGTCATTCTTTGCGACACCAACCCGCGGGCAACCAACCGTGCACCAACCCACTGGTCCGGTCGATGCAGAGCTCAGAGCCGTTGGACCGGCGCTTTCCACGGCGCGGCCCGTGAAGACGGCGGTCGATCCACCATTGCTTGGACTGCTTTGTCACAACCTGAGGGCCATCAAGTCGGCTTTTCCACCGTGTCTCACACACCGACCGGATCGAAGGCCCGAAGAATTGGCATGGATCATGGATCCAGTCGAAAGGACAGATAGGAAAAAACGATCAGGGTGTTTTGACCAAGCGAAACACTGGGGATTGGACCAAATCAACGGTTTGGGCCGCCCTCCCTTTGACCTCGGAAAAGAAAAGAAACAATCAAAACCATCCCCTACTTGTAGGTGAATGTCCTCTGAACAAATCAAACAACCCATGGTTGAATGAATGACATCAGTAGAAAGTCAGGGTGCAGTGCACCAACTCTAACCCAGGGTGTTTGGTTCTTTAAAGTGGCGACACGTACCTTGACTTTTAGGAATTGGTTTGTTGTGCCATATTGAGCACAGTTGAGCAGATCGAGTTCCACTGGAACCCAGATGTTTTGATTCTTTGGTGTTTTATGGTTTTTGAAGGCGGGTTCCTGTTCTTTAGCAGGGCATGCTGTACATGGATGCTCATTAGGGACTTTTCCTCCAGCCGTTTTTGATATTTTTGGTCGCCTCAACCCGTGCACCCAGCCTGAACGCCCGATTGGTTTCTAAACATCGAGGCCCGGGTGTGGTGTGAATTGGATCGAGGATATAACAAAGAAAAACATGTGATACGAGAGTTGATATATGAGATATACAAATATCTTTTATATATATATATATATATATGTATACTTTTTTTTTGCACGCCTCTTTTCGGGCTAGAGTGCGCCTCACGTGAACCAGGCTCGAAGGTCCTTTGACCCTGAGTGGATGCACCTCTTCCGGAGCTTGTCGTTGAGCTCGACGTTGTAGTCCCGGATGCGTCCACTCCCTCCACACCTCGTACATCGGGCCACGGTGCCTTTGCGGCTCATTGTGTGCGAGGGGTGTCCGCTCCAGTGGGAAGGATCCAAGGGGCCAACCAAGCATGCCCCACTGACAAAGCTGGTGAACGCATCCTCGTTGCATCTTGCAAGGATGTACCCAGCACACTCCGTACACCGAAGGTAAGCTTTGTCAAGCTTCAAGTGATGTACTCCTTGCTGAACTCCAGTCTGGGCTGCTATCAGCTCGTCGATGACCTGAAAACGGGTCTTTCGCTGCTGCGAGAGCGGGGCCGCCATGTCACAGGTGGAGTCAAGGGCAGCTCGGAGATCAGCAATGAGGCTCTTGGCATGAAGATGGTGCTTGCAAAAGTCACATCTCACTCCTGTTCGAAAGCTCTGCCAAGAGTGCCCACCCATGTCAGGCCGAGTTTCAAGCTGTTTGAGGAGGGCCCTCTTTTGCTCGACCAAAGGAACCTTGTGAGGAGAGTCGGCCAGCTTGGCCTGATGAAGGAAGTGGGACTTGTCCGTGAGAAGGATGTTCATCCTCGTGGCAGCAACACATCATCTATGTGTTTTTGCAGATCAAGGATCTCCTCGTTGCGGGAGGTCTTGGCAAAGGCGCGGGCCAGCCTGTCGGCATCCTCTTGGAAGGCCTTCCGGTTGCCATTGTACTCTTGCTCCTTCTTGGAGAAGATGAGTGGGCGTACCTGAGCAAAGTCTTCAGGATCCAGGCCGTGATAAAGGTCAGGGAACAGCTCATAAGCAGCTGTGGGCTGCCGTGCCTTCCAAACCCCATGGTCGAAGATGGCCACATGCACTTTCTCCTTGCTGTGCAAAGCCAGGTGCTTGAGGCCATAGAAGGTGGCCCTGCTCTTGGTGGCTTGACCTGGACAGATGCCCTTGAGAGCCGCTACCCGTCTCTTGGAGGAGACCTGATGCATGCAGAGCACGAAAACGTATCGTTTGTGTCTCACGTCCTTGCAGGTTGGTGCCACCGCCAGAGAAATGGCATGCCCAGCGGGGATGGCAAAGGCTTCCTCCGTGGTCCAGGTGCCTTCGTGTTGAAAGGTGCCCATGCCCCCTTCCTGGATGTAGAAGATGGATTGCACCATACCCCTCTGCCAGAGTTCAGGTTCCGTGCCCGCAGCAAGGCGTTCCTTCCATTGCTCACAGATGTCCTTGACTTTGCCCTTCCAAAACCTGCACTGCCAGAGCAAGTGGGTGAAGGTGAGATCCTCCCCGCAGAGTGGGCAATGACCCTGTTGCCCATGGAGAGTGCCCTGATGAAGCGCCCTGAGAGCAGGTCCGTTCTTCTCCGCCATCTTCTGCAGAGTCAGACTAACCTGCCAATCCAACGCCTTTCCAAGTCGTGGCATCCCTCATACCTGGTCAATCTGAGGAGACGTTGCCACCTGAATTCAGTCTGCAACTTGAAGAGAAGGTCAGGCCAGCAATCCTCGAGGCTCAGAATGCAGTCTGGAATGCCACCATAGCCCGTCCTCCTCGGTGCCCGCGGAAAGGTCAAAGTCATAGTCAAGGAGGTAGGCCTGCAAGGCCTGGAGAGGTCCTGAGACGACCTGCCAACGGTAGCGGACCTTTTGGAGGGCTCCCAAAGCAACATTCCAGCTTGTCCAAAAGAGGTGCTGCGCGCTCTCATCGAAAGAGTGGTATATCTTCCAAACCGAGTGGAGGTGCTGCTGGATGATGGAATCGCCCAGGTCCGGTTGGTGTGGATGCATGTCAAAGACCACATCAACTGAGCCTGACCGTTGGAGCTGAAGACTTCTGGCAGCCATCACACGGATGTATTGCCTTCGTTGTGGAGCCAGTCCGCTCGCTTGAGCCCCCCACGACATGACCGGATGGATTGCACTCTTGTGGATGCGGTGGCTGATGTTCCTCTGCAACTTCAGTCTCTGTAGAATGCCTGGCCGGCCTCTGCCCTTCAGGAGTCTCTTTTTGACCTGAGTGATCCTCCTGTGGCGTCCTGCATCCACTCCCAAATCACGTAGAACATTGTGGTGTTGGGGATCTTCCGAGGTCAAATGAAGCTTCAAAGCCCTGGCTGTCTCCTTGCTGCTGGATAAGAAGCCGGTTTTGTCAGTGTTGACTTTGAGTCCAGCTTCGGTGAGAAGATCACGAAGGGATCTGTAGGCCAAGATGGCTTCTCGTGCAACATAGTCAGGATCGGTACCACAGACATCATAGGAGACATCATCAACCCAAGTCTGGATAGCCACCGCCGGGTGAGCTTTTTGCAGGGATTTGAGCGGCTTGTAGAGGATGAGCTTGCTTATGGCAGGAGCTTGAGGACAACCCTGCAGAATGCCATGGGAGTAGTGCCTCGGATCACCCGCAATGCCTTCTGCTTGAAGCAAACGAGGACCAGCATAGAGATCCAGAGCCAACTTAAGGTGCACCGGTGGATAGTTGAGCTCGGCAGCTGGCTCAATGATGCTGTCCAAGTTGACCGTGTCATAAAAGCAGGACAAGTCAGCCAAGCATGTCACGGTGTGTATGCCTTGATGTTTCCGGATCTCCGACTTCAGCATGCGTCCCACAGCAATGGAGAGGCAGTCTCGTTTGGGCCTGGCCTGATCCCAAGGGAGATCATCATCCAAAGTCATCTGCCAGCGCTGGATGTCATGCTTCCTGTAGGAGTTCCAAACCCTGTACAGGCAAGAGGTAAGGGCAATGGGCCGCTCGACCTTGGCACTCTTGGGGATGAGAACGATGTTGGTGTAGGTCATCTGAGTGGGCAAGAGGGCTGCGGTGCCTCAGCATGTCGTAGGAGACTCCATCCGGTCCAGCCGCTTTGTTCGGAAGGCGCCTCAAGAGCTTCTGAAGCACCGAAGAGTCGATCGGTTTCCAGGTGAGAGCTTCTTGTTGAGCTAAATCACGAAGTTGATCCAGACCTCGGATGAGGGCCTGAGCCGGAAGGGGATGCCAAATGTCTCCCCACTGCCTCTCACGAGCAATGATTCTCTCCAAAGCCGGGAGGTCCTGGAAAGGTCTCTGCCACGCCTGGTCCCTTTGGCGTAAACTCCGGAAAAGGCCGCGTAGTCCATGATGATGAGCTTTCTTGAGCCACTCTTGAAATTCCAGACTGGTGGAAAGCAGAGCCTGCTTTTGAGCGAGATGCTCCTGCTCCAGGATCTGGGCACGGATCTCGCCCTGGTCAGAGGCGGGATGTTGAAGCCATTGTGAGACCAAGGCCACAAAGATGTCTGCTGAGAAATCTTCAGAGCAGAACTGGGTGACGTCCTGGAGCATGTGGAGAATGTCCTGAGTGACTCCTCGATGTCCAGAGTGGTGGACAACATTGAGGCGTACATTGAGTTTCTCCCAAAAAGCCACTGAGCCTCGTGGTCAACTTGATGTTGGATCCTCTGCCCAGAGTGGGCTTATGAAGCATCTGGGTGATGTACTTCTCAGTTTGAGTGGCCCACCGGGCCAAGTCGGAGCCATTGGTGTGGCAGCTGGAAAGTGCGGCCAATCGGTGGGAACTGCTGAAGCTGAGCCGGCTGATCACAGTCAAGGTAGACCTGCAAGGCACAGTGAGGTCGCCAAGGAACATCCCAACAAGCCTCCAGCCTGACAGCCGTTTGTAGTGAGTTGGAGACCAGAAGAAAGTCAAGTTGACTGCCCTGCAAGGTAGTGCTACCTCCGGTGTCGACGATGTGAGCTTTGAATTTGCTCTGGATCACCGTTGCCGCCAGGGCTGCAGGCTCATTCTGCCAGTCACCTCCAATGACAAAGGGCGCCCCCAAGTGGTGCAGAAAGGCCATGAGGTTGCTGAGGATGAGGGAGTTGTTGTGAGACTGCAAGGTCTCTCCGGTCTTGAGGTAGATCTGAATGAGGAATATCATGAGACCTTGTCGCTGCAGTCCCAGTGCCGTCCACCCATTGCCCTCATGAAGAAATTCAGCCGCGTGGTGCGTGAGGTGTTTGGTGGAGTGCAAAGTCAGGAAGCCTCCTGTGTGCCCTCCTTGGCCAGTAGGGTGAGCAGCCTGGCCATAGGCCTTCCAGCCTCTGTTGGTGTAGTACTGCAAGGCCCTGGTGGTGGCAGCTTCAGCCATGTGAGTCTCATGCAAGAAGAGAAAGGCATCTTTCTTGACTTGAGGTTCGACGTACTCAGCATGGGTGTCCGCCACAAGTTCATCAGCTGGTTCTTTGACTAGCCAAAGCTGCAGAACCTCACGTCCGTGTTGAGTGGTCACCTAACCTTTAGGGACAGGATACTGCCCATCATCAGCCAGCCACACGGCCTTGTCCACGAGCAGCAGCGATTGGTAGTGCCCAGTGTGGTGGTCAACTCCTTGATGAGTGACCAGGGCAACAATCCTGTAGGCTGCCGTGTGAACATGATGACCGTCTTCAGAGAAGGGAAAGTTGACCTCCAGACTGAAGTCAAGGGCCCTGTCGTGTTTGGTCCATACATCATCAATCATCTGGAACCTCTGGAGTTGGATGACGAGTGCATCCGGAGCCCCATAGAGGAACTGTCCCCCTTCCTCTGCTGCCCAACCTGAGATCAGCTCTTCCAAAGAAGCAGATGCCTCCCCTGCCGGGAACAACAAGTTCAAGGGGAACTGCTCATCCAGGGAGCCCTGAAGCTTCCGATGGAAGAACTTGCCTCCATAAAAGGGAGATTCCGCACGGGCCCACAAAAACCCGGCGAAATCAGCAGCATCCGCCTGGGAGCCCTGCGGGAAGTGGTCCCAGATGGGTTGAAGGTCAGGATCATGAACCAGCAAAAGCCCCTGTGACTCCATGAGGCATCTTCGAACTGCATTTTGGGTGTGTCCCCATGCCTGGGCTGAATCGTCAGCAAAGGCCCCAGTCCAGCACCAACACCGGAAAGGTGCATTGCCAAAGCATAGATTCTGACCGTCCGGGTTGAGCAGGATGGTGGTCAAAACCTGCGAGATCACATAGACATTGGCCAGTGGCGACCGAGCATCACTGAGTAGGTTGAGATGCCTGTGGATGATATTCTGCATACGTCGGAGGTCAGCCAAAACTTGTTGTCCATGGTGTGGCTGTCCTGTGAGCCTGTACTGCTCACTAGATGCCCTGAGATCTTGTTGGCACAAATCATAGAAGAAAAGCTGGCCTTGATTAAGGTCAGATGATGGTTCGTCCTCCATGGCAGCAACCAAAACCTGAGCCAAAGTGAGTCCCGGAGAGGTCCTGAAGGTAGCAGAACCTGTGAGGGCCCGCTCTGAAATAGAAGAGCTCAGTGCCTCCCCAGGCCCACTCGGATCAGGGTCACCAGGTGGAAGACTTCCCCCAAAAACTTTCAAAGGAGATCGGCGCCGCTGCGGCCCATAGCCCTCCAAACCCCGCGGAGGGGCCAAATTTGAGCCTGAAGCAGCCAGAGAGGCAAAAGGATTGTGCAAAGCCCCACAATCGGAAGTGAATCCCCATGCATGTTGATCACAACATGACTGGCTTCCCTCATGGAAAATGCCATCAAAGCCGAGGTCCAAGAGACTGTTACCCGCAAGACTGGGATTCAGAAACCTCCTTCTTGCGCCTTTTGGCTTCTTCGTCTGAGGAAGAGGGCGGCCTTTTCAACATGCTCTGAAGTTGGTTCTGCTGTTCCTCAGTCAAGTTCACCCCCAGGGTGTTGATAAACCCGGCGACGGCTGCAGGTAGCGGGTCACCTGCGTCCGCATCCGGCAAAACTTCCAAGTCAGCTTTAGCTGAGTTGACAAGGGTCATGTATGAAGCACTTGTGGCTGTCAAAGCTTGCTGTTCCGCCTCGATGCGCCCCTGGATGGACTTCATCTCATCGAGAAGTTCTTGGTAGGACCGTTTGGTGTGGTCGATCTTCTGTTGCAATTGCGTCTTCTTGTGAGACAAGTCCTTCAGGAGCGAGACCTGAGTCTTGAGCTTGGAGGCAATGTCCTTCTCCGTCGGTGGGGAAGGTTTCGTCAATTTCTCTACCAGCTCACGAACCTGAGGAGGCAACTGTGCCATGTTTTCAACCAGAACATCTTTCAGATCCGGCCGTGGAGATGGCGGAGGTGGCTGAATGCCAAGGTCCTGTAGGCGTTGTTGCAAAGCCGGGTCAAGGGCCTTCTGGATCTTTGTCAGCTTGTAGGGCTTGTTGCCAAGACCTGGAGGAGGCTGCACCGGCATCTGCTGTCGTCCGGACCGCTTGGGTGATCTGGACGGTGGAGCTATGGAGTACCCTTGCGAAGGTCGTGCCCATTTCTCCCCGCAGCGCCTGCAAACATAGCCCTCACGTATCTTGTCGGCCCAAATCCAATTGGAACATCTGTCACCTCCGCAGACCTGATAGGATCTGCACAAGCTGTCGCCCCATGAAGTCATGGTTCACCGCCCCCTTCTTGATCAGGCCGTAGAGACCGGCAATCTTGGGGTGATCGTGTAGATGGGAGCTCTCGGTGGCCGGTAGCCGCCGAGCTTGAGGCTAAACAGCTTGAGCCATATATATGTATACATATATATATATATGTATACAGCTCATATCCTAAATATATGATATGATGTTGACTATATACATATGATCTCATACGGAGTTTGTTGTGACTATGAATTAGAAAACCTCCAATTAAATTAATGGATGCCCTGGTATTTTGTTGTCAGCCAGGAGTCACAAGACGGGGTGGTGTTCAGTCCCCTTACGTGAGTGGATACCCTTTGGAACTGCTGGAGTTCTTTGGAACTGCTGGAGTTCTTTCTTGCTCAGTGTCCTGCGAACAATCCCATGGGTGTAGACTAGAATTGGGTGGAATTTTTACTTTGAAAGGTTAGGTGCGGGACAGTTCGACCTCCCTACCCAGCCGCGGGCGAGATTTTGAGGTTTCCCTATTAACATACAAACCCACATCCAGTTCGCTCTTAGGTCGGAGGCCATTGCTAGTAGGTTGGAGAAACCCACATCCAGTTGGCCTGAGATGGTTTCGATCGCCCCCCCGGAGTCCGGCTTTCACCGGTCCGTTTCCGGCCAGCTGGCATGCCGGTCTACACCTCCATCTATGTGGCCTCTTGGCTTTACCGGAGACATGCTGGTCTGAGACAAAGTGAGAAAGGCGCCATGTGGAAGGACTCCTATGGATCCACATGGTCACATACCCTTTGAGAAGGTGATGGGAGACTCCTCTATGTAGGCTTTGGAGGGTCCAAGTACCTTACCTTCGCGGGTGGCAGTGGATCCCGAACGGGGCATGTTCCTGCACCAGAACTCAGTTCCTTCTTCGTTCCTCAGTTTTGTTTGGTCTTCTCGTGGGTGTGATGGTCACAACTTCCCGACTCAGACGACGAAGTGGCGCGGTCCGTGGAACGAAAGCGACCGTTGGTTGGTGTGAAGTTCGGTCTCAAAAGGCTTGGTTTCGAGCAGTTCCGGTGATGTGTCAAACTGTGGAGATCTTGCAGGTTTGTTTTCGCAAGCAGTGGGTACAAAGAGGAAAAACTCTTGAGTCCAGAGTTCCATCACTGGCAACCTTAGGGTACACCATAATTTGACCTAATTATTCAGCTTCAAAACTGCCAAACGAGTCACACTGTCGAAGGCATCCAAATATTCCCAGACGCTGTATGTTGACCCCAAGTCAAGCATTTCCAAGTGATTGGTAAGTATTCGGACTCTTCAGTCCAGGAAACGACTAGTCCATTGGCACCGAAGTGTTCAGCAAATTCCTAGACTCGGGTCATGTAGTCAGACCACTTGTGACATACTCGACTGGAATCCCAAGGCATTGTTTTGGGGGGTTGAATCAAGGGTCTCTAGTCTTTGTCTCCATCCCATGGACGGGATTCCAGTCCCATGGAGCGATTCGGTCGCGGCTTGGTCGCCCAGGAGTGGCTCATCAACGTGCCCATCCTGTCCCTTTCTCAGTCATGTCGGGAGGGGGAGAGGAGTTGGATTCTCCATTTTTTAATGCAGCACCCCCGGCCCCCCTTGCAGATGGAGATGTAGAACCGGAGTCGGCGGGGGGGTTTTCTTCGTTCCAATCACAGAGTACATATATCCCATATGTCATAGTTCTAGAGGAATGTTCACATTGTAAATTCCAATTACAATAGTATGATTTTGGGGAAAGCTACTCACCCACAGAGTCTCCACTTGGTCCTAAATGCATGAGGGTGAGCCGCAGAGGGACCTGGAGAGGGCCCTGATGCAGTTGAACTCTGCAAGCTCTCAGCACTTTGCTGCCGAAACAGGCCCCAAACCGCCCTCGACCGAGGCTGGTCCTGGCAGGCAGTTGTGCTCTTCATCGCACCGTGAGGGAGGTGAAACGGCCGTTGATCATCACGCCCCTCGGCGTCCACGCAGGGCTGGTGCCGAAGGCTTCGTTGGTGCCGCCGGCCCTTTCGAGGATGCCGGGGAGAGGTCCGCGAAGAGTCCGTGACCGTGCCGTCCCTGAAACCGAAAAACGCGCTTTTTTTGGAGCTTCTTCTTTTATCACCTCGATGTTGGCCGATGAGGTGTGACACTGCAGTGACTTGAGAATGAACCGCCCAAGCGGAGGAATTCTGATTCGACACAAGCCTTGTAGCCTTGCAAACTGAAGGAACAAGTGAAGAACATGTCCAGCCAACCAAATTGTGTCACTTCAGTTCGAGATCTGAACACCAGAGCCTTGTACCTCCATGGCCGATGAACAACACCCTCCTGCTCAACCAAAAAGACACAAAGCCTTTTCCCCAAAACCTCTGCATGGGTTCCCCAACTTCCGCAAGCCCGCACTCCATTTGCGACATTGTTGATGTTGCAACTCTCAGCTCCCTGCCTGGCAATGACTTCGTTTGCTGCAAATGTCTCCAACCGACCTGGAGAACTGACCCTGTGGGAAGTGAAAAAGGCTTAAGAAGGATCCACCATGATCATCCATGATCTACCTGTTGGTAAACAAGACCATTGTAAGTACGAATGTCTTTCTCGCAATATACCCAGCTTCAGCGAAGTGAGTGATCTACCACTGGTGCAAGCACCACTGACTCGTGAAGCTTGAGAAAAGCAACAGCCAGAGCTGCCTGGCCTGACAACAGGAATGTCTACATCGTCTTTGCTTGGCCGGGGCCTCAAAACCGCGGTTCTCAGACATGGTGCCAGTCAGGGTGATGGTGATGGTCGTTGCATGTTTGGGATCGTTTGCACTGGAGAAACATTTTGACCACCAAACCGGGACTGGATTTCACTTGATTCCACTGCTTGTTTGCGCGATTCCACTGGATTCCACTGGTTTGTTACTGCAGGGAAAGCCTGGTGAAACGAGGATCTTAGCTTTGCTGTCAGGCCTCCGTCGTTCAACGTTGCGGAGGAAAAATCCATCGCAAAAACCCATGGGCGGTGCCTAAACGATCATGCTTCCTTGAGCGACTGAAGAGCTCTTTTTCGCTTATCCCATGTACCACTATATAGAAAAGGGTTTCAGTTCAGGTCTCTAAGAGCCTTTTCGTTGGAGGGTCCGAACAAGTTTCTTCCGGTTGTGGCCGTGCAGTTCTTTTTGTTCGGGGCGGTGGTCTTCGTATTGTGGTTTCGAATCGGACTTTTTCTCAAGCTGAAACAAGCGATTCGGATGCTCCAGAAGGATCCGGGGGCCCATAGCGCGATGGCCTCCACCAAGGTCAAAGGAGAGAAACAACTTAATAGCGATAGTCTCCTCTCCATCCGAAAATGAAGGCAACCGAAAAAGAACATGCTGTGGGAAACCAGACCAAACCTGGTGTGGTGATTTTCTGGAATCGCTGTAGATGCATTCATTTGGTTCATTCAAAAAACTCGGGGTGGACCAAAATTTCTATCCCCTACGGACTCCTTCTAGGAGATGGACTAGTTCCAACACGTTAAGTTTGGAGCGTTTCACTGCGAGACACCTGACACCAGACGACAGATGGCAGTGGGACCACACATTTAATGGAGAGCACTTCCAAGCCAAAGGGAGAGCTCGCAGCTTTCCAAAGGAGACCTTCCCTATCTTCCTGATTCCCGGCGCAGTCGTGACCCCGAACACGACCCCAGACTCCTCACCGTTCTGACTCTCCGCAGCACCTTTGAAGCCTCACACCGCCTGGGTGGACTGGGCGGGGCTCGGAGCAGAACTCGCCGCCGGGAACCCGCAAACCCGGGCGCCCCGGAACCTCCTCGAAGCCACGAAGCCACTGGGACGAGATCAAGGGAGTCAAGGGAGTCACCAGGGAGTCACTGAACACGCTGATATCTTCGTGTTCTCTTTTGCTGTGAGTGGGTGTTGCGGATGCAGCCGTCATCGGGCCATTCGGTGTTGACGAGCGAATTGAAGGTGCAGCTTTTGGTGAAGATACTCAGATACTCGAACGTTGGTGAAGATATGTGGGTAGCCATGTGGTTGTGTACTTTATAGAGAAACCTTCCAAAGACCCTCTGGAAGAAGGGAGGCAGACCAAAACCCGCTGGTTGAAGGTCTCCCTATTCAAATTGCACATGCGGTGAACACCGTGAGATGCTTCTTCTGATTCGCTGGGCTTCAAAATGACGCCGAGTCCTCAATTTTTCCCGTGTGGAAGCCACGACCGGTCATGTGGTGACGGTGAAACACCGGTCATGTGGTCATGTTGTGGCTCGATTTCCGGGAGCCATCC
The DNA here is from genome assembly GCA_963970005.1 of Durusdinium trenchii. NCBI lineage: Eukaryota > Dinophyceae > Suessiales > Symbiodiniaceae > Durusdinium > Durusdinium trenchii. The sequence continues at coordinate 1,058,333 of CAXAMN010021462.1, read as the reverse complement.
TGCGTCAAGGATACTTCTCATGTCCCCGACACTCCATGGGACTGGCATATTTACAGTGGTTGAAGAGGGGGTCAATGTATAAGATTGTATAAGAAGTATACATAACTATATCATAACCATGAACACTCACTACATCATATCACATATGTTCCAGAAATCGAGTGTCTGGATTTCTCCTTGTCAGTAGGTTTCAGTTGCCCAAAATGAACCCTCAAGCCCAGCGACCCCAGGCACCTTTCTGCCTTCTCCAGTTCCAAGATGTCCCAAGCAGACACAAATGGACGTTTCCGGATCTTGGGCGCCATATTGGAACACCCATTTGTTTCATGTTGTTTTTTGGGTTTGGACTGGGTGAAACCAGGATATTGGCTGACTCCAATCACTGAAATCCAGCCGCAGGTCTTACAGGCCACAGTTCCGTCCCCATTTGATGTGTTCTTCATGTGGGCAGTGTTTGGGAAGATGTGTTCTTTGTCTTCTGCCGTCCACTCAGGAAGATGGCGAAGTTGCCATCCTTCCTCAGTAGCATGCTCCCAGGAGAGCGAAGGGCTCCTTTCGGGCTCCGTTCGGGCTGAAGTGCGGTCGGTGAAACCAATGAATCCAACACGGTGGAGGAAGCGCGGGCCTATGTTAGACCTACCGGACCGATCATGGGATTCCTACCCCCAACACCCTGCTTCAAAAAAGAGCTCTTCCGGACGGAACATCTCGATGTGTAGGTAACAACGGAGTGTTCAATCTTGGGTGGTATGAGGGTGGGTGATTTGGTGTCCCTTCACCATTTTGGCTCAAGAAGGGACACCCACTCCCCATTTTGAACCACCGAACTCGTTCAATTTGGGGGGGTGGGTGGTGTATACGTCGGCACCCACCACGGCGTTGGTGG
>CAXAMN010021462.1:1039434-1052447 GCA_963970005.1 Durusdinium trenchii | reverse complement strand
AGCAGCAAACCTAGGAAGGAAAACCGTCCTGCGAGTTTTAGGGTTGGTTGGAGGGTGGGACCGTTGTCGTTGAACACGGGTTGTTACCCCAAAAAGTGGAACTGGACATTTCTGGGTGTTTATAACCTGTTCCTTGATCCTTTTGCTTCCTGTTCAACGTGTCCGTGTGTGTATATTCGCCCCGACACCGCGGTTCGTTGACGTACTCCACGAACGACGTTCCGTTCTTCCGGAGTGGCTCGTTGGGTGGTGTGGCTCGTCCCATCCAGGGCCGAGGAGCCATGGAAGAATGGGCACCCCACCCGGCACCCTCCATGGATAGGACCCAGTTCCCTGCATGGAACTGCTGGTTTGGGAATTTTTCGGATGGCCAGTTTGACCCTGGCCAGAACTAAATCCTGGAGTTCCATTCTACTTTCGAAACAGATGATTCGTAGGGAATGGAGGGAGTTGAGGACTTCACATTTCCGGAGGACTCACGTTCTTTTTTTGTGCTATGTGTGAAGGACAGATTTCTTCAATCTAACGACCGGCTTTTGGATTTTTTTGGTCCTTGATGATGGATATCTTCCAGGGCACTGATGTGGCAGCAAGGGTATGACATACTTTTGCCCTCGTACAGTTCCAGAACAAATGTTTCAATCAGTTCCTGAATCTTTGCACCATTTGTCTCCTCTCTACCGAAGACGGCTTATGTGAGGCTCTCGGCCGAAGACGGCTGTTCTACCAACAAGGGTCGAAACTCGCGCAGGCGAAGGCACAAGTCTATCCCGAAGCAAAGGCAAATGACATCTTCAAAACATGCCCAAAGAAGCTTGCTAGAGCACAAGTCGAAACCGCTGCCATTAGCTGCTACTAGCTGTGAGAGGTCATCCTGCTGTGAGAGGTCGTCTTCCACCGATTTGAAAAACACCCCGCCGGAAACGCTGCGCTTTGATAGAAAGGCGCCCATCTTGGGCACCATCCAATCAATGATGTAAGACTTTAAATAGAAATTAGCTGCTTCAGCGCGTTTACTTAAGCACTTTGCCTTGGAATACGCCAGCGATGAGTTTTTTTATTTTATATCATACAAAAGATATATATATAATATAATGTATATATACAAAATATATTTACACCCTGCGGGTTGTTCCGCCGGCCTTTTCAGCCAATGGTCCCAAGATGCGGATTACCTTTTGCGTCAAGAGGAAAGACTGCAACAGAGCAGAAAAAGTAACAGCATCATCCAGAACACAGCGGGAGCAACAGAGGAGCCTACATGAAATGACGTGCATTATGATACAATAAGAGAACAGGGAGATGAAATTGGGGGATGCAAAATATAGCCTGCCAAGCAAGAAGGCAAATTATATGGCATGTGAAACAATGAGCGAAGTAGACCGTGCGAAGCAGCAAACGTACATAGCATTCCGTGAGACATGATACAAGAGAGTAATGAGGACATGTGTGGCATGGGGATTTCCAAGCAGTCTGAGTCTGCAAAAAACGATAGATACGTGAGTGCAGGTGCAAAGCCTGAGAAAAACGCATGCAAAGCAGAAGCGCAATGCATGGACAACGACAAGAGAAGAACGACGATAAGAAGGAAGCGCACACAACCTTTCACTTTAGCTATGATATATGTGAGCTACATACATTCGGGATGTTCTTGGGGGGGAGGGGGGGGGAAGGGGGGGGTCAAGTTAGACGAGGCAAAAACTTGCTCCAGAGACACAGCTACATACAAGCCACATTGATAAAGCACGCCGGCGCCCAAGGGCCGGCGGATTTTACTGCAAAGGACATGTATAATATACAGACATTTGCTTCAGGACAATCTATCTTCTATCTTTCTATCTGTCTGTCTGTCTTTCTTTCTTTCACATAGACCAAAGAAAGACCACACATCACCCGGATCCGGATCCACTTGTTTGCTCGTCTCGTCCCCTCGCACCGCAGGACGACCGCCACCGGAGCCGGGCCGAAGTGCCGCTGCTCCCCCGCCGCCGCCTGCGAAGCGGGGGGGGAACGGGTGGGAGGAGGGTGGAGATGCGAGACGAGGGAGCAGGTTGAGCATCGTTTTTCATTCTGGGGGAAGCAAGTTGGCTTTGAGTTTTCACCTTAGGTAGCGCGGAGAGGCCTCTGAGAGGCCTCTCAAAAAAAGAACAGGTCATGGAGTCACCCGATGTTCGGCCTGGCAGCCAAAGTCAAATGTGTTTGGAACTTCTAACATGGCAGTATAGTGCCTTCTGGTGCCTTCTTTCCGTCCCGAGCTCGTTCCTTTCCCATCCAAAAACGGTCCAGGCCAGCCGCGAGCAGCACGACATCAACTGCCTGGTTTCCGGTGCCTCGAAACGGTGCACCGGGACGGACCGGGTGTTGAGCAGAGGGCTCGGGCAGTGAGGCACCGGGGTGGCACCTGTTGGCCGGCAGCATTTGCCATCACATGCTTTCCGGCACTGTGAAACTGGGAGTTGAACGAAGGAACATCGACTGGGAGAGGCCATTGACCTTCGAAATGGTGAAACGATGGTCGAGCAAAAGAACCGGTGTCATCAGGAGGTGACTGGATCACCTTATATTAGCGACTTCTTTTCTTCCAGAGACGAAGCAAGGACCGCTTCTGGGCATAGCAGGCTGAAGAACCAGACAGATGGACCTGTTCTTCCCAAAGGGCACAGACAGAATTTGCGCACGATCTAACCACATCATGTACATGTAGATATCTGCCACAGCTGTAACACAAATATGATATACATCATACATCTTCTCCGCATCTGAAACAAAATCGCGGTGATGTAGCTGCTCCCTTGATGTTTCTTCTGATTTTTCATGATCTAACTAGTTCTATTTGAGTGTGTAGATCGACCATCCCCCGGCAGCGCCCGCCTGGGAGGTTTGGGGTTCATAGACCACCCAGCCAGGCGGTTGGGGTTCATAGACCACCCAGCCAGGCGGTCTCCCCAATGCAAATACAGACCCATTGGTATAGCATCACATGGGTCTGTGACACTTGTGCCGCTCTGCAGCTTTGTCGTTCGACCATCCCAGCCAAAAAAACTTCACTGAGGACTCAGTGAATGGCAAGGCACGGACTCAGTGCTTACTGATCAAACGAAGCCAAGAGCTGCCAGGATCGTTTTTTTGGCTGCTTGTAGAGATGGAGAGGAGGGTATGAAGGTCTACACATATCTACACATGGATCCTGAAGATCACCGAGAAAGGGACAGTGTTTTGAACCTCTTCCGGGGCGGCTTCGACAGGTTTTCTCTCCCACGCCGTTGATGTTCCTTCTACGACTTAAATCGACTGTGGGTTCATTGTAGCCACGAGTCACTTGTTGATTTAACATTTGGCTATCCCAAGTGGAGGCTTGAACAATCCTTTTGATGCTTGTATGAGGGCCCCTCTTGGCTCATTTAGCCTGTAAAGGGGAAACGACCACGACCAATATAAGTAAAAAACAAAATAGATAACTAAATATATATATATATGTATATGTTATAGAGGTTCTTAATGGTTCTTATCAACCTTAGACTAGATTTTGTCCATTGTGTCATATTATAGTGTTCATTGGGTAGGGAGGCTGCTGTCACCACGGAGAGCTAGCTTTGCCATGATCTTTTGAATCATGACTTCAAACCCTCATCCTCCGGCTGTACCCATAAAAAAGGAGCATTCCCATCTTTGTCACGCGTCGCTTGAGCAGTGTGCGTGTGTGCGTGCAAGACATGGCAACCAACACATGAAATGGTGTGCATCCGCGCTGTGCCATGCAGATGCATGTATCCGTTTCTCACACAAACGCAGTGGCACCCACACACACACACACACCTATGAGTGTGCAAAATCTATGAGGCATGAATGTAGCTGTGCCTCCGTAGGGTGACTTCTTGCCTGCCTTGTGCCAAGCGGTGGGGTGACTTCCTGTTGTGTGGGGTGCGAAAGTCGGTCGAAGGCTTGTACCTGGCTTGATCGGCGCATGTCCCCATCGGCGTAAGGTCCTTGCAAACCGACATACGACTCTCTTCATACCCTTCCAACACGCCCGCCCTGTAAATTGATCCATCAAACAAAAAGAAGCTTAATTTGTTGCGAGAAATCTCCCACGAAGTCCTCGCAACAGGTCTTTGGTGCCGCGCCTCCTTTGAAAACCCACCGGTTCTGCAAGCCAGACGGGTCCACACCCACCCGCCATTTTGGACTCACACCGGTCTTCGGCTGGCTCCGGCTGGGTCGCTTCGGTCTTCGCGACTGACGCGTTCGGTCAGTCCACTGGAGCGATCCGTCGCTGTTTTCACCGGCGAACGCAGGGAAATGAGCTGCTCATAGCTGCTCCATATGTGGTTGTCGATCTAAAGGTCCTAGTAGGTAGCGTTGTTGACGATGACCCTGGAACCCATGTATTCTTTTGGGGGAGTTGCTCCGTGGCGTCGGCAGGTGGTGTCCAAGGAAGTCCTCACACAGTCCATCGAGCATGTGGCCCACACGGTGGAACCGTGGGTTCCAGAGGACCGACGAGGGAGGACGAGCGGGTGAGGACGAGCGGATGGGGTGAGTGAAACGTGAGATCAAACGAACGAAACGAGAGATCGTCCACGCGCAACGTGGAGTTTGGACGGGGGCCCATGATGGGGGTGAAGAAGCGTAGCTGTAGAGTTCAGGAAGTCCATAAAAAACAAGAACTTGGAATTGGCTTTAACCTGTTTTTAACGGGAACCCTTCGGCGAAAAGAAGAACGGGACCCAAAAATTGCCAAGAACACCAGGTGTTGAGTCGTAAAATCACCATCGATGTAAAAAGAACCAACTCTCCAGACCCGCGTTTTGAGACCTCATTTTCGGGCTTCGGAGCCAACGGATGCCACCCTTCCACGAGTTCGGTCTTCGTTGAGCCGTTGGAGCTGGAGACCTCACCACCCCAGGGGCCTTTGCCTTGACCCGGAGCCGTTGGGCGCAGCGAACTCGGTGCGCCGCAGGACTACGTAGGGCAACAGCTTCTACAAGAAGCGGTGCGAAACCACGGGCGAGTAGATTTGATGGACGCTGGGGCTGGGTGAAATCGGCCTTGTTGCGAAGCTTGCGAATCGTTCGGCCGTTCGGCCTATGATGACACCATGTTGGTATCGAGGCCATAGCAATCGCCATCATATTGAGTGACGATATGGGACCATCCCAATCCGTCCATTCCGTCCCATGTGCCGGTTTGGTCCTGTGCAATCGCTTCGCAGCACCGGACACGGGCTCCGTGGGATGGGCATAGGAGAATCAGGCCTGGAGTGGATGATTTCAGGGGTCTTTCTGGGGCGGCCTTTATTCATATTCCTTTGGTCGTGTCTGGGGTATACAGCCTGGTAACTTGTGCTGGTCATCCAAAGTAACTAGCGCGATGAACTCCCACAGTCTGGTTCGTGATGCCCAAACGGTACAGCTTCGTCTCAGTTCCCCAACGTATGATGGGTGTCGTGGTGCTCCCGTGGAGCACTTGAGTCCCAGTGCTGTGGCTGAAACATCCCAAGAAAGGCGACGGTCGGAGCGAAACCAACCAATGAAATGACTGGTTGCAGCCGATTAGCCAGGCAACTATAACTTCTCTACATATGACTCATATATGACACCTTCCAGTCTTCGCTTAGAGTCTATGCTTGACAAAGGCTTTGCTCATTATGATCACATCCTCAATATCAAATACACTGTTCTTTTAAAGAAGGAATCCGTTTGAACACTTCGTGGAACCCAGTTCGGTGATCACGCGACGTTGGAACAATTATATGGTCCTTTTTGCGCCCTCACGGTTATGGATGTTATGGTCCTTTCGCCCCAACACGCAAGCACCACAGATACTTGCTGCACCCACTAGATCTGAGTCAGGTTCTACAAAGAAGAACTAGCATCAACTATACAGGACTCACCATGATCACCCAGCAGAATGACAAACACTGCCTGCTTGTTGACCACGTTTGGACGTGTGCGATACCAAGGAAAAGAAGAATGGTGAGAAGCTTGCGGTGAAACGAATGCCGAACAGGTGGGTACGAGCGGCTTGGCTAGACCGAACGACGCACGTCCGTTCCGCCCTGAAGGGAGAATTAATTTCCCCATCCAGAATCCGTTACCCCATGTTACCCCTGGGGTGGGTTTCCTTTGTCCGCTCCGTTCCGAGTTCTCCAAGACCACTCCTGCTCCTCCCTCTGAAACCCTTCAGCCTCACTAAAACCCATGAACGAACTATAAACCTGGTGGGCATGTGGAAATCAAGCTGATGAGCCTCCAGGCGTGGCTTTTCTGCATCCTACGGTGTGTGACGTTTGCCGACGAGACACACCACTCGTGCGCCCCCGCGACCGCCGCGACCCAGGAGGGGCCCACGGAATTCAACGAACAGTATCCCACCGCCTCGGAGCGGCCGTGGGTGGATATCGGCCTGGTGAGGCCGGGTGGGGGCGACGGGTGGAGGGAGGGATGGATCCACGGAAGGACGAATTTCAGCGGCTTGAATGCGTGGATGATCGGTGGATTCTGGAACTTAAATGGTTTTTGGGGTTTCTGGAAAGCTGTCCTTTTGGGAGAAGATTGGCTTTGGAGGCTTTGGATGGGCTTTGGTTTGAAGCCAAGGATTTGGAATCCCTGTTCCTCTTGGGTACAACTTCCAATGACGCGTGAAGCGAACGGGTCCCGGGCTTCTACGCTCGCGTACCGGTGGCCGGTCGCGGACCGAATGCGGTGGCCGGGTCAGTCAACCGGATCATCCTGTCTGGATGTCCTGGCTAGACTGCCCTACCCTACGTAAACAGGTCTCCAGACAGGGCCCCCGTTGGAAGTGCTAGGTATGTGTTTCTTCCTCTCTTTTTGTCCACCAAGAGCGAAGCTTAGGGGTCTTCCATAGATATATAAAGACCTCAGGAACCTTCCTGCGCTGTTGGGGATCTTTCTGGGGCTCTTGGGTATCTCTTGGGTGGGTGTTTTTTCATGCCGCGATGATGGTGGGACGAATCCATGATTATCCATGGTAGCACGGTGGATAGGATGGCATGGTCCCCGGTGCTACTAGGGGCTCCTGGCCTTACTACTAGGAGCAGGGACTTGGATGACGAGGAACATCAGGTTTGACCAGTCCCGGTGCCATGTAGCGCTGGGATGGCACGGCTCTCGCCCGGTTGGTCTCGGCTCTCGTGCACAGCTCTCGTCCGGTCGGTCTGAATATGGCCGGCAGCGAACGAGACGAATGTCCAGTTGGATACGATTTCTTTAGGAGTTTTCAATCCACAGCCCTGTCCATTGAAGGAAGCTGGGACAAAGAAAAAGGGATTTTATTTGTATATTTTCTTATATCTATATCTTCACATAAGAATTCGTTTGCTCCGACTCGGAACATGCCAGGTATTTAAACTCGATCCGATACCCCTACGCGCCTTGGCTGACTTTGCGTGTGAGTTGGGCATTGTTTCTTTGATGATGGTTCTGGAAGTGATGGATGGTGTTTGGGAACTACCACATCTACCTCATGGATAAGGAGAATCCAGAATCTCCAAAAGAACACACCAACTCTATCCAACTCTGCATCTTGGATCGGGTGCTGGCTGATGGTTGTTTTCTTTTATGACGGACTTTCCATCCGCTTTCTAAGAAGAGACTCTCCACATTCTCCGTTTTGCCTCGCTTCACCACCTCCCTACCTTCCCCGGTCCTCACCTTCGGGCGGTCCTCGGTCTCGGTGAGGTTTGCACCTTGATCGGCGTCTTTCGGGATGATGAGACCACCTACGTGGCCTCCACTTTGGCGACCCAAGGACGTGGGGAGAAAGAGGAAGGAACACGGCACTGGAACGCGGAAGACCGAGCGGAGCGGTGAAGAGAACGGGAGTTGAAGTGAAGAGGATGGTCGCTTTTCAGAGAGGAGGGTAAGATGTAGAGGAACTTGAGTCACTTGAGAGGAAGCGTCAATCAGTGATCCGATTCTGGCTGAAATGACAGAGCCGCTCTTGACTGAAGGGCCCACACGTGTGTCTCAGGCTGGTGAACGATTTGAACATCGATATGACATGATATGACACTATCTCTATACAGGGCTGCTTGGGAGGCTCCCAGAATGGATGAGGGAACACCAGGAATTGGTGAATCACGCTGAACAGAATTTTCTGGGAGAGCGCCGTCCCATTCCGGCAGCAGTGAGTCCGAGTACACCGCATGCCGAGTCCACGTGATGAAGTGCACTTAAAAACTGTGATGACTGCAATGGAATCATACTGGTAGCGGTCATAGCGTTTTATTCATATGCTCAACTGATCTCAACTGCTCCAAAGCCTGGCAAATGATAGGGGGCTCATAAAAGCACGACACTAGATACCTCGTAACAAAGTTCCAAAGCATTTGGACACGCAGTCGGGAGACTCAGCAATTTGACCATGCAGACAGGCCGCACATGAATCCGTTTTGACCATGCCCAGCACCACGGAAAGGGTGTCCATTAATAGCCCCTTAGAGGTCATTCGGGGTGTCCATTATATAACCATCCCGACTGGGGGTCCAGGACCTCAGCTATCTCCGTTATTGGTACCGAAGTGAAGAATGGTGACATCTCACCGGTGGGTCGACGCCACCCGCTCCATCCAACAAAGGTGCTTCAGAACCTGACTGTTCGACTAATCCCACAGGTCGGTAGGTACCCCAGCAGGATGGGCGGGTCCTTGTTCAGGTCACTTCATCGCTCCTGTCTCCCGTCTCCAGGAGACCTCTTCTCTTGGTGCGACGCAGACCCCGGCCCGGGCGGCGCGCGCGAGAACGTGATGTTGCCCATCGTTGGGCAGATCTTCGTGGCCGTTAGGCGCGGATGGGGAGCTGGACAGCGGGCCACGCGGGCAGGCTTGGAGGATTTCGAAGGATGAAAGGGGGGTGAAAGGCGGAATTGGGGTGCAGAGACGGATTTGGAGGGTTTTTTGGGGTGATGGTCTGCTTCATTTCCAGTACTGTGGTGAATGCAGTTGATATTTTACAACATGGAGTTTGTGTGCAATTGGTTGGCACAGATTTTCTTCAGAACATTTCATGAGATGAATGGGGACTTGGGAACGCTGAAGAGTGACTCCTTGAAAGAAACGAACACATGTGCTTTTCAATAGCGCCTGGTGTTTTCTCAAGATTCTCAACCCCAGAGACTACATAAGACTGGCATATATACCCTACATTGGGGTGGTTGACCTGGGGTCAATGGGGAATGGGGCTATGATATATCCCAGTTGGACTGAATCGCCGACCTTCGATGCCTTTCGACCGTCGACCGGTCGGTCGGAGGGAGTGAACGACAGATGGTTTGGTCTACAAGAATTGTACAGATCTCAAAAGACTCCCGGGTCCCGATGTGTAGGATGGAACGATATCGATACATTGACCCCTTTTAAGCCTTCACCTCAAGGCTTTGAACGGGAGATGCGATTGGACTCGAGGTCGAAATAGTTCACTGGAAGTCCTACTCTGAACAGATTCAGACAAAGTCTTCTGCAATAAATCCATGGTAAAAGGACCATCCATGTGGTCGTTGGTCGTTCAAATAACAGCAATCTTCGTGAAGTCATTTCAGACACATGAGGGGCGCCAAAGCGCCGGCTAGGCGGGGGCGTCTTTCACGTCGCGTCTGCTTAGGTGGCTTCATGATTTGGGCGTGGCACATCGTGATCTATCACTTGAGAACATCCTTCTGACTCAAGAGTCAGGCCGCCGACCGCCTCGGCGAGTTAGTCTTTTCGTGGGCAGGGTGTGAAACGTGGACGTTGGCTCCTACCTTTGCAGCAATTGCTGACCAGGACTCGAATCATTTGTCGCTTTTGCGGGGACTCCTGTAGCCGGCACTGTGCTCAGCCGATGTTTGGCATATTTTTTTGGCCGATCAGCACTGAGAAGATCCAAGAGAAGAGTGAACTTCAACGGTCCAGCACTGGAGTTCTGGGCTGAAACGACCAAGGAAACAGAACCTTGTTTTTTTAAACCAAAACCAAAACACATGGTAGGAGGGCCTCCTCCAGCTGTTACAATCTTCGATTGCCCTTTTTGGCTCTTTTCTTCAGAGAATGTTTTGGCCGCCCGCTTCCGGAGATGGCATGGCTAACAGCATGGCTCACAGCTTATGGGTTGGGCATTTCGACCATGAGTTTCAGAACACGCACCAGTCAGCGCGTACGAACGTTCAGTTCACCTCCATGAACGCTGGAGGATGGCCGAAGAACACCACCCCATTCATGTTTCTTCTCGTTCGCGGGTATTGGTCACCACCCCTGCGGGTATTTTGGGAAATTTCATTCGCAGATGCAGTGGACAATGGGTGTTAAGAGTCTCCATCGCTCACGTCTCTTTGATGGAGGAATGCGTTTTTCGACGGGTGGATCCATTTCCGCCTACTTCAGCTCGATGCCAGGTTCTCAACATGTGAAGCTGATCGATTTTGGGATGTGCACTGTGAACAGGAGTGATCCGGGGAGGTGTCTGATCGTCTGGAAGGGATCGAACCGGTTCCGGTGTATAAACAGACCTCGACGTATACTAACCTCGATTCATCCGAAATGAACAAGACATGCTGTCAACATTTGCAATCCCTATTTGGCCCTATTTCTTATATATATATAACAAGTGCATCGCTACTAGTAACTACGGAGCTAAGGAGGGAGCTAAGAATTCCTTAAATTCCGTAAGTATTCTCTGACTAGCTGGTGGTTGGGAGGGAGCTAAGGAGCTGGGGGTATTATTCCCTTTTAGACAGGGAGCCTGGGAGCTACTGAACCTGTATTTCCCAGACACTTGCTAGTAGAGCATTGGGATACAGTACAGGCCGGGGTTGGAGCCACATCCATTGGACTATCCAGTTTTCGGAAGGAAAACGAAATGCTCTCGAAATGAGGCGGTGGAGCCTGGCCCAAGCCTTGGACTCATTTGTTAACCTAATAGCAATGGCCTCCAACCTGATAGCTTCCAACCTACTATATAGCAAGGGCCTCCAACCTACTAGGACCTAACCAATGGCTTGGGATCTGTTCGCAAATCCTATGACCAGCTTTGGATGGCTGTCGAACTTTAGATTGCAAACATTTCTAATGTGCCTACCTTGACCCCTTTTCAATCCTTTTCAACCACCGCCGATGTAGGTAAATGGGCCATGGATGGATTTTTCTGGGTGCTGTTGAGAACTGTCTCAATAGGAAATCAATCTTTTTGAGGAGGGTCTTAAAGGGCCGGGATGTCTCTCCGGGTGTCAGACTGGATAATTGATGATCATTGCAAGTATTTGCAGGTCTTGGTCAATCAACAGAATGCTAGATCTTGGAGGGAGAATTCGACCTGGACTCCGATCAAACCTGCAAGACACCGTGTGATCTTCTTGATCTGAGCGGAAGCGACCGGTCTGTCCGCGGTCGACATCGGTCGCAACCCTCGGGGCGTCGCGACGTCGCAGGAACTGCAAGAGAGAAGTTCGCGGCAAACAGCCCCTCGGCTGCATTCGTTCGCTGCCGGTGGTTCTTGGTTGGGCAAAACAGGAAGAACCACCTCATGACCGGTGGGAGGAGTGTTCCTCCGGTTTTTCTTTGGTCCGCAAAGGGGGCAGACATCGGTCGGCCAATTGGTCATCCTCCTTTGTGGGAAGAACAGTTGAACATGGCAATGAACGACATTCGATCGTTTTCTTTCAGGTTTTTTCTTTCCAACACTGGACTGGAGTGGTGTCCTCGCTGGAGATGACCCCTGTGGGGTGCCGGGATGTTCTCAAGAAGAATGGATGATCCTGGTATCATGTTTCCTTGAAAAGAAGTTCTAGGAATCAGAAGAATAGCTTGGGTGAGTGTCGACTCTTGTTTCCTCAGAGAGGGTGTTTTCTTTTCATTTTTGTCGAGCACGAAGACGGCACGGCACTCGGTGTTTCAGCTGAACACGTCCGACCCACTTCCCCTCCCTGGTTTCCGTCCGATGGGGCCGTGGATGACATGGCTCACGTCAGCCTCGGAACCCGAGCGACGAAGCGTCCGGCGTCTCTTCACTCCACGGTCACTCCTGGGAGTGTACTGTAAAAACCGGTCGAGTGGGGCAAGCCTATCTGACACGGATTGGGGGGTGGGACGGGTTGGGTCGTTGATGCGCGGAGGGATGGGGGGCAGGTCGTACCAGGCGCCCGAGATGCACGGTTCGGACACGTATGCACCTGGGCAACAGAGGAGGGGGTTTACCTCAGGAGGTGATAGCTTGAGTGAGGTGATAGCTTGAGTGAGATCTTTTGAGCCGAGTTTTAGATTCGTTTGGCTCATCTGTTCTGATTCATTGGATTTTGGTCAGTTTGCTAGTTGGAGTCAATCCTGCCTGGCGATTTCGGTTTTGCTGCGCACATCTCAGGTGGAAGTCGCTTCAAGCCAAGGCCTAGAATAGATTTATCTTGATATCTTGATGGTCTTTCTAGGACAAGGGACCTATGCGCCAGAAGCCCCCGGCATCGGCACATGCAGCTGTAGGCTGTATGAGCCATAGACTTTCCTGGATGTTGTTTTTCTTCAATGTCTTCTTAGGGGCGTGGCTTCTCTAGATTCTCTGGAAGACTTTCACAACATTCACTGGTAGAATTTTTTGTCCATGTGTGCCGTCTTAAGGCTTACAGTAAGACTTTCAGGTGGATCCATGAACCATGTTCTTTGACAAGGATTCTAGCCCAAAGGCCTAACGAGCCACTACTGAATCTAGCTCACATTATATATATATGTATATATATATATATTCCATACGTGGATATGCATGGACCGGAGTGATTGGGCAAGATTGGGGACTCGTTTTCTGACTCAGAACCCGACTCTGACCATCCGATTGCATCGCGGGGAGGTCCTGCCCATGCGGTCTCATCGTTCTCCCTATCAAAAAACCAGTTGGTTTCCTTTGGTGTTGCACCTACGAAGCAAACTGGACGTTTGGTACATTCTGGTACCCCAAATTCACCCAAATCTGGGTGTTCGACTGTCCGCAGCGGTATACCGGAAGAGAGACTACTGAACTCGGCCCCATGTGGGGC
>CAXAMN010021462.1:1022602-1039424 GCA_963970005.1 Durusdinium trenchii | reverse complement strand
CATCATCATCATCATCATCATCATCATCATCATCATCATCACGCTTTGCACCTTTGTTGGGACCTTCCCGTACAGATGACCAAATCACCCCATCGACAAAGGCGGTCGTCCGAGGTTCCTCCCACTCTTCCGGCCGACGACGATCGAAAGCGTCGTCGAATGGTGCGTTCTCACGGTGGATGCCCTGTGACTCGATGCCCTGTCGGTCCCCCTTTGGTCCGCCTGGTCTCCACCCCGCGAAGAAAACACAAGGAAAAGCCCTGGACAAGTCCGCTGCTGAGGATGCCTTCCTGGCTGATGACTTCGCCTTGGGTGTGGTGGTGTTTGCGATGGCCGTACAAGACTATCCCTGGACTTCGACTAAGAAAGGCCGGAGGTCCAACAGCTGGGATATTTTGGAAAAAGACTCCGTGTGTGGTTTTGGGATTTGCAAGCGCAAGTGCAAGAGAAAGACTGAACACAAGTAAGGGCTTCAAGGGGTTGGGATGGGGTGAACCTAATGGTTCCGTGTCCACGTCTTGGAGCCTTAGGGTACCAACACCACGTCAGATAGAGGATATCCCGCGAGGTGTATGGTGTTGTGTGACTCTGAAGCAAGGTGCTGCTTCTCACTTGAGTACTTGAACCAAACCTTGGTTCAAAAACGAGCTTGGAGCGGTACGGATCCTGCCCAAACCTATGCCCTGGCCGCTGTGACCACAAAAACCCATGGGCACCGGAGTTTGGATCACAGACCTCATGATCCTCATGATCCATCCAAGTAGCTCTTTAGAGTCAGAACTTGATATAACTAAATTAGTAACAAATCCAGTCGCATGGGCCCTGGTCTATGACTCCTTAGACTCATGCTCTCAAGCCTCCCATGGACGGTCCGGGCACCCGACCAGGCACCTGCCAGCTCTTCGTTGCTCGGCTCAGCTGAGGGGGGATTGAGATTTTTTCAGAACTTGTTCCATCTTTTTCGCACAGTTACAGGATTGTTCCTTTTGGTTGCTGGAAAGCCAGTGAACCATCAGGTGAACTCCAGAATAAGAACGCACTTGGGCACATTTCCTGTATGCCGCCCTTTCTTATCTTTTGAGTTCTTCGTCTTTGGAAACCGTGCAGGGTCACGATGCCACGCACCACGACTCCAAAGCAAATGGCTGAAATGGCTTGGCTGACCCTTGTGCCCTATGGATTCTCATACCTTCAGGGTGATGTGTTCGATACTTTGATGCGCCAGGGTTGGGTCCAAACCACCTTTGAAATCCCTGCGACTTCGTCGTCGAAAGTGAAAAGCCATCGCGTCCGTCGTCCAGTGTCGCTTCCAGGGGTTCCCCGGACAGCTCACCTCTGACGCCCACTGACGCAAACCCTTCCAGTGGATGGATGGGTCGTTGATCCGACGATGGGTGCACTAGTGGATGGGTCGCTGATCTGACGCCTGAACCAAACATTCCGAGGTGCGCCATAGACTCGGTGGGTGCCTTTTGAACAACGCGCTTTCTTTCTTCATTCGCGCGTTCTTCACCAGAAAGACGCGCCAGCTTCGGCCTCTGAGGACTACATTTCCACCTTCGGCCTCTTGAAGTTCTTGAGAAAGAGGAAGCTCCGAAAAGGCACCGAACACCTCTCAGAGGTCATGAGTGCCGAGCCTCGGAGAACGAAGACGACAGACGCAACGGGGAAAACCCGAGTATCCGGGAGTGAAGACCAAGCTTTTCTCCAATCCTCACTTATCATGCTTCTCACCTATCATGCTTTTCTCTGGATTGGAGATAGATGAGGATTGGAGACTTTTGAGACTTCTAAGATGAGACGCGTGTGGATCAGCTGCTTTTGGGGCCGCTGTCCTTGACTTCTGGTCGCCACCGACTGTGCAGGCCCTGGTGAAGCTAAGAACATGGGTGGATTGGTCCGGAGGGGGTAGAACCGGGTAGAACTGACCGTCGAACCGGTGATGCAACCGGTGCACCGGTTCGGTTCCTTTTGGATGCTCGGTTCGGTGGACACCAGAATCCCAGACGATGGGACTGGCCGATTGGACGTGGAAAAGGGGGCCTTTCTGGGGCGGCATCAACTTTTAGTCCCACGGATGGTCTGAACACGGCATTTTGGCCATGAAAGTTTGCCTCGTTTGCAGGGAAACCGTTGGAGAGGATGGACGAAGCAGTTCGATGGAGAACACGGATGGACGAAGATCTCATTGCACCAGAGATGTGAAGGTGTAGCGCTGGTGAAGCCTGGTAGCGCTGCGGTTGGTGAACATGTCCCCTGAATTTGTAATGGCTGCCCGGCTGCCTGTCATGGTCTTGTTCGGTGGGGCATGTGAGAGGGGCAAGCGTTCTGGTTCCATTTGCAGCTGGGTGTCAAGCCGGTGGTAGGATCTGCACAGCAATCACAATGTTGTGAAGTACAGAAAGGAGGCAGAAGATTTTGGCTAACAACGGGGACAGTTCGAGCCAAGATGCTTGCCATGCTTTATCCACATAAGGCAACACCTCCGTCATCGGGCTTTGCTTAGGATTGGTGACCAAGTGGGAGACACATCCATGCTTCGCCATGCTTCGCCATGCTTCGCGATGCTTCGATCAGTCCTGCCGGCCTCTTAGGAACTCATTCAGATGGTGGACGCCATGCTCCAGTTTGATATCAACAGCCGCCTTTGTTTAGGAGCCTTTGGAAGTCGGGTTCCGGGGCATGACGCATGGAGGCATGGGAGCTGATTCAGTGACGCCACGCCATCCAACTCTACCATTTGAGGGTGGTGCAGGTAGACTGTTGATTATATTTCAACTCCACACCCCACAGAGGCCAAATGAGCGGCAGCCAGGGGTTTTAACAAATATATATATATATATAATATTATATTGAATGTACTGTAGACAGAAGTTTTACAAGCCAAATGAGGGGGCACGAATTGACTTCATCTACATTCGGGCGCATGATCGAAGTCTTGGAATGATGCTGACTTACTATGGCCCCGTTAACAAGAGAAGACCACTATCACTGACTCACTCTCCGGGTCTATGCTTCTGTGATTTGGGGTTGGTGGGACTTGCCAGCCGAAGGTGATGGAGGTTCTCCCTGCTCTAAGCATCTCAGCATACTGCTTTGAGTCATGGAGTCGCAGGAATTAGGCTGAACCTCTCACCATGCCTCTCACTCCGTTGGAAAAGGTTCGTGTTTTTTCGGAACACAGCTCTTCGTCCTTCACGGTGGGTGGACGCCACCGCCCCGCGCCCGACCGAGATCTTCGTCCGGTTTGGTCGCACGTCGCGCGAGGAGAGGGCTGCTTCGGCACCCGTGGCAGTGTTTGGGACCAGCCATGGATCCAACCTTTCAAGACCAGCTAAGCCCAAAACTGACGGCGGCGAAAGTATGGCCGACCGGACCCAGACCAGACGGACCGAAAGTCGCGCGAAAGGAATTCCCAAGTTGCAAGGATCAATCTGGTATGTATGAGTATGCATTCCATATTTATTCCATATGCATCCCTAAAATAAGCGGAAGCCTTGGGCTCCACAAATAAAATACTTTAAAGTATCTTAAAGTATTAACAGTAAACTAGACTATACTCGACTGTGGCCTATAGTCTAGTATAATCTAGTAAATTCAGGCGGCAAGACATATTTGGGCATGCCATATATATATATTATAGTTATATGTCGGTGCTTCGATATATGGACAAATACAACAATATAATTCTGCAAAATTTTGAAGCTGTTTAGACGGACCTATATATTTGCTCTCAGACGTCTTGGGCCTGTAAACATAGCCTTGTGAGCCATCATCAAGCAATGAGCAACTGACCGAAGTTTTCACTTGGCTCCCACCCAAAAGTCTCCAAGACATATCCATGGGTCAGTGGGTTCAGATAGCACAAGCTACTTTGTCGCAGTCTACGGGGTCCAAATACCATCACTACACATGTTTTTTGGTGGGATGACTAGCCGGGAGCCCCTTGGTTGACACATGGATATTCTGGATATGAAGCCCGAGCCCGAAGATCGATTGAGATGCCATGACCAGAAGTCACCGATCGAGGGATGTTGTGGAGCTGAGTCTTCTGAAACGCAGATGGACGGACGTTTGGATGTCCTGGAAGGCCAGGTTTCATGTGGGTGTGGACACAGCTTTGGCCGACAGCGGCCGACACGGCTGATCCAGCCGACCAAAAAGAGATTTCCATCGTACCCTTTCTGCTTGAAGAATGGGACACGCCCCTTTCAACAGTTCCTTGCATTGATGCAAGACATATAGCTTTTTGAAAATCTCCTGCAGCTGTTCAGATCCCAACGGCCCATGACCGCCCAGCGAAAGGAGCACACGCCGTGCGTGGCGTGCGGTTCTGCGGTCAGGTGATTCATCCGATCCATGGAAGCCATCTTCGCAATGCCCCGGACACTCTGTCAGATTGGCATATATATATATACCATCTAGAAGCTAGAAGTGTAAAGACTATTTTCTGACCACCAAGGTTTTCAGGACATGTGCTTTTTCACAGGGCAAAACAGATCCACTGATCCACCGATCCCTGTTCCACAGACCAGCATGGGCCGCAAGGCCGCCATGGGCCACATGGGCCTTTGGGGATCGGTAGCTGAACAGGCTGAACATCTGATACAAACGAAAGAACAGAGACTCTCCAATGCACCAAACAACGGAAAGGCGTTGAATGTCACGCACGCGAAGCACAGCATGTGGATGAAATGCGAATCCACATGCAGGTTGATCATTTGAAACACATGAGTAGGCAGAGCACAATGGGATTCGAGATGACAACACCAAGATTCAACAATTACGTGACAAAGACAATCTTATATTAGCATTGCTGCATTGTAGATCATTCTAGTACACTTGTCTAAGCGTGTCTGCATTTTTCCATGATAGATCATCGTTCTGGAGATTGTCAGAAGTTTTTCCTGGTACGAAGACCAGTGATTCGGGGACGTTCCTTGGGGAGAGTTCTTTTTCCCCACCTGCCAGGTGAGGGTTGTTAGATTTTATCACAGCTGTTCTTCCTCCACCTCCGCCTCCGCCTCCGCCTCCGCCTCCGCCTCCGCCTCCGCCGCCTCCTCGTCCTCCTCCTTCCTCCTTCCTCCTTGCTTCCTTCCTCGCCAATCTGCTTCGCCGATCTTGTCTGGCCAGCTCCGGATCGCAGTGTGCACCCCTGGACCTCAACCGCAAGGATCCCCTCGCAGTGTGCACCCCTGGACCTCAACCGCAAGGATCCGATCGCAGTGTGCATCCCTGGACCTCAACCGCAAGGATCCGATCGCAGTGTGCACGCCTGGACCTCAACCGCAAGGATCCGATCGCAGTGTGCACCGCTGGACCTCAACCAGATAGTTTGTCAGATAAAATCCACAAACACACAATCACAAACACACGACCACAAACGCGCAACCACAAACACACAACCACAAGCACAATGACAAACCCACAATCACAAACACAATCACAAACACACAACTACAAACACAACTACAAAGACACAATCACAAACACATACCACAAACACAAAACCACAAACACACAACCACAACCACACAACCACAAACACGCAATCACAAACACAATCACAAACACACTCACAAATACAATCACAAACACGCAACTACAAATACAATCACAAACACACAACTACAAACACAACTACACAGACACAATCACAAACACACAACCACAAACATACACACAACACACAACCACAAACACACACAAACACACAACCACAAACACACAACGACAAACACACAACCACAAACACACAACCACAAACACACAAACACACAACCACAAACACAACCACAAACACATCCACAAACACAACCACAAACACACAACCACAACCACAAGTACAAACACACAATCACAAAGACACAACCACAACCACAACCACAACTACAAACACATAATCACAAAGACACAACCACAACCACAACTACAAACACATAATCACAACCACTACCACAAACACAACCACAAACACATCCACAAGCACAACTACAAACACACAATCACAAAGACACAACCACAACCACAACTACAAACACACAATCACAAAGACACAACCACAACCACAACTACAAACACACAATCACAAAGACACAACCGCAACCACAACCACAACTACAAACACACAATCACAACCACTACCACAACCACAAACACACAACCACAAACACACAACCACAAACACACAACCACAACCACAACCACAACCACAACACAGCACACAACCACAGCACACAACCCGAGGACCCACAAGCAACATCGAGAACTACAATACTAACGACTATGGCAGCATGCTCCTCACTATGGCATCAAGACAAACGATTGAAGTGTCATGGTGGGGATCACTCGAAGTAAAGTAATTTGTTTTTTTTTTCCGATTTGCGAGTTTCACAATTGGAAATGTGGCTCAAATCTGTCCAAGATGTTCATTTTGTCCGGGGCCCGTTGTTGTGGATTTGGCTGCCTCTGAGATGTACTTGTAGAATCTTGTAGATATGACCTGGGTAGAGCTTGCAAACATACCTCAAGCCAACAAAGCACAGCAAGGTCTTGCATCTGAGATACCAGAATCTTAAGACATGATTCTTGCATTGGGACCTTCTCCAACAACAACAACAACCCACAAAAGCACAAGGGATTGACGGAATGTCCCCCCACAAAACCACGTTTCTTTTCTTTCTTGATCCCTCCTCTCTCAACTGGAAACAAACACATGCTAGTGAGTTGTGACAAATCAATGATGGATGTGCAGAAGACCTCTCCCAGACATTCCATGGGACTGGAATGTGTATATATATGTATATAATATGTATGTATTTATGTATGTATGTATGGGAATTCTGCAACAATATCAAAAGAAGGAACACCACACTCTCAAAGAACCACAGAGAATCTCTCTGACGCCGATCAACCGAAAGCGCTCGAGAGCTAAAGAGCTGAAGAGACGCACCAGTTACGGGATCGCGTGCGGCGCCGCTTGGAGATCATAGTTCAGACGTGACACACACAAGGAACACATTTACCACGAAACATCTCTCAATCTTACTGAGAGGTCATCGCTTTTTGTAGAACACTTTTTGTTTGTGAGAGCTGTCTACTCTCCTGGCTTTCTCATTAAGCAGCTCCCCAAAATGTTGGTTGTGAGGGGAAGGACAGAGCGAAGTAGAGCCTGAGACTGAATTGCCGGGACGCATTTACCATCTAGCCTGGAAAGATTGAATACTAAACATGACACAAGCAGTTGTGCAAAAGAGCTATGTCGCTTGTGGCCCGCCTACTTTCCTGTTTTCCATCCTGGATAGATGCGTTAGCTCACGTTCCAAGACCATGTGATCAAGAGGGAAGTGACTATAGGGGCTGGGCCGGGGCGTCTGATCTAGAGCCATTCACGATATCGTAGAGGTATGAAGGGCGTCGTGTTCGTTCCTTTTGTGGTTTGAGGAACAAGTCTCCAACCTGCCCAGCACTAAACGAGAACAGGCGCACAGTACGGCTAACCTTTATTTTCGAGGGAAACGATTTGGGAGTGAGCCAATGACATGTTTTGCACAAGTCAATTACCTGCACCAGTGACTCGAAAGAAGCACCACTCAGTTGAAAAAGCTTGTGAACGGCGCTCTTTTTAAAGCCAGTCTGCTGTGTGTCCGTTAGTCGTCACTGGACTCGAAACAGAGGCCCAGGGCCGCTGAACTGCCCAGGGTGTTGCTTGAAAAGGGGATGGAAGAGTCAAGTTGAACCAAGACTTCGAGACCGACCTGCCCAACGGGGAGTCGTCACCGGGGGTGTTTTCACGGCCGATGGCCGTGTATGGCCCTCACCCAGTCTTCCCAAGCAGTGGATAGTTGAAGCTTTTCTCGTACTAAACCAGTGGAGTAGCTCAGTTCTTGAACCATGGTATGTGTACTAACAAGACTCCCTCACTGGTGAGGGTCTACGGCCTCTAGGTGGGCCCTGTCCCCCTTGTACTTGCCTTGTTCACAGGTGCACTGTATCCTCCCCATGGTATTCTATACCTGCTGTAGATGGCATTGTACCATTGGTTGATTGATTCATGGAGGGGATATCCCCAAGTGAACAACCGATATAGGTATTATATGAACAACCGATAGATATCAAATCGATCCTTTTATTATTCCCAAGAGGACACCATCACTGATTCCAAAAGGTCTCCCTAGCAAAGCTACCTCATGAGCGACCCCTCGCGTAGCTACCTCGGGAAGCTTCGCGAGTGCAAGTCCAGTATTGTGTCCGCGCGGCCCTGTGGCTTGCACGAACAAGGAATTTTATATTGACTCCCTGAGAGGGCTGAAAGGGTGCCCAGGCTGGATCATGGGCTTGAACTCCGGGCTTCGTCATGGCAGTTAGCGAGTCATCACTTGATCGAGTCAGGCTGAAGAACGGGAGGGACGCCTCACGGCGCCAAGCGATGCTGCTTTGTTGATGTGATGGATCGTTGAACCTGAAGATCTGGACCATGGAGCGACACCAGGTAGGTCAACCGAACTCGGTCTCCTAGTTCTACCCCCCACAGCCATGTCGGTAGAGGGCGCTGATGGGCGATTTCGAGCTCTCAGTGGATCAAGTGAAGGGTCCAGTTCAAAGTCGGCCACCGAAAAAGTGACGTTCTCGAACGTCCTCTTTGTGCCGCACTTTTGGGGAAGGAAGAAAAAGGGTGACGTTTTCAACCCTCCAGCAAACCCATTGGCAGCAAATAGGGCACAGTAATAGTCTAGAGATCATTTTGATCCTTGGGCCTGCGCCAGCAAGTTTAAGGTTTCAGACTTTGTCAAAGGCTTTGGGGCATGACTTGGCGTAGAAAGCACACAGGTCAGACTTCCCTGAAGGGAGGGTGCGTGGTATAAATCCAACAGCTATTTTGAGCATTTGAGCAGGTCAGTGTGATAGTCGTTTTTTGAGCACTTGCAAGATTAGATGCCGGAGGTAGAATCACACAGTGTTATCGCAACCGGATAGACACTCCTCTCAGAGATTGCTATAACACACGCTGCGCGACCGGATGCGCAGTTGTCTCACTTGCCACTGACTGCGACTGCGACCCTCTTCGGCAAGAAAAGAAGATGCGCCCTGAGGCCATGTGGATTGACCAAAGATCACAACAAAATCTGGTCAGGATGCCTGATCTTCTATCTCTGGAGCAGGTTGGGCATACAACTCTGGTTCAATTTTTGCAGTTCTTCCAGGATGCAAGAAGACCACAATTCCCGTGGTGTTCCGCACAGATCCGTGCGCAAACATGCCATGGGTTTTCTCGGGGACTCAGGGAACCACTCGAACGGAATCAGCTGCGGGGAAATGCTACTAATCGGGGGAGCCGCGAAAAATGCCGAGCAACAACAAGTCCATCCCAAGAGCATCCATGCGACTGGAATTGTTATATACTTGACAATACGTGATGGGCAAGTTTAGTGTGTAGGGAATCATTAGACACATCACAGTCGTTCAAACTTGAAGTCAAACATATGGATGCCACAGATGTTCAACTACCTTGTCCATTTTGGCCCAAACAAAAATGGCTACTTCATTTTCTTCTCCGTGCACTCTCGCCACGTGGCGGCGCGCGAGTGGGGTGACAGACGATGAGCTAGCATTCGTTTTCCTCACCTCCATTCTGCGGGCCCCGAGGTGGCCGACGCATGACAGGCCGCTCCTGCTGTCGTTGGTTCTAGGTCGGCAGGGTCAGTGAGTAACTTGCTCTTTCGTGACGAGGCTACCAGCCCCCCCGAAGATTCGGCCTACTTCCCGGCCTACCTCAGCACCTTTGCGTATATTTTGAGTTCCGCCTGTGCCAACTACACTTTTTTAGAGCCCCAACGCGGAGTTCAGTTCCGGGAGTCGTTTGCGGAGATCTGTGTGGAGGGCAGCGCTTAAGCATGATGAGGCTTGCTTGGGCACTCCCGAGTGGGCACAGGAGGGAGCACTCATGATCCGACCAGCGACTGCGTTGCACCACGAAGAAGTGATGTATCATGCAATGGGAAGAGTTGGGCATACATTCCGTGACATTCCCGTGTGTCCAGTTTTGCCTGTTTTTTGTGTTCAAGTCCACTTCCAGTGTTCAAAGCTGCGCTTCCTGCAGAGGACTCTGCGAGCTAACCAACGCAAGTAGCGTGAACCGTCATGACACTCCAGGCGTTACCTGTTTCCGTGGAGCACGGTAGCCTGCTTCAGTGTGTCAAACGTGTACGTAAGTACTCCAGACGTGGATGCTCTTGGATCAAAAGACCATGGGACAGGGATGGCTCGAGCTGATGCTCCTTGTGGTTTGACTCCTGCTGGGACTTGTAGAAACATTCCGGCACTCTGAGGACCGCGCACTTCGTGCCGAACTACAACCTGCGCTGGCTTCTGGCACTTTGGGCTAAATCCGGTGTTTTGAAGTAGGGAGACCACCCACAGACCCCCTTGAAAAAGGGACACCCATTGGCTGGGGGTGTTTTTTTCAATTGCACACCCATCTGTCTCATTTGGCCTGCGGCAGCTGAAACAAGTTGAACCACGTCTCCAAGTTCATTCTTGCTTGTTTAGAGGGGTGAACGCACCCTTGAGTTCCAACTGCAAAGGTGTTTGGTGTGGGTGCGACTCTAAAAGACCATGTGAGGAGGTGGTCCATAGTTCGTATTTATTGAGAGCATTTTCCAAGTCAAACACTGCATGTTGTGATATCAAACAATGAATTTGGACCGCGTCACTGGCCATCCAGCAGTTGGCATGTACTGAATGCATGCCCGTTTCCTTGGTGTTTTTCCTGGCGTGTCTGGGTAGTGTGTTGTCTCAATGTAGTGACCCCCGAATTGGGAAATGTATATAATTCAATTTGTAGTCTATTATCCTGGATTCCATTGCCCAAACCTCCTCGAATCAGAATTAAAGAAGGACCGGCGGGGCACAAACTTGCATAATGCTACGTCTTGTCGCGGGGCCAACTACATGCTCTGGTGGCCTTCTTTTTTTTCAGCCGGCCAATGGTTCAGAGCGCCCACAAGGATGCA
The DNA here is from genome assembly GCA_963970005.1 of Durusdinium trenchii. Classification (NCBI taxonomy): domain Eukaryota; class Dinophyceae; order Suessiales; family Symbiodiniaceae; genus Durusdinium; species Durusdinium trenchii. The sequence goes on along the minus strand of CAXAMN010021462.1, from coordinate 1,028,412 downwards.
GACATACTATAGATCAATGATTTCTACCGGTTCAGCATGTTTGTTGTCTCAAGAATCGCACCAACCACACCAGCAGTGCTGCCGTGGGCAGCCTGGTTTGGTGCTTTACCAAGACCAGACACGCTGAACAGACGGCAGCTATTGGAATTGGGTGTGGTCTGGGTCAAGTAGATGGACACCCGGAAAAACCCAACCTCTTTGCGGAGTGTTTGCCACCCAAAATCCGAGACTAGCCGAGAGGGAGGGACACGACCCGGAGAGCACCAAAAAGTGAGTTTGGTCTTCCAATGGTCTTGAAATGTTATTTTCCCCACAAAACGAGAAGGGGCAAACACCTCACCTTCATTTGCGAACTCAACGGCTCGGGATTCAGTCTGGGTGTGCTTTCTTGGTGCCGTGCGACCCCACGCACTCTAACAATTACTGTTGATAGACTTCGCCCAAACGTGATGGAAGCGACCTTCTAGCGATTTCGGTCACACCAAGGCCTCTCAGTCTCGGGTCCATTAGGTGGAGCAGGTCCGTTCTCATCGCCCCAAAATCAGACTCTGGTGGGAGTCTGGTTCTGAGATTTTTTGAATCATTTTTTGAAGTCTGCAGGGTCACCCCGCTCGAATTTCTCGGATCGCTGACTCAACGCCACACGAACGCTGCGTTTCCCTCGAACGTTCGTCATCGTTTCGGATCGAGGTTTGTGTGACCTTTGTGATGTACGGCGTGGCCGGGATGCCGAACCGCTTGGGGTATTTCATCTGTCCAAGAAGCGTTTTTTGTGCCTGAGACTGGTAGAAATAAACCACTTGGTTCACCTGACTTGCTATGCTCTGGAGAGTAGGAACAGATCGAGATTTGGAACCTTGGAATCACGGCGCCAGGGGCCCAGTGGGAGTCTTTACACCCCAAATTGGACTTGAATGGTCCGACTGCTAGCAGCAAGGCCAAAAGGCTTGCACTGTTGTCTGTCTTGTTTGAGCTATCCTTTTGGACTCCCTCTAAGATGGATGGGGCGAAGAATGAGACCCCAAAGCCCCCAGGTAAAAAGCAAAACAGCAAGGAATCGATCCATGCCAATTGTTCTTGGGAGTATCTTTGCATAGTGCAAGATCCTTCAAGATCCTGATGCCGACAAAAGAAGACGGAGAAGGAGAAGGAAAATAAGAAACATAATGACAAGAATAAGAACAAGTAAAAACACACATAATAAACATAAGAAGACAAAGAAGCAGAAAGAACAATAATAATAATACGAATAAAAATAAGAAGAAACAGAAAAAACACTCATTAAAACCACACATAATAAACATAAGAAGACAAATAAGCAGAAAGAACAAGAAGAAGACAAAGAATAAGAAGAAGAAGAAGAAAAAGAAGAAGAACAAGAAGAGACAAACATAATACGGAGAAGAAGGAGAAGGAGAAGAATAACAAAAAGACGTACATAGCCGCATAGCTGTATAGTACAGTATCAAAAGAGTAAAGACTGAAACTTTGTTTTGGTTGGCGTCCCTTCCGGAGCTATTGATTCACGCCGAATCTGAACTGAGTACCAAGCTTAGCTCACCGTCTGAAGAGGGCGCACTCTTCGAGTGAGGCAAAAGCACCTGAGTCGGTTCATGTTGACCATTTCACTCGGGTTAATCAACCAGGGCGAGACATACACATACCTATAGAAGTCCACAGTCTGTTTTGGAGAACGGAGAACACCGACTTTTTTGTCGGGGCACGACTCCCAAGGCAGTATAGAAGACGATTAATCAATCGGCATAAATATTTGTTTCTATAAGGTCTATATAATTCTTCGTTACGTCCTTGTTTTATCCGAAGTTCCTCGCTCACTCGCTCAGTTCGGAGAGTAGACGTTGGCAATGCGATTCATCTGCCGCAGAAAAAAAAACCTCCGTGCCAAAAAACAGACAAACATTTGGGCCAACAAACTGAAAAAACCACTGAAATGCGCATCTATAGTTGGGACTATGGGACTCCGACTCCTAGCATCCTACGCCCGGCGTTGGTCCAACTAGCGGCGAGCTTCGGTGGCATCTCAGGCCTCAAAAGACATGGTTGCCTGGGCGCAGGCGAGGGCGTACGGTCTGTTTTTTTTTTCTTTGGGGTGGTCTGATGTTTGTTTCTATTTGAAGACCCGCAAGGGGTGATGATTGGGGACGTTTGTGGAGTCTGGTTTGCCTTTTCCGAAGCAAACATCTCCCTAGTGAGATGCCTTGTAGTTGATGTCAGAAAGAACCTGGAAGCCCCATAAACAAAAGACGGGTAGCCGTTACAGATTGCAAAAGAACCGGTTCCATCAGCGGTTGACTCACGTCACATCCGGTTGAATTCAGCTGACCTCCAAAGCCCAAAGCCGGTGGCATCAGGTCGCATTGGTAGTTCCATCCTGGTCGAATTTCTGAAAGCCCAAAGAGCCAAGCTGGGGTCCAAAAACGACGCTTCAAAAAAACAGTGCCTTCTTGGGCCCCCAAACATGGGCCCCAGCCGCGGCTCCGCTAGCAGCCCCAGGCGCGTTTCGTTCGCGACGTCACTCGCGTGAAGAAGCGAACGGCTCCAGAGAATCCGCGTATTGGAATAGTTACAACTAAGGTCAGAAATGGAGTCGGTATGTACATACAACTGTTCCATACATGGATGGTCTGGATGGTATAATGAAATAGTTACTTGCATTAGGGATCATTCATTTGAGGTGTCCATGTCACTCTTCCAGTTTGATGGATTTACACCAAAGCGAGATCGACCAGCGCCTGCGACGAGGCCTACAAGAGCGAGATCGACCCAGACGTCTCGGGCATTCACCTTCGTCGGGTCCCAGTTCGATCGTCGTTCACCGCTGGGTGGACGGGACGGGCCAGGTCTACCGGACATCGCGGAGGTATTTTTTTCATTTGATGTTTTTGGGACGCCAGGTCCCGAAACTCAAGCAAGCAAGGCTTGCGTCTCCAAAAGTCAGAACCCCCAAACCGACCAAGGTCGCCTTATCTGAGCCATACTTAGTGATTGAATGGGTCCATCTGTCCGACAGCCCACCCGTTGCAGAGGTGATCGGCGCAGAGGGTCGCCAGACGCAACGAGAAAACGCACATTCTAGGCGCTTGGACCCGAAATCCGTTTACACCACCGGCTGCCACGGGGTAAAGGCAGACAGCCGAACGCGCCAGATGTTTTTGAGATGGACGCAGGTCCGCCGGTGAAGGCGGATGTTCGCAGCGGTGCCCGGCAGCGAGCACTTGAGCTGAGCAAGTGTATAGTCACCTGCGACGACTTGATGGCCCGAAGGACGTTTCCTCAGGAGTGGCCTGTGAAGGACAATGCAGAGGTGGGCTTTCCGAAGAAGGAACTCATGAAGAAGATCTGTGGTGGGCTTGCTGGTTCTTCCCATCTTTCGCATTCTTTCCCTCGTTCACGTCTAAAAGCGCCTGAAAGAGCACCTTAATCTCCGACTTTCGTATCTCAGCCTTTACCTCAAGTGCAGGGACTTCTTGGGGAAACCGTACAGGTAGGAACCAAGCGAACTCAATGTGTGGGACTGTGCGAGACAAGGGTTGTTTAGCTGAAAGAAGATACCTATAACGTAACGGGTCTGGTCAGGCCATGCCGCCGAGGAGGTTGAAAGCAAGTGGCTCTCTGATCTGCCAAGTTTCAAGGACAGTCATCAGTTGAAAAGAAAGGGCGGAGGCGACAGTCGCCTCGAGCCGACCTGAGGATCCGAATGCCCAAGCGTTAGGGCCGACCTTGCCAGACATGGCCAAACTACAAATCGAGGTGAAGCGTTGCAGACTGATCTTGCAATGGAGACGCAGTCTGGACAGGTTAAGGGCTCAAGATCTTCGACTCCTCAGCCTGCACGTTACAGAGGTGATCCACGAAGTAAAAGCATGTTTGATATTTGATCATGACGTGGTTGCTCGACCGGGATCCTGTAATTACTGTATCCATCCATCCTATTCTGAGATGGTTAATCAATGCTCAGAAACGCATGGTTTCCCTCGAACTCCAGCGAACTGGGCGGCCCCCCTGGCTGTTCAGCGTCGCCCAAGGTCAGGCTTCGACCTTCGGCCTCATCGCCTTCTTCGGACTCTATGGCGTCGTGTAACCCCCGCGGAGCAACCGGAAAAGGCGGTGGTTTTTTGGGTTGCGTGGTGCTCCCGAGGGCGGCACCAGGATCTGGCAAGCACAGAAGTGAGGTTCAATGGCAAGACTTTCATGTGGGGAGATGTTCATGCTTGCTTAGATAAGTTTAGCTGCAAGTAAGTGTAGCCCAGGTATAGGCCCCAGGGCTGCATCTTCCTTGACAAGGAGCACCCAAGCCTCGATCGAATCCGGCTTACTGCATTCTGCCCACGGATGGGGTCATACCTCCAGAATGATTTACGCACAGTTATTCAGGAGTGGGGAGTACTAACATGATGTGGACTCCCAGAGTTGTCAGCACTTCAGAGTTGGCTAGGGATTCTACTAAGAGTATCAGTTAATGATACCGTAGGTGGACGAATTATTCAAACCCTTGCAGACTTCACCCCCCTACCCCCCATAGTTCAATGTTGGCCTGTTGGTGAAGGAGGTTGGCTTGAGTGGACGAATCAAATCAAACCCCTGACAACAAAACATCTTTTCACTGAGACAACATTGAAATCGGGGGTGCGGGGGTGGTGGTCTGCTATGGTGGTTTAGGGTTTGATTAATTTGTCCATCTACTGTCTCAACTGTTTGGATTTGTACACCTCCCCATGCCAGAAATATTGGTTTAACATATCGCCTTCACCTTGTTCTCAAACATCATTGCCCATTGCATATGCTGCTTGCTGTTGAAGAGTGTGTGTCTCCTTGGTACGGTACACTTGTGTCTTTTGCGTCTGTGCCTATGTCTTTGCACCCGCTGTCAAGGAACACTAACACTTGACGTATGAAGGTCAATCTTCTCTTCCGCCCAAATCATCGCGCTTTCCAGGTCCTGACAATGTGGCGTCCAAATCGCTGCGCTTGTCCAGTTCTTAACTCCGGCGTCGAAATCACTGTGTTTTTGCAGTTCCTAACTCTGTTGGCGTCCAAATCCCTGTTGGCGTACAAATCACTGTGCTTTGGCGTCCAAATCCCTGTTGGCGTCCAAATCACTGTGCTTTTCCACTTCCTGACGCTGTTGGCGTCCAAATCACTGTGTTTTTCCAGTTCCTAACTCTGTTGGCGTCCAAATCACTGTGTTTTTCCAGTTCCTAACTCTGCTGGCGTCCAAATCACTGTGTTTTTCCAGTTCCTAACTCCCTGTCCCAGTTCCTTACCAGTTCCTTACCAATTCCTTTCCCAGTTCCTAACCCAGTTCCTAACCCCACTTCCCTGTGTTTTTGGAAGTTTGTGCTTTGTTTAGAGAAACTACTAAGCCATTTCTTCTCTGAGATTCATCACGATCCATGGGGAAACGCAGGCGAGGGAGGTTAGGAACTGGGTTAGGAACTGGGAAAGGAATTGGTAAGGAACTGGTAAGGAACTGGTAAGGAACTGGGACAGGGAGTTAGGAACTGGAAAAACACAGTGATTTGGACGCCAGCAGAGTTAGGAACTGGAAAAACACAGTGATTTGGACGCCAACAGAGTTAGGAACTGGAAAAACACAGTGATTTGGACGCCAACAGAGTCAGGAAGTGGAAAAGCACAGTGATTTGTACGCCAACAGGGATTTGGACGCCAACAGAGTTAGGAACTGCTAAAACACAGTGATTTCGACGCCGGAGTTAAGAACTGGACAAGCGCAGCGATTTGGACGCCACATTGTCAGGACCTGGAAAGCGCGATGATTTGGGCGGAAG
>CAXAMN010021462.1:939318-1022592 GCA_963970005.1 Durusdinium trenchii | reverse complement strand
TATTTCTGGCATGGGGAGGTGTACAAATCCAAACAGTTGAGACAGTACTGGGTTTCTGACGTGTTGGGAGAAACAAATGACACGAACGTGTCATTTGTTTCTCCCAACACGTCAAAACCCAGTACCGTAGGTGGACGAATTATTCAAACCCTTGCAGACTTCACCCCCCTACCCCCCATAGTTCAATGTTGGCCTGTTGGTGAAGGAGGTTGGCTTGAGTGGACGAATCAAATCAAACCCCTGACAACAAAACATCTTTTCACTGAGACAACATTGAAATCGGGGGTGCGGGGGTGGTGGTCTGCTATGGTGGTTTAGGGTTTGATTAATTTGTCCATCTACTGTAGTTTATGTGATTTGGCTGCGACATGATCTTCGTTTTCATCTCAGGAGACGCACCTTTGAAGATCTACACGAAGACTGGACCTTCTTTCGGGAGACATCGGGAGACGCACCGAAACCGCGGGCTCCGGCGGGCTTTGTTCGGTGTGCCCACCAGGTTTCTCCGAACGGAGGCCGAGCGGAGCGTGCGTGTCAGGTACTTGAGCCGCCTCACGGGAGTTCTGGATCACTACCAGGAACGCGTCACCCGGAGACATTCGACCCGAAAAGGATCGAAAAGGGACGTTTTCTTCTTTAAATAGACGAGTAAGACTATACAGCTTTTTGTCCTGTCGTGGGGGGGGACGAGAAAGTGAGATGGAGTGGTGACCGGAAGGAGTCACACATCGCAGCGGGAAGACAAGGGTGACCGGACACTCCATGGAACCGGAAGAGATGGGCCGAGTGTGTGGTTCAAATAGGGGGACCTCCCACCCTTGGAACCCTTGGAAGACTCAACATCAACCCGTCTACCGTCTGCCAGACAGGTCGTGGGGAAGGACCGGCATGGACCGGCCCTGTGGACAATGTCTTTTTGAGGCGTGAGACATGGACCTGGTCCAAGAGATGCACCGAGGCTCCGTGAAGGCATCGAGGTTGCGCAGTCCTAGAGTTCTAGCTATGCAAAGCTCAGGGTCTGTAACCCTGAGCGAATCGGGCACCCTAACATTGGTCGCTCGCCCGGGGTCGCTCCTTTACATTGAGTCGTTCCTCTCAGATCCGAGATATCGAGTCGTAGCTTCGAAGTAGTTCGACCCTCCTGCCACCTACAGAACAGGGGAGACCCGTCCTCACTTCAAAGGGTCTGTGGATTTGGGAGAGGAACGAAGTCGCCCCACGCTGCTGGTCGGACCCGGAGAACGGGCCGTGCCGGTCGAAACGGTGGAAAGACATGGCCAACAAAGACGGGCTCTTGGTTTCATGTGGTCCTGAAAGACGTCATTTGGGTCGTCAAGTCTAGTTTGGTCGCACATGGATCCGGAGCAGGGCAGGTTTCAGCATTAGCCATTCGTGTGAAAGTGATGCTTTGCCTTTGGACTTTGGATGTGTGTGTCTACTTCTTGCTGTAATTTCAAGATGTTTCCCTCAATGATTCTGTGCATCTGCGTATGCAGCTTTCTACACTTCAAGTATAGTTCTTGGGCCCTGATCCATCTGCTGAACAGGTGTCATGTTGGTCCGTTTCCGTTGCGAGGGTTCCAATCCGTTGGTTATTGAGATGTCAAACAACAATACATACTAAATGAAAAAGAATATCAGTAGATGGCAAGGATGTTCAATCCAATCTGTGATGATATGTTGGATACATTTTGGTGGCTCGGTGCAGCTCCAAGGCGGCCTGCAGCCTGTGTTTAGTTGGGCCTTAGAAGATCTTCCCCAGAAAAACAAAAGATCCATACGGGATCATATGGTTGCTACTTAGCATAGGGAGACCTCCCAGTTCGACCCCGAAGAAGGGACATAGACCAGTCTACCCAGGTCTGCGGCTCTCCCTAGGCTGTCATTCCGCTGTGGGTCATCGTGTTCCGCACAGGGTCGAAGTTTGCCTGTCTTTGGTGAGACCCTGCAAAAGGGGTTGTTTCTTCCCTCCTTGGTCCAAAGTGCAAAGGGCCATTTCTGATTTGAGGAATCCTTGCCATCATTATTTGACAGACCCATATCATGCTTGAGAAGCTGAGAGAGAGATATGAAGGATATGGAGTAAGAGCAATTGCTAGAATCATGGAGTGAACAAGCAATATGGCCCAACATATGTTTCGCACCATCTCACTTGCGGATTGGTCCCTTGTTTGATGCTCCAAGTCCCAAGTAAGTCCCAAGTCCCAACTGGGTCATATATGTTTTTGGCCGAGAGGTCCGCCTGAGCCACTTCAGGTTTGGTACCTTTGCATGAACATCACCACCAAGCTGATTATGCTGATGCTTTTTTGGTGGTATTCGCTCAAGCCACTTGGCCTTTTGCACCTTTTGGGCCTGAGTGGACATCCATTGAAGCAGAGAACTGCAGAAAGATACCATTCCACATTCCAAGGTTTGTGTTTTTTCCTAGGTGGATGGAGTCTACTCGCATTGAGCTGTGGGTCGAGGCTTCTGCCTACATGAAAAGTCCACCCAGGAGCTCCGCCACACGAGTGTTTTGTGTTTGTTTGTTTTTTTCTGGGAGTCCATCCATGACACCTCGCATGGAGCCTGTGAAATCTCCCGGGGTTTGAGGGGACTCAGCATTTCCGTTGCAGGGAGGTTTTCTTAGTGACACACCCACACAATCCATGTACGGAATATTTGCCAACATTGGCTTCTGAAACCACCCCCATGTATGCATATACATACATGGAGTGCTGGGGATATAGCCGTTTGGGTCCATGTTTGCCAGGTTTCGATTGAGGTGATTACTTGGAACCTGGAATTTGCCCTCCGAACGGAGAAGAAGATCGCGAGGGCAGAATATGTTTAGTCGCTCCTCAACCCAGTCGCTTCCACACCTCTGGTAGCATAGGTAGTCTCTCCTCCCAAGGTTCACTCACCAAGAAAAAACATGTGGAATCTGGACCCTGGCAACCATGACATGCCACAATCCCCCGTGCTAGAAGCCTTGCTTTCGGAATTTCCCCATGCCCTGCAGTCCTTGGATCTGACCAACTCCTGTGATAACCCCACGGCCCTCACCCCAAAACCCAGGTTGTGCTCGTGCGCGAACGATGTTCACTAACTCCAGATGCTCATTCTCCTGGATCGAACGAAGCTCGGTGGTGCTCCCAACCTCGCCCCCCCCCTCACCCGGGCTCGGACCGTTGTCCCCGTTCGAAAGACGTCTCTGAGGGGTTCGTCGGTTCCAAGACCGAGCAGTGCAGGTCGGTACCATGATCTCATCGTGAACATGTTGGTGAACACCCACTTCTCCTTTCGAAGGCAGGTGGCCGTGTTGGACCCCGAAGCAGCAGGCGCGGAAATTGGGTTCGACCGTCGTGGCGGGTCCACGGACATGGCGCACCGGATGGAGGGCTGCAGAGAGTTTGGGTCATTTGGGGAGTTGGCAATCTGTTGGATTTTCGAAACATCTGGTCATCATGGAAGCCCTTTGTAACTGCTCCGGAATTGAAGCTGCGAATCTGGACGAATGGACTCCCAGTATTCAGGAATCTCAGTACATGAGCGGGAATCTGTCACAAAGACTGGAGCTTACCTTACTAAATAAGGATTTAGAGATTTCTACATGACTTCCTGATGTGGTTTCACTTTCCATCGGTTTCCTTGGACCACTCTTGGACGGACCTCGCTCGAACTCTCGAGGCAACGGCGATGAGGCACCGGACCGGAGCGGCGATGAAGGAAAGGGAGGGCGAGACGTTTTGTTGAGGATGAGATTGATTTTTTGGATAAGGACGGATTCAACGGAAGCACAGCTTTCTGTCCTCTTCTCCTTGGTGATGTCGTGAAGCATGCGAAACCCACGATAATTTGCTGCTTGAACAGCCCCCTTTCTCCATAAGCAGAACACTAGAGGCAATAAAGATTCTGCCAGATGGCAGAATCCTTGACCTGTATGAACCTCATGGTTGATGGCTCCGACATGTGCCATCTCCTTAAAGCCTGACATTTCGACCAGGGTTCCGAACAGTATGGAGGTGCTCTTTCTTGTTGGTGGGTCGAGATTGGAATTGGTGGATTGAACAGATTGAGATTCTTGGTCGAAAGGAATTCTTGGAGAAGAATTTGAATATCTCTTGAGAGGAATAGAAGAACGAGGTCAATTCAGAACGGAACCAGGTTGCTGGATTCCAGCCTATGCTATCCACTTCCATGATCATTTCAGGGAGTGTATATTGTTTTCTACCCTTTCTTCAGTCACAAAACCTTGGTGGCAAGGGTGAAAGTCTTCCATTCGGCGTAAAACTGCATCGCCCAAAGAATCAAGCCAAAAAACAGCAGTAGAAGCCAACTAGGTACAACCCGCCAGCAGTTCTTTCTACACCAGACCCCATACCTACAATCCTCCACCGTTTTGAGCGACTCGAGATGTCCGTCTTCATGTGTTTTTTCCTCAATATATAGTGGTCCCCAAAGAGTATGCGTGGCACGATTTCCATTGGTTTCCAAAACATTTTTAGAGGGGATCTACTGTATCTACTTTTGTATCGATCTATTTGGGGGTCTATATAGTATGACATGGCTTGGATTTGATGATTTCATCTTATTTCTCCCTAACAGAAGTGGAGCTCAGGCTCCCCCCTTCCGCTTTGCCCCGCATTCCCTGACGGTGAGTCATCTAAACGTGTTTTGTTTTCTGCGCGACTCAGGGCCAGGACCTGTACAAACAGCTGATTGAACACTGATCTAAAATGACTATGACAGTCTACTACTGATAGTCAATCTTGATCATGGACCGCCTGACCGCCAAGTCAACGCAGTTTTTTGCTTTGAAACTTTGAAGGATGTATCTCGCTAGCGATTTGAAGAAAGATGGTGGTCCATCCAGAACTCCATTCGAAGAGATCGCAGCACTCCACAGCACCAGACAGCTGTTGAGGTCAATGGTTCTTATGCAGGACAACCGAAGAAAAATAAATAGACTCTTCAGGACTTTTTGGGGCCCAAACTGAGGGCTTCCAGTCAATTTCCCTTACAGGCGCCCTTGCACCCACGAGCCCACCTCGGCTAGGAGGGAACGTCTCCCCCAATTGGAGAATGTGCGTCTAGATGACACTGCAATCTAGTTCGTTTGCGCTTTGGATGAGGTTCCAATCTTGCTCTAGGCATCCCTTGTGCCATCCAGCACTTCCATAAATTGTTTGGTTCCTACGGCAAGCCGCTCTGCTGCTCACCTGGACCCAAGCTCTTACAAGCAGTTTCCCTGCGGGTCACTATGTCTGACAGTCGCGTTATTCGAAGCACCAGAGCCAGCGGTTTGCTTTCACGAGCTGCAATTCTGAAATACCGTTGGTGAGACCTTTGGTGAGTTGAACTTTTAGCCAACATACTCATACTCAGACACCACAAATGGGACTGGAATATGTACATTGACCCCAAATCAACCACCCCAACTCATCGGTACATGCCAGCCCATGGAGTTTGTGGGATATGCTGGCACATGTTAGTCACTACCGGCACGCAAGTGCACCCTGCGACATGTGAGGGGTTTCTGGGTTTCTGCGACCCTTCGATCTCTTCAACCAGATTTCGGCGTTCGCGTTCGAACAGCTGAGCTATATCCAGCTTGTTGGAACCATCGCCTGGGCTCGTGCAGTGTGCAGGCCAGGAGTAGAGCTGCCAGAAGGAGGAGCGACTTTTGTTCTCTTCGGATTGGCGACAAGCAGACCTTGAGTTGACCGAGTTTTCCTTGCTGACATGACCCCTGGCGTCCCTTCTGAGCCCCCCCGAAAGAAGAGCCGTCCGCGGGACGTGGCAGGGCTTCGTTTTTGCCGCAAAGGCGGCTCATTTCGTGAGTTCTCGTTCCCAGAGACTCCATGTATTGCGTATATGAACCAATCAGTTGGGGGGTGTTGAAAAGGGGTCTAGCTACATATTCCAGCATATCCCAGTCCCATGGAGCGTCTGGGACTGTTTCCCGGTTGGCGGGAAAAGGGCGCTGGGTTTGGATCGTCTCTTGAGTTTTCGGAGCAAGTCTGCCCGGGATACGGGCAGTGAAAGAAGATGAAGAGCTCCTGGCAGCGATGCTCCTGAAGCCATCACCCTTGCTGGATGGAACTTGTGGCTGTAGTTTGGAGGCTGGTGACGCGCTTGCGCTTGGGATGGCAGGCGAAAAATGGGCCTGCTGGGAGCCCTTTCTGTGAGATGCGCCACCATGCTGAACGACGGTTAAGGTTTTCCAAGGAAACAGCTAATGTGACCAAAGTCAGATACTGTAGCCATCATTAGCTATCAATTTTGGGGCGTTGTGGATAACTTGCTGCATTTGGCTGCTAATGCCGTCTTTTCCCCGAATGCATAGCGAAGGGTTCTCGTTTATATAACTCTGGGGGTCTGGGGGTAGAGTCTTGTTCGCGACTCGTTGTAGTAGCGACCAACGTTCGCAGTGTTGCCCTATGCCGCTCACATTGGGCAAAGCTTTTGGAGAGGGTTTTGGATGGAAACATGGAAGCATGACGTGTCAGATTCATGTGAAATAGCGAGGAAACGTGTGGAAACGTGAGAAGATGAAGTGTGGAGGATGATTTCGCTGCGCAGGTGCAGCGTTTTGTGTGAGATCTGCAGTTCTCTGCGTAGTCAGATTGGGATTGGCGTTTAGAGGGTGGTGTTTTTGGCTCAAGGCTGGTGGCCTGAGGAGAACCCAGCGGGTTAGAGCTAAGCAAGGCCCGGTGGAGTACGTGAAGCGGCTGGAGGGCCGCTTCGCCTTTGCCAAGCAGAGCCCCTACTACTGCGAATGCTACACTCCGGTGCACTCCCCGACCAAGGCGGTAGATCTCTAGTCGAAGAGCACCCTCCGCCAGGTGCTCACACATTAGAACTGTGAGCTGGCACGCCGGCGGCGGTGGGCTGAGCACGATCAGCCACTCCATGATCGGACTCTAGGGGGGTGCTGCAGCCGGAGACGAAAGGATCCAAAGAGACCGCCGCGGGACCAGCGACCCAGGCACATGTTGGCAACGGAGAGGCTGCTGCATGTGAGCAGTTGCAGCCAGCCAAAGCCGCGACCATGACGGAAGAGGCCGCCTCCCTCGGCGGGGACTGGCTGCAAATGCTTCCGGGACAACAAGATTGAGCTGTACGAACACTTGCCGTGCGCGCTCCACTCCGCCGCTGCCCTGTATCTTAGCTTCTCGCAGCTTGCCGAAGGCCACGGCCATGGCGAACGTCCTGGCGAACTGGCCCCAGAAAATCCCGGTGCATGGCGCCGCGACCCAAAAGATCGCCGCGCAAGGCGTTTTTGGCACGCTGCCTCCAGCACGCCCAGGAAGAACCCAATTGGGGCGCTTCAAAGGGCAGCGACGGCGGCAACTGGGAAGATGATGCGCCGAGGGGCCGCGGGATGAAGCGCAAAAGTTCGTCCTCATCATCTACTACCTCAACCCTCACCAAGAAGAAGGCCAAGAAAGACAAGACAAGGGCAAAGAATGAAGCCAAGAAAGAGGCTAGGCGGCTAGGCTAAAGACAGAGCATCGAAGCAGCGAACCCCGACGCCAGAAGAGGCCAGCCCTTCGGAAGCGCCTGTCGGCCAGCAACCCGCGACCGCAGCCGCGGCCGGGGCCGAGCGCAAGGAGCCCGAGTGAGAAAGCGGGTTTGGCTGGCGGCGCTGAAAGAAATTCGTAGGTTATGGATATTTTGCGGCTCCAAACGTCGGCGGCACAATTCCTCTGCCAAAGTCAAAGATAGCTATCGTCTATCGTGTATTATCTGAGCTTTAATTACTCTCTTCTTTGTGTGCCACAGGGTTGCATGGTCGACGCTGACAGGATGCGAATTATTTTATCTTGCTGTCTTGCCTTTTATGATTGTGATTGCACCACCGTGGCCACCTTCGCGAAAGACATATATCCAACCTTAGACACCTGCGCGTTGGAGCCGTGGACTGCCCGCGCCCGCAACCAGGGCCTGTGCGCCTGCGTGCATGTCGTCGCTTGTGTGCGTGAATGTGGTCGGGTCAGTGGTGCGGTCCTTTGCGCCCGAATGTCATCACACCGCACATGTTGCGAAGCTCGCCGCGTGTATCATTGAAACTCTCATGAGGCGGGTTGAATGTATGGGCACGCATTTTGTGGTGCATGGAACGAACAGCGCTTCTTGAAAGAGCATCCAGACTTGAAGAATTGGTTACATGCCGTGATGGACATGCCCAAGGAAAAGTGGGGTCCTCAGTTTTTGGGTTTAGGTTGGTCGGACGAGCCTGCTTCATGGAATTTCATTTGATACATCAAATTTCAGAAGGCCTCTCCGTGCACTCGCTCACGTATTTTGTGATGCTTGACGTCCCGAGGCGCGAGGTTTTCCACCAGAGCTACCACGCCTCCAGGCCATCGCTTATGGTAAGAGCTTGCCGGAAGATCTTTCCGGTGAAGAAAGGCATGATGTGCTGCAGAGCTTGGAAGGGTTCCTGTATGCCCTCAACCTCATATCTTGTGCTCTGATTGCAGTTATGCGTTGTTTGCATTCATGGGTTCATCGTTGTTTGTGTGCGTGATCCTGTCCTACTTTCAGATCTGGCGACTGGCTCGATGGCTTCCACGCTAACGTCGAGACAGAGGCTGAGAGACAGAGCTCATTTTGTACGGCAAGCAGCTTCTGGGAGCTGTAGAACTGGCAGCTTGTCGTGCAAATGTAGTGCGCAAAGAAGTTTCTGGGAGCAGTGGATTCAGCACTGTCAACTTATGTGGCCAAATTACGTCTGAGTACGTGAAGTTCGTACGTGAATGTCCCGCGAGAGTGTCCCACAAGAGTGTTGCACAGGAGTGTGGCGCGAGAGTACCCAGAACAGTTTCCACAAGAGTGTCTTACAAGAGTGTAGCGCAAGAGTGTCCCACGAGAGTGTCGCACGAGAGTGTCCCACAAGAGTGTTTTACAAGAGTGTCTCCTACAGGAGTGTCAAACAATGTCTGGGCATTTGTTTTCGAGGCGAGTACGTGTTTGCATTCGGGTTCGTGGGTTCCATATTGTTACAGTTTCTCAGCCAAGAAACTTGCCAGAGAAAACTTGAACGAACATGGCACACTCTTCCACAAACGGGTGCAGTGTGATTTGACGCGATACATGTTTTGTGCTATAGGAGATCTGTGCATGCTGTTGCATTCCAAGTACTTCACAGTATAACATAAAACCTTTCTGACGATTTTGCCGTTCTTGCTGCATTGGTTCAGTGCGTTTGGTGGACACCTTGACCACAGCCTGCTTGGCGTTTCATCCTGCAAAGAGGTTTAGCCACCGGGGTTGGCTACCCGCAGAACAATGACATTGAAGCTCTCTCACGGACAGTCCAGGTAAGTAGCAACCATTCTGGGGATGGTGTCACTACAGTCTTCAACTCACCTTCTATCTAACACACACCAACATGGTATGGCACGAAGCTCTGAAAGACTTTGTTTTGCGTTGAAAGGTTGTTCTTTCCACATCCATGCTGGGTGGAGGAAGGGCACCACTTGAACTACCTTAATTGTTTATATGTTTTTCAGAGTCGCAGCTGCAATGAAAACACAGTGCCACCTGCTGTCGACAGCCTACACCGTCAGGAAGAGTCAGAAGAAAGGTCCCCTCTACAAAGGGTGGCAGGACGGCTTATTATCATAGGCACCAGAAACTGAGGAATCAACGGAAACAACCTAAGCTACGACCCAAACACCCAAATGCATGGTCTAGTGGGGATGAGGATGCCGACTATCCAGGATGTTTGACGTGGGGCAGACAAGACTCGGTCAAACACGCGCATGCGCCCGTGAGGCCGGCATCTGTTGAGAGTCCATCGAGCGGTCACATTGACTGAGGAATCTGTTGGTCTCCCAAAAAATGAGTTTCGAGCTCTTTGGAACAAGAAAAAAACCAAGCCTCACGATCCATGATCACCATTGATCACCACCATGCTGGAGATGGTTCTTTTACAACAACCAACGGTAATAGTAATGGTATGTAATGGTAATAGTAATAGGCAAAAAGAGAAGAAGGACGTAAGCTTGAGCCAGCAAGAAACAATGTATTTCAAAGGTGGATGGCCAGCCCAACATACAGAGTTGCTATTTTTTTGGCCCAGGAGATGGCCGTCTGAGCAAACACAAAGGGCAAAAGTGCTGAAATGACCACGGTGGGTCGGGTCAACAAAGAGTGCAGGTGAGTGCAGGGGATCATTTTGAATTCTGTTCTCCTCTTTCTTCTAGATCAGACAGAGGGCAGAAGAGTTGTCCTGAAAAACTGCTTTGCTGTTTGCACAGACGAGCATTTTCGATACATGCGGTAATGTTTGTCTGGTCTCGCACACGGGCTTTCTGCAGTTGAACCACATCTGTCAATGTACATTCCTCCAGCAGGATGATAGACTGTTGACTGGAGTTTTTCAGCAAGATTCAAGATTGACACGTAGACAGCATGACTGATTGAACCATTCAGAGTTCAACCATTTTGAGAGAAGCCCAAAGGTGTTTAAGTGCGAGCCACATCCATGGGACTCCTTTGAGCGTGATACGTCAGTCCCTGCCGCGCGAGGTGCACGACATTCACTCAGAGCGCGCAGCTCTAACAGCGCACGGTCCATTCCGCCGTGGTCCAGTGAACGTGGCAGCGAGATGTTCAATTACACTCCCTTGAAGTACTTGTAACATGGTAATTAGAGTTCACCCCCTGTTTGGTCTTCGGATTTCATGGTCTTCCTTACGGGGCCATGCCATCCACACACCCATGAGGACGTTGGGAGAGAGAGAGGCCTTCTAGCTCTGCTTAGTCGCGCCGCAACCACACCAGGACGACCCGCACCGACCGTTGAACGAACGACCGTGCTGTTCCATACGCACCGTTTCCGAAGTGGCTGACCGTAGACGGAGACGTCCCCTGAACCGTTTTGCCGTGCTGTTTGTTTTTCCCCAACACCACTGCTTGGGCTGCTTTTCAGAGAAGTGCTGCGTCCATGCTTTTCCGTGATCCTGAAATTTGCATCGGACAGCCTGTGTTTTTCGTTCTCAATAAGCAGGTTCTGGAAATCGTAAGCAATCTATAGAAGGGACATGCTGCTGGCTGCTGCATTTGTCGTTTTCCTCAAGATACTGGCAGATGAACGGGCGACCTCATGTACTATTCAAGTATATACTGGGAATGCTAAACTACGGACTTTAAGCCAAAGCATAGACAACAGCCGCAGGACACTATCCCATCCACATCCCATCCACAGCGGATTGCTCCCTCATCAGAATCCTAGTCTGCCGACGAACAAGGTGTAGCAGTGTCCATCCGTCCATAGTAGTTTGGCACGCAAAGCCTCACCCCACTGACTGGTGAACGGGAACAACATCCAGGCCTTACTACTAGGAATCAAGAAGCTACTAGGTAGGGGCTCCTGGCCTTACCACTAGGAGCAAGAAACTACTAGGGCTCCTCGCCTTACTACTAGGAGCAAGAAGCTACTAGGGGCTCCTGGCCTTACTACATGACTCAGCAGCTGCTGCCAGGCGCTGCCAGGCCTTACCTGCTGAACCCCACCCACACCAGCCAGGTCATGCGACCCAGCCGTGGCTCCCAAAGCGATGGAACCGAGCGTCCCAGGTCACCAGAGGTGGTTTTCAGCGTTTGCAGAGCTTTGAAGCATCTTCACTGCTGTTCTGAAGAGCTGTGTTTTGCTTGATTTCGTTTGTAGACTTGATTATGTAGTAAACCCTCATTGGATTGTAAAACATCTTCAATCTGGGGTCCATCACGAACAGAATACGTATCACGAAGCTGCGTCTTGGATCATCAATGGCGGGTTTTCATGCTGCGCTCAGATTTTTTAACGAAGAACTGTTTGGCATATGATTTCCGGCGTCCGGCGCTTCACAAGGCGTGACGTGGCACTTGTATGGCCTACCAAACATGGAAAGGTGAAACTATACAATACCGTATCTTTGATTAGTTGGTTCTCTGCCATAAAGAAACTGATGGCGTCAGACAGCGTGTTTATGGGTACCTGCTTTAGCAACAAAAACAGGTCGCCAGCCAGGGCTTTTCAAACGCTGAACGCGTTAGATGTTGGAACAGTTTCTTGGGTTTTCTGATCTTCTCAGGGCGTTCAGAACTTCCAGAATGGGGCGTAGATATGAACGCGAAGATGTGACTTTACCCAGGCATGAAAGACATCGAACATCATCGAACCCACCAACTTCGATGGCTTTGGCAAAGTTGTTTTGCTGCGTCTTTCTGTGTACCGATAACACCAATCGACGAATAACACCCACCACTCATCACCGACATCTAGAAGATGGCCTGATTGGCTTGTTGAGCCCATGAATTGGACCTCGGTGGATCCACATACCGGTCAACGGGGTTTTGGGAATGGACCTGATTTGAAGCAACCTTTTGGAGCATGAGCATGACCGTTGGACACATGGTACCCCCCAAATCGCCCTTGGTCATGGGTGATCATCGATGCCTGGGGTTGGCACAATCGGCAATCTTATCCGTGCCCAATAACATCATTTTACTGGACGTGGCCATATAAAAACACTACTTAAGGTCAAAGACCAGCCTTTACTGGGCCTTTGAACTTGTATGGTATATGTTCATCTCTGCGAGACCCATAGTGAAGGCATGTTAGGTGCCACTCAGCCCAGCAAGCACTGGATTTAGATCCGTGTCATCTCCGGCGGCCGCTTCCGCAACCGCGCGGCGTGCCGCCTGGAGGGGTGCTTCAAGCGTGAATGAAGGTAAGGCAGCAGAGAAGTGGAGTACCAAGGTCTTAGTGGTTGATGTGGTGATGAAATAACTGGCCCTTGAAGCTTGATGCAGGACGAGCTTAATTCTGCTCTTTGGTTAAAGTAGGAGGCTCCCAAGCAATGGGCCAGCATCCTTGTCTATGGTCCCCCGAGCATTGCAGTCTCTTATGTTTTGCTTTAAGCTCAGAGACTTTCGACACTGCTGCTTCAAACATTACAATGGAACAGATTTGAAAAGATAACCTGCCCCATATGTCTCATGTGTGAATGCTTGTAATGGTTGAACCTGACAAGAGAGGGCTACTTTGGGTCGAATTCACGGGTGTAGTCTATTACCGCCCAAGACAATATACCCCAGGGATCCAAGTACCTTCTCAGCAGGTGTTGTGTAGGTTTGGAGGGTCCAAGTACCTTTTGAGAAGGTACTTGGATCGCTAGGGATACTGTAATACTCTATAAAAGTTAGACTTACACATGTACTGTATTGCTCCTTGTAGGGTTCAGGTTAGGTCGGAAAACCGGCTCAGGTCAGGCGAGCCTGAGCAAACCTGCGGGTCGCAAACCTTCCTCTTTTCAGGGAAACCCTTGCGGGTCAGTTGGACCTCATGATGTTGGTTTCCTTCAAAAGCACTACTCGATGAGACCAGGACCAGGACCAGGTAGGACTCAGACTGAACCTGTCGACAGGCCTTCAAAGGTTAAAAGATCTCCAGGTGAATTCACTGTCTTGGCCTTGATTCGCGCAAGGAGATGGTGACGACACTGTCCCTGGGAGGAAGAGGCTTCTGAAGATGGACAGTCTGAGATGAACCACGCTACCGTCATCATAGCCTATGGTCCTTCTATATGTGGTTTTCGCATGTTTTCGCTTTAGACAGGCAAGTTGAAAGGCATGCAAATAGGACAACAAACGAACAACGGACCCTCTCCCCTTCACAAGCATTCCGCCGTTAACCGCACGCTCTTGGTTCGTGCCATGGAGTTTATGGTTGATGCAAGTTTGGGCACTTAAGTGGCCCACCAGTATAGGTATCAAACAAGAACTGGCCTCGGTGTGTCCGTGGCCTCATCCATCTGAATCTCGGGAACTCTGGATCATCCGAACGCCCAGCGGCCCCGCGGCGTCGCGTCTTCGTTCCATTTTGGCTTAGCCCAACTCCAGGGGAAGGCAGTGCGTCAGATCCAACCACGGCACAGTTCGAGAAGGTACGGCTCCTTCACGGAAAAAAAGGCAGAGCTGTACGGCACGGAATTGTGGTGTTTTTTGGGGGTCGGTAACTGCCAGCGGAGGGCTCCGACTGTGGGCAATGCCACACTGGGTGGCACCACACGACCATCGACCATCGAAGGTCCGTCGATTCGAGCATCGCCCGGACTATTGGGCTGGACTTGGGGTGATTTTCATGGGGTATAGTGGATTGAGAGTAGATGGCACAAGCCCCAATGTAGATGGTGCATATGGACACCCATCTGTCTAAGACATTAAGACATCAACCATCTACTACTCTGATTTCTGTAGCAGATACCTATAACCAGTCCCATTCCCCTAAAATGGTAGACTGGTGGCTGGGATTCACTGCCCCAAAGTGGTGTTGTCCCGTATACACACTGGTGTGAAGGAGGCTACCCAAGGGCCCAAGGATTCAGTTCGGGTCGAGGGTCGAGCGTCCCGGTGTGTCCGAGCCCCATGTCGTTTCGTTTCGTTTCTGCCGACTCTATGGAACCACTGGCAAACGCATCTGATTTGCCCCTTGTTGCACAGGTGGCGGGCTGCCGCGATCCCATAGGGCCATAGGGGCCATAGGGCTTCTCTCAAGAACAGGAATCCCATCCAGCACGTATGTTACCCAACTCTGCACGGCGTGCCGTGCTTCGGCCTTCGTTGTTCCCCTTGGATGCCGCGTCCTCGCGGTGACGAGACGCGGTCCACCTAGGAGCACTGGGGGAGTGACGTAAGCGTGCAAGAGTTGGTCACTTCCTGCTCACATCGGTGTGGTAAGAGTAGGAACATAATAACTACGGAGAATAGAAAGGAGCCCAACAACTGAGGATTCGGGGGAGTTACTTTGGGACATGTTTTGACATTGTTTTGACCCACAACCATTGGACTCTTGGTTCTCTGTCGGCAGAGTGAGGCTCCACTCCTATTGCGGCAGCGTGGACATGGCCACCCTGCTCAGTTCGTGGGGGAGACCGGTCCAGGTGCAGACCAGAAAGTGAACAGATCTCCCAAGTTATATATTTGAAGTGAGGAGCCAAACCGGGAATGAACATCCACCGGTCATTTCATGTCCACCCATCTGTGTCCACCCCTCGCTTGAAGTGCTGTATATAGATCCTTTATTGTGAGAGATGGTTTTCGGTCAACACATACCGATCCACGAGGTCTTCGCATACCGATCCACGAGGTCAGTTGATGTCTACAGCTCCAGCGGACCTTTTTTTTCATTCAGCAGGACGCAGTGACTGGAAGAACCAGTGACGGGGACTGGTTCTTAACTCGAGGAATTTCTTGAACTGAATCCTTTACTGTCCAAAGAGTCCACAGGACGAGTCCAGTCCGGACAAGTCCTGGCTGTGGGTCAAAACCTGGAGCCCCACATCCTGGTGGGTTGACAACCCCCCATAGAGGAATCATGAGGAATCTGTTCATTTTCAGCGGTCAATCAGGGTTACGGGTTGTTTGACCCACAAGACCTGTAGGGACTATACCAAGCATATCAGGTGGTGACCGGTCACCGGCATCGGCATTCCGGGTCGGCGAAGGCTCGAAGCCTTCGGTCTCTGCGCGCCGAACACCCGGCTTTGGG
Organism: Durusdinium trenchii; assembly: GCA_963970005.1. Classification (NCBI taxonomy): domain Eukaryota; class Dinophyceae; order Suessiales; family Symbiodiniaceae; genus Durusdinium; species Durusdinium trenchii. The sequence continues at coordinate 1,007,063 of CAXAMN010021462.1, read as the reverse complement.
TGGAACATGTGGAAAGATGTCGGAAACATCGGATCAACCCCGCCCCTGCCAGGTCGGTTTGGGGACGAAACACGCGGCGTGGGACATACCCGAATGGCCGGGTTTAGCTCCCGACTAAGATCATGTCTGATCACTGAACCAAAGGGCCGAACGGTGTGGATCCTCCGACCCCCCCGCTTTTGGTGAGATTTGGCGAGAGGGCCCAGCCCGTGGCAAGACCAGCGGGGTGCCGCAAAGAAGCCGCCAGCCGTTCCCAGGTCAAAGCCTTTGCAAAGTTGAACTGCTTCTTCTCTTTCTCTGCGCCGCTGGGACAGTGAGACGCTGGGACAGTGGTGGGAGGGGCGCCACGTCACAGAGGCCCTTTATTGAAATTGGTGTTTTACTTTGCCGACCACCTGTGATGCATCCCGTCGTCACCCTTTCAGATCAAGCTACACGAGATGAGATGAGAGATGACCCAAATCCAGCCCGCCCTCCTTCCAAGCATTTTTTCGAGCAAAGGGCATCGCTACTAGGGGCTCCTGGCCTTACTACTAGGAGCAAGGACGCTACTAGGAGCAAGGACGCTACTAGTGGTAACTTACATTTTGTCCAAAACATGTAACCTACAAAACCAGCTGAGCCACGCCGGCGAAGTTGACCGTCCTTCGATCCTTCCAAGGGCCTGTAAGCGGCCGATCCTCCCAGCGGGCCAAGCGGGTGAGACGGTTGCCACACGTCGCTCGAAACCGGCGTTGGAGGTCCATCCTTCACATCCCCAAGCATGCTGCCGCGCTCAAAGCCGTGCCGGAGGACAGGTAGCGACCGACGCTACATGGTACACTTGAGATGTGGGTGTGTATTCTATTTAAGGGCTGACCCCCCCCCCTTTCAGAGCTTGGGGAATAGAAAGAACTAAAGTACATCCATTGGTTTGGAGGCTCCCCTATTAAAGTACAAACCCATGTATAGATAATTAGATGATGTGTAGCATGATTTATCTTAATTATACTTATTGATTGGTGGGGTTTCTTGGTTTGGGAGTGGCCCGCCTCGTGCAGGCCGGGCCCAGATGTTCAGTGTGAAGCAAAAGAAGCGAGGGAATCTTGCATTTTGAGGAGAACGGGGATCCCTGATCACTATCCGGACACCTGCAATTCCCTTTGAACATGCTTTGGATATTTGTTCATTGCCATCTACTTTGCCAGTAGTGTAGTGGCATTGGCACGGTCTGGTGGACGACTGCTCCAGGTTTTGAGCCCTGCAAATTGGGGTTCTGCAACCTCCCAACAGCTGGGTTGAGCACGTCTTGAGCCAAAGACCCTCCAAACTTCTCATGAACATGAAGAAACCCAGAAAACGCGCTTGACCTTTAAGACTTTAAGATCTTTTTCTTGAAAACTCTGAACAGACCTCTTTCTGAGATGTTTCCAGGAACGCCAGTCACATCAAACACCCTTTCACATCCACTTTCGTTTGAGTGTCGCTTTGAAACCACGATCATCACGGTGCTTCTCACCGTGGGAGAGCGGGCGCCTGTGGAGAGGCCAGCTCCGTCAGGAGCGACTCCTCTTGGAGACGGACAGCCCAGACCAGTTGCCACGGTCCCTCCGAGGCGGTTGGCCGTAGATATGTTCAGAGTTTCGCTGCGCGGAATGGTTCGGTGGAGCCTCAAGAGTTGAACATCCTATTTGACGAATACTGAAGATCAAAAGGGAAGGTTGGGAAAGTGAAAGGACTGTGGGCTAAACCCGGTTGCCCTCCCTGGGTAAAGCAGGGTGGGCCCCTGATGTGACCTGCAAAATGGGTTTTACCCAGATGTTGGGTCGACAGTCATGGACGACAAATCCAATTGACGAAGCTGTGTTGACAATCCTTCGGAGTGGGATAATCCTTCGGAGTGGGGAATCGCAAACCATCTTGTTGCCCCTCAATTCAGGCTGGAACTGGGCCGGAACGGAATAAACAGACCAAGGGGTAGAGAAAATTAACAGATGATCGAAGGCGCCTGGGGATAAGATCATTCGTGTACGTCGAGGTAGATGGTTCCAATCCAAATTCAACTTCTTTGAGGTATCAACACCCAGGATATGTCTACGCGAAATGTCACTCTAGCATAGTCTACCCACTCCAGGAAGGAGTCCAAAGCTCAAAAAAAGAACTTGCACTGAAGTTACATTGTCGAAAGCACCTCTCAAAAAGGACAAATACATGTTTTGAACAAAAAGTGCCTCAACAGCTTGTGACAAACGTACAAACATCAGCATGTTTGGTGGACAATGTACCTCCTTCATCGACCATCGGTCACTGGGGGGTCTTTCCCATGGTTTCCTGCGTATCCTGCGTGGTGGGATCGGTTTCACCGCCGGCACCCGGCCACCCAGGTTGGAAGCGACAAAACCTGTCTGGGACTGGAATATGATTCGAACATCATCGAACTATGCTTCAACCTCAGAACCTCCCATTTTGGGTGAGTGGGAATGAGGTTCAACACCAATCATTGTTATTTGAATTTTCGGAACCTAATAGTTGGATCAAGGAAGGTCGATGCATCTTCAGGGCCATTGGTACACTCATTTTTTCGCTCCATGGGCCGCGGGAAAGCCCAGTCCAGCGACCCGTCTTTGCGTGCAGGAGGCGTTGCTCCCAATGGAGAGGTTCGGCCCATCTTTCTTTTTTGGAATGTGGGAAGTACACCTGGGAAGAGGCCCACATGAACCCTAAACAAATTGACCTTTGGAAGACGATTTTCCTCTGCTACCCAGTGGTGCTGAGTTTCCAAGTGAATCTTCAAGGGTGTGACCCGGCTGCTGGGACCTGGCCTAAGGGCCTGGGAAGTGCTAGGGCCCTGGCTGAGGTCAACCGTGACGGTTCGTGTGTTCGGGTTGCCATCAGTCCTGGTTCTTCAACAAGAAACAGATCGTGTTCACCTGTTCTCCAACGAACCAGTCCGATCCCCACAGCCCGAAAGAATCCGGGCTAGACTCGACATGGTTGGTGTCTTTCGCTGTCAGTCTCCTGTCGGTGGCTTGATGTCCGGTCTTTCACTGGCTCAACCAGAATGTAACACACTCCAAAACTGGTCTGTGTGGGTCTTGCTTCTTGAGCCACGGGCAGATGTTAGTCAACAGACGTAGGTGTTTGCTGGTGAGGACCGTCTCCCGATTCCAGTGCCCGATTCCCCATCAACCATTCTCCATCATTCTGCATTATTCTCCGCATGCAGGAGGTTCTTGCCGATGACAAAGGCCAAGCATTGAATGCCTGGGGCCCATATCGTGCAGGGTTATGGAGTTGGAAAGGTTTTATCTCGAAGGATAGTTTTTAGTGTTCTGAGAACATTTGATGTAGAAAACCCAACTATGGGTGACATGTTGGAAGGGAGGGGTCTCGAATGCTACATGGGGGTGCATGTATTGCCAGCAGCTAGCAGTACTATGGAAGATGTCTTGATCCAGTTTGATCAAGGCTGCAACAAATCTCTCTCTCTCTCTATATATTATTTATATATATATATACACATGACATATATATATATATTATATGAACATCATCAATCGTCATCCCATTTGCCAGTGCGGCCAGCACGACCCTTTCCGATCTTTCATCCTGGTCGCTCTGGACAGCGTCGGGCACGATACTTCGTTTCATATCTCGTCCTTTGTCTCCTGTGCGGCAACCGAGGAAGCGGCAAGCAAAGTCCATGAATTAGTGTCTCCTAGCGATGGCTTCCAAACTACCAGCGATGGCCTCCAACCTATCGCATTCTTTCTTTTCGTCCCTTCTGGCACCACTCATCTCTCCTAGGAGCCTTGTTGGTTGCCCTTGGTCCTGGAGGCTGCAGCCATGCATAGACAGGCAGGACTTGGGACTCGCACTGAAGGACGCCGTGCGACGCCGCGCGAAGCTGCTAAGCCGGCGAAGCGGCTTCGAATCGAGGGAGGTGCCCTGGAAAGCCACAGGTGGGATTTGAAGGACGTGGACAGATCAAAGCCTGATGAGGTCGCAGGAAACTATATTGATTGAAGGTAAGGATGAGTAAGGGCCATGGCGGTTGTGACGGTCTACTGTTGATTGTTCCTTCGACCCAAGGGTGAGCTGGTGGGACTAAGACTCCAAGCCATCCGCGTGTGAAACGAGCGAATCACAGTTCGGATCCCCTTCCGAGCATTGGCAAGAGCAAATCTCTCTCTGGCTGAGCACTCAAATCAAAACACTAAGAATATGAAGCTCAGAAACGCGATTGAGCAAAGACCCCTATCCAGCCAAGCCACGACTCAAAGAGGAATACCTTTCTGCAGTTGACACAGGAAAAACATGTGATTGTAAAGACCTGTGCGTTCCGCACACTGTGCTCAAAACACCAGCAAAGCACTGGCACAGTGCTTCCCCTACACATTGTCTCTTACCACCATGTCGTTGTTCTTGCACAATCTCTGGGATATTTTTTGGCACTCGGGGATATCTACTGTGTCTTTTCAGCAGAAGCACGATGTTCGACGCAACGCGATCGTGCTCAGAAATGGGTTCCAGCCCAAGATGGATAAGAGCACCTCCGGTCTAGTCAAACTCCTCTTGGCCACCAAACATGCAGGCCTTTTCAAAAAGGTCAAAGAATCCACAGTCATGGCTCGGAAGATAAGGTCCCAGCGTTCAGGCATGTCTTGGAAAGAATTCTGCAAGAAGAGTAGCTCAGGAACCTGTTCCCAAAACAATCCGCAATTATTGTAATTATTGAGAGATTCTCATTGGTGGAGCCGTGTTCACAGTAGTCACCATAAAGACAACCGTGGCGTTGCTACTATTCTTGCTCTTGTTGCTGCCACATGCTGCCACTATATTTGATGGCTGTGACTGTGGGATCCTGAGGAATTATGAACCACAGGGGGGCCGCAAGGGATCAACTCCATGAATGCCTGGCACGACATGCTCCTCCAATCACCAAATTAATGCCTTTGTCTAGCAGTGTAGCCGAGGACCAAGATGTTGTAGGTCAGGTGTCACCTCATTAGCCCCAAAGACCATTAAGACAGGAACACACACAACCTCTCTTTTCCTTGCTTTCTTGGCTGTAGGGGAACTCCCTGTCGACGGGCACGGCCATAGCCAAAAGCGCCAATGCAAATACCAGGCTTACTGGGCCTGTAGTCGTGCCTTATGCGGCTCAGCGTCAACCCGGCTTGAGATTTCCCCGACCTCATTCAACCAACCGAAGAGCTTGTGGAGGAAAGAGCTGCAACAGGACATCCCATACAGCCTCCGCTAAAGGCCTTCGGGTAGGCCATGATAGGGCCATGAATTCTGCAACTTGTGTCGTGTGCTTTCGGTGAAGCAAAGGCGCCACTGCGCGGTTGGCCGCCTCCTGGAGCCGCGGTTGGCCGCGCTACGCGGCGTGGTGAGTCCGGAGTCTGTCATTGCCTTCGGCTTCCGGGTTTCCGGGTGGAGCGCAGCCTCCGTGCTACTCGTGGTCGGCAATCTCCTGGTCGGGTTCTCGCAATTCTTCTAGCTCGCACAGAGTCCCGTGCTTCATGCTACTCTAGTAGCATGAAGCTCAAAGGTAAGAAGCAAGCAAACATTCCGCGGTGTGGCGTGGCACTACACCCTGTCTTTGCCTTTGCTCTACCAGAACTTCAGAACTTCGCAAGAACCCTCCCGGTTGGGCACCCAAACCGCTTCGACCGTGGTTCGGGGGACTCCCTCGGGGTTCCGCTTCGGGCCATTGCCGCAGGTGCCGGAAGTGCAGCTCGCAGAGGTCACCGCGCGCAACGCGGAGCGACTCTTCAGGCGTGGTTTTCTTCATGGCGAGAGAGTCTTCGGGGGTCTTCGGTGGGTCCAGGGTCCGCAACTTGGCGTTCGTAACTTGGGACACAGCAAGGCCAGCCTGGGCTGCGCATGGGCATAGACGGCCATTCACAGAAAGAGGGTGAGATCTAGGAAGAAGCATCAAAGGATTCAGTTGGAAAGATCTGTAGTTTCTCCTTTATAATGGGAGAGAGAAGCGCAACATGGTCCTTGAATGTACGGTTGCACCAAAAGTCTACTGCAGCACTCACGCTGCTCCTTCTGCAGTCCGACATCTTTGCCGTCATGAAATCATTCGCAACCCCAGTCAAGTGGTCAATTTGGGTGCTCGAATCTGTTCACTCCAGGTCAGCAGTCCCAGGTCGCATCTAATCGGTTCACCCCCGAGGAATCGCCAGGGCCGTTCCTGGCCACAGCTCGTTTGCAGATGAGCAAGTTCACCAACCTTCCAACATTCGTCGTTTGAGCTGTTTGGGGGAGGAGATTAAAGTATACGAGCCTGCTCGCATCTTAGAACTTGCAGTTCCTTTTTGGATGTCGCCAGCCCAGATTTGATTCGTTCTTGTGCTTCAGAACACCCAACATTTCGAGGCTCCCATTGACCACCATCAAAAATCACTCAGCCAATATACTAGGTTGCTTCATCCTTGATCTGAAATAGCAGATTCCTGGAAAGATAACGGTTGTTGGAAAGCCCAATGAGTGCCCAATATGAGCCTTTCTCTGGCGCGATCACTCACGCCGTGGGTCGTGGTCGTCACCGACCAGGTGTCCGGCCGGTGCAGCTGCCGTCGATGCGGGGGGCAGAAAGCGGAGCGGCCCGAAGTCACCGGGGGGGAGGAAGGTGAGGTGGCCGCTTCGTGTGCAGGTGAGGTGGCCATCTCTCTCTCATCACCTTGAAGAAAGGTGAAGGACCCTTGAAAGAGGTTTCTCCAACTAGAGATCAACCAGTTGCGCACCAGGGGAAGCTTGAAGAGTAGAGAAGCCACGTAAGTAAGTGCCACAGGTGTAATGTGTGCCAGCTCAGCCCTTTCTTTGAGACATTTGGTTCATCAAATGTTGGCAATGATGCCTTCTGGTGATGTGATGGTCAGGACACGGAACGGATTTTGGTTCAGATGAAGAAGGGACCCTGGATATCGATTTACACTGGCATTCATGGGTACCAGAAGAGCTTTAGGGAAGGTGAGGTATCTCAGTAGGGCTTTGGCTACGAAGTAGCCGTCCCTGTGGGCGAACAATACGAAGTTAATTGCTACATCAGCCTTTAAGCAATGTCGTTTTACGTCCAGAAACTCTTGCTCCTGCAGTTCAAAAAAAACAGTTCCCCAATTACAGCAAATATTGATAGCTTTGGGCCAAGGTGAAGCATGTCAGAACCCCACAGTGACTGCAACGCCAATGGTCAACCCCCCGCGCAGGTTTGCTGTGGGTGCTGGTGCTGCGCCAGCCGCGACTTGGTAGCGCAAGGATCGGTGCTGCTTCCACCCACTCAGGAGTCGAGGATGACTACCCAGGAGTGAAAAAATTGATCACCTGCAAAACCCCGTTTGGAGGAGGCTCCTGTCCCCAATCAAAACCAGCAGGTGGAAGAAGGTTGGCCGGTTAGCCTTGCTTTCCCAACAAACTGAGGGAGTACACTTTTGAACAAGGTAGAGATTTCTCCCACCAGAGTATCACCTGTCACCTGCTTTTTTTTCCCTTCGGGGAATATGATGAATATGAGAGATTGTTGTCAAGATTGATGTTCAAAATGGGGAACATGTTTCCCTTGATGATCAAGATAACCCTGCCAGCACGCTCGATATTTTTTCTAAGTCCCAAATTCGTGATTGACTACAATGTTGACTGCTTCCCCCCCAGCATGATTCTTTTTGGGACTTCAATAGACCCATCAGCTATGGGTGCTGATGTCTTTGGGAATCCCAGGCGCTGACTGACTGGAGATCCCTGTTGGACCTCCAAAAGGCTCGGAGTCCAGGTTCTTGGCCCCATTTGGAAGGCCTCCAACCTACGACCACGGCCAACCGACGCGCGTTTTTTTGTTTGGACGTGCACTGTCCGTGATAGCTGGTTCTATCCTAGACCGGATGAACGGAACTGGCCTATTTGAGGTTGGAGCATAGTGAGATCGTGCGGGCCAGCGCTTCGGGTGGGCCAGCTTTCAAAGCTGCTGGTGGTTGCGGGCTGCGTCTGAGCACACCGTCAGAAATTGAGGGACCTGCTGCAATCTGGATTAAAAGACCAGACACCACAGATGTACTATGCGAAAAACACACCTTTTGGAAGACTCGGTTTCGTTGCCGTGTGTATGATACCCTTTTGCAACACACATTTATTTTGAGCAGACATTTGTCATTGAATGTGTACACATGTTTATAATGGACATTTGATGACTTCAAGTTCCAAGACCGTCAAGATGTCTTTGGCCTCCTTGACAGTGGCAATACTTGCATGAAATACAAGCGGCAGCCGACAAGTGAAATGAAGGAACAAGCTCGTTCGTGTCGAAAGAAGACGACATCGCATGAGAAAAAGTGCGGTCTCGATGGTCGATTCGCACAGTGAAGGGGAGACAGAGGACTCAGAGGCAGGTCGCTTGGACTCAGAAGTCTTTGTAGGTCAGATGATGGTTACACGGTGAGAAAACCTGCCTCTGCGCCTCTGTTTGTGGCTCAATAGTGTTTGTTCTGCAAGCCCTCACAACCAGGCTGGGCATCGATCTATCAAGTTAGTCACACTTTGAACACTTGGTTTGTCTAATTTGACAACCCTTGTTACTAGTAGCTTCTTGCTACTCGTAGTAATACCAGGAGCTACTAGTAGCGTCCTTGCTCCGCTCGTAGCGATGCCCTCTATTACTAGTAGCTTCTTGTTACTAGTAGCGATGGCCTCCCAACAAGCCCTTAATTCACAGGAGATCAAACTCAGTCCCAAGGCAAGCATTTCAGATATCCCACCTCTATAGAACTCTAGCATGTTTAGGGTCTTCTAGCCTGAAACATCTAGCTTCCCCTTCCCCAACAATCCGCAAAAGAGCTTCGTCGCCCCGGGGGAATCCGAACGAACCGAGTCGCTGCGTCGCTGCGTCGGCACCGGTCGTCGACGGGTGGGTGAGCCGACGAAAGAAACCGCGGTCGGGGTTTACAGAAGTTCTGTAGGTTGTAACGCGTCGTGGATATCTGAAATGCTTGCCTTGGGACTGAGTTTGATCTCTTGTGAATTACTGGCTTGTTGGTAGGTGACACGGGGCTTTTGTAGCTGTTCCTTTGTCCAAACCGGTTTGCGGATCAACTGGAGTCCGTGCTTGGTCCATTTTCCGTGCCTGTGACTCCCAGTGTTTCAGGTCTCTTCGGCGCGTTTTTGTTTTGTACAAGACATGGATGTTGGAAGTGATCTACTATTATACTGACTCTGGGGGTATCAAGGCAGCTGCGCATTATATATATATGTATTATTTTTGCTGTGTAATCTTGTGTTTGATGTGTAATCTTGTGTATTCTTTTCTCAAAGATTTGCAGACTTGCACACCAACAATGGAACAAATGAACGAACACCAACATGGGTGTGACTACCAGCCCCAGAACACTTGTCTATAGCCCGCCGGTGTTCATATCTAGCCATGGTTGCAGCAGTCATACTGCTTCAGGCAAGGAGATGCTTGCATCCCTGCAGACGCAAGCTTTTGCCTTGTCGCGCCAAAGGGCTCATTTCGAGACTGTTTGCTGGTGATGTGGTGAAACAGCATCGAGGTTCAAAACCCACGTGAGGGCCCACATCCATTCTATAGATTTCAACCACCACCTTCTCGCTATCTAATCACCAGGAGTGCTGGACATTCCGGAGGCCCCAAATTCACCCGATCGCACCAGCGGAGGTGCTCTTGCCCTTCGTGCCCTTGGCGGAGCGCGCCGGGTCTCCGAGCGGTCTCCGAGCCTTGTGGAAACTCCAAAGGCGGTCGAGAGGTAAAACCCGTTGAGAGGACAGGTCCAGGCACGGAGCAATGGGGTTTGTTTGGGGGACGACCGCTGTTGAGGCCATTTCTTCCAGCAGGCGTAGCCCTTTTCAAAGGATACAAAGGGGAACTTGCTGATTTTCTGGACGGCTTGTCTTCTATCAACAGCAGCCTTTGGCCTGTGCGGCCTAATGATTGCCAAAGGACTGGGAAGCCAAGCTCTTCCATCACTTTGGCAGGGCTTGCGCTTGAGTATTTTCTTTTTTTGAGTGGCAAGTCTTCCACTAACTGTTTTTATATATACATTGTTTCCTTCCTTAAATGTTCAGGGTCACAGGAACTCTTGTATATACTGTTTTTGGCTTTTCATCAGCTGTAGTTGTCCTGCTTTCGCCCTTTTGCCTCGAAGAGCAACTCTACTCTGTTGTGACTAGTCAACTTTTTGAGGATTTGATACTCAGACTCCCAAAACAACAACACAACAACACCACCACCACAACAACAACAACAACCACAACCACAACCACAACCACAACCACAACCACAACGACGACAACAACAACAACCATAACGACAATGACAACGACCACGACGACAACAACACCAACAGCAACAGCAACAGCAACAACAAAAGCAAAAGCAAACAACAACAACAACAACAACAACAACAACAACACATCAATATAGTTATAGCCTTTATTTTATAAGTCTATAATAATCCACCCTGTTGACAATTTGGGGCTTAGTAGTAGTCCTCAGAGTCTTTGTGATAGAACATCACAATAGTACCAACCATCATCCACTGCTCCTGGGACAGAAAGATGACAAAGTCCACCCAGGGACTCTGCTTCAGCTCCCCAGAGATGAAACCAGGTGAGTGAGAGCCTCAAGACGGCAGAGAGCCTTCGCCACGATCCCGAGGAAGAGGACAGTCACTGAACATGCATGATTTCTTTTGGACCTTGCACAGTGTCAGTGTGTGTCGTTTTGACTCTAGCCTAGACTGGCAAGAGTCACACATGCGGATCGTTCTTTGGCAGCCTTTTGGAGCTCTGGAGCTATGGATGTTGACCTGCTTGGACTGGAGGTGACTTCTTTCAACAAAACCACCCTTGTCCGCTGTGGTCTTCGGGGAACCCACAGCGAACAGCGGCCGTTGAAGAAACGTCTTCCACATCGGAGACACCGTGTTTTCTGGGTCAGTCAGACATCCTGCACCTCCCAAGCACTCAGAAATCCTGACAAAAGCATTTGAGATAGAGAGAACTACAAACTTACGAGGTTAGCGGTTCCCCCTGTAACCAGATGGTGTTTGTGGTGCTTCCAGGTCAATGGTTCCAGGTGGTGCAGGAGGTCTGCCGTGGACAAAAAGTGGTTCCAGGAGGTCGGGGGAGTTCAGGATCTTGCTTGAGCAAGTGTCAGACCTGCAAGTGTCAGACCTGGGAGAATCGACTTTTGCTTTGGCCACGGCTGTTTGGCCACTGCCTGAATTTTTTTGGGTGGACATATATGCCTTATATGCCCCCCTTGTGGTGGGAGGTTGGTCGTAGAGTCTTCCATTTCGCGCAAAGCTGGTCACTTTGCCCAATTCCTTCAGGTCTTCAAGGGAATTGGGTCGAGTCCGAAGTCAGGGTGCCCTGTCCGCGGAATCACCGGTGGGAGCTGTTCGGAAGCTGAAGCTCAGCGGCACCGAACGTCGGAACGTCGGAACGTCGGAACGGCTGGCGCACCGTTCCCATGGTCCATCAGCGGCACTCGGCCGAACATCCGCCCAAAGGCATTTGCCATTTGGGTAGTTTTTTTGTTTATTTTTTCTTGAGTTGAACCCCGCCAAACAGTAGCAACCAACAGTCTCAGTCAGCTTCACTGCCAAGCCAGCCATCGCCCCATCGGAGCATATCGGAGCTCATGAGAGCACGGTTATGGCATAGCTGACTTTGTGGACAGTTCCTGGTTTGTGATGATACGGTACGTCAAAAATTGAACAGGCCGTCAATAGAGACAACGCAGGATGGTTTGGCAACAAACTGTCAAGCACTTGCCGGTCTGTTTGGGCCTGCCTGTTTTTGGCTTGGTTTCCTTTAAGAGACAAAACCATGAAGATTCCAAGAACCGTCCAACTCGCTGGCACACGAACACACGAAGACCCGTGAAAACATGTATAGTTGTATAGTGACATGTTTGCGCGATGTATTTGTCAGACAAGCGTGACAAATCTTTTGTAAGACGACGGACGCGAGTCACTCCAGTCGGTCACTGCAGCAAGACACATTTGTAAATAAAGGGCTCTTGAAACACATCGTTTTGGAATCTTTTGGACACACTCTCTGTAACGCACTCTTGTGCAAACACTCCCTGTAAGACACACACCTTGTGGATACACTTTTGCAAGCGACAACCAGTCGACTGAGGCAACTCATGTTTGTCTCCAAGTAATCCTAAAACATTGGCCCTTCCTTTCGTAGGCGTGGTTTGAAAAACCGATCCTGCAGGTAGAACACATTCGGCAGAAACTAGCGACACTGAAGAAACTCGGGTTGTCGAGGAAGAATTGCACATCATCAAAAACATACCCCAGCCACCATCATGTCATAACCAATGGGTGGCGTCTCTGGATTGCATTAAGAGGATAGTGCTTTCCAGAGCACTTGCGGGTCTCGGGGGCCTCTTGCGGCGCTCCTTCCAGGATCCCTTCCCCATCTACGCCTCCACGCAGAATCGGGTCGGAGCACCCGTCGTAACACGGCGCCGGTCGCGTGAGGGGATCGGGGATCGGAGTCCAGGCAGATCTGAATGCACCAGCACCACGGAGGACGTGGCCCAAATGTCCGACGCCCAAAGAGTCATGTCTTTTGCATAACCACCTCCCTTGGTGCTGGCCTCTTATCCAACCACCTCAGAAGTTAGGGAATTCAGAGGATTTATGGCACCCCTGTCCGACCGGTCTTGGCCTTCGCGAGAGGGGTCTTAAGACCCCTCGCGACCCTTCGCGACCTGGTTCATAGGGCCCAAAGGGGGCTGAATTGGAGTCCAAACCCTTTGGGTTGGGGATAGTCATGGACCCATGGATGTGTTTCGCTTGGTCTATCTGCAACGTGGGTCAGATTGGTTCCTTGAGCTCTTGGGAGCATCATCGCGGACATCATCCCGTCGTTCCCACTATGGCTATTACTATATTCCTCAAACTCCTTGGGATGGTGAGAGCAGGGAAATGAGCCGCATTCAATAGCATCTGTCAGAAATCGCATGTGGTTTGGGTGCTTTTGTTGCATGATATATGTATCATGTTAATGGTTTACTTGTATTTTGCTGATCCTAATTTGATACTCCTTGTTGGCACCTTTTGAAGCACCGATCCAAAACACGGCAAGGCGGCGGAGCTGAAGAAACTCTCCCTCTTACTGAAAAAGCACGCGGGGCGCACAGCTTTTCAGCACACGAGCTGAAAACAACAGCACCGCGGTGGAGGGGTGATCGTTCTCCGTTTGGTGGCGTTTCTTTTTCCCTTTCGTTTATCATGAGAAAAAAAGAACGTAAAAAAAGAACATGACAGGAGTCTTAGGAGGCAAACACTAAGCAGGGCCAACTACCAGGCCCAACGTTGGGCCATAGAAATGGGGTCTAAGAAGGAAGAGAACGAAGAGGTCCTTCGTCTAAGAGGTCCTTCGTCTAGTGGGTGTGACATCAGATCAGGAACACTCAGGATCAACTCAGAGTTTGAATGTTATTTGAGGCCGCAGGCCCTTTGTAGGACAACATGTTTGATCTAGCTGCATTTGGGTGTGTATTTGAATAGGAAGATCCCTCAAAGACCTCTGGGAACATCAAAAACAGACCAAATCCATTGGGGCAACAAAGTCTATTCTGGCTCGTATCCTACGTGCTTTCTCCGGCGCAAATCAAGGGCTACTGGCACCTGAAATGTTGAAAAAGATGCATTTATATACAACAATGTCATTAAGAAGATTCAAGAAACCTTTTTTTGTGAGTGATCTTGAGTGAGCCCATTTTTTCTGGCGGGCGGCACTTCACTCCACTTACCATCACCTGCTCTTTTGCTTCGCCAGTCGCACATCCCACGCGTGGGGCGTCGACTTCAGCTCCGCTCGGTTTCCGGTCGGACGCAGGTAGACCCTGCTGGTCCGTTGCAGAAGTCGGCCACCCAGTTCCGCGAGAGTGACCAGGCCGGGCGCCCGGCGTGTCCGGTGTTTTCATGAAGCGGTTGACTTCGGAAGTGGGTCCAAAATCCAAAGCGACGAACATTGGGTAGATCTGGGTACATAGCATATGAAGGACATTCTTTACAGTTGCCATACAGTGACCATCTAAGTCCAGATACAGTCCACAGCAACCAAGCATGCTCGGAATATATTCACAAAAAGGTGTGGTTAGCAACTACAAAACAAACTCTTCCACGGCAAATGTACATAAGACATCTAAAATGTTTACAAATTTCTGACATGTGACATGTCCTCATTTTGACATGCATGATCACCTTCCTTCCATATCAATGCCGCTGGGTCGTCAATGAGGTAAGTTGATGGGTTGCAGCTGCTATTCAAGAGCCCGTGTGTGAATGTGGTGACGCTCACTTGATTACCCCACTACTGTCATGGAATATGCTCTTCCAGGATGATGGAACCTTTTGCGTGTTTGAGGTGAGAAACAAGTCATCCTCAAGTCCTTGAGCCGATAGAATGTTCATGAAGGTCCTACATTTCAGTCACTGTCCAACTTGTATACCAGTCAGAAAACTGATCCCACACCAATGACAATGGACAATAAGCAATTCTTTCCTTGCGGGAAAGACTTCCCAGGATTCATCTTCCAGTGCCTTCTCAGAAATTGTTTTTTTTTCATGGTGAAACTGCTGTTTCTGGTGGCCCCAGAATGGTCAGCTAGAGAATGCCCACCTCCAAACACTCCAACTTCCAAAATTTGCACAAAGAACTACCCCAAAACCCGACTGTGGAGCCAATTTGCACCAGGAGGCACTTAGATCGGCCAATACCCTCACCTTTTTCAAGGGTTTTGGCTCAGGTCCTACAGTCTTTGGATGTCTTTCATTGGAAGCAGTTTGGTTCCTTGTACACCAGATTAGAGGTCGGTCGCCAAACATGAACAAGCCCGAAATCAGCTGACTCGTCGCCACGCCCACACGTCCAGAGTTTTTTGGGTCCATGCCTGCTGCGCATGAGCTCACGTGGCGAGCCATCAACATGGCTCGCCACGGCTTTGCCTTGGTCCCAGGAGTACAGCGATGCTGCTCATGGTCTCTTCAAGTCGTTGAACAAATTCCAAGACTCTGCACGGTGCCCAAGACTTCGCGTGATGTGGGCGGTGCTTCCGAAGCTCACGTTTGCCAGATCTGAAGGGAGTGGACGACCGCCTGGACTGCCCATGGCGTGGTTCGCAGCCATCTGTCAGAGAACGTGGAGAATTCACCGAAGCGCTCAACGCAGCTTATGTAGATATTTCATGATCATTTGACATACTGTATCTCTTGACACAATTTTGTCTCTCTCTCTCTCTCTCTGTATATAGAACACCAATATTGTAACCTCACCATCCTGTACCCTCAAAAGCCTCGTGATAGAGTTGTGATTCAGCAGGCCGGCGTTCTCCGTTCTTCTCTTTTTTTTCCTTTTCTACTATTTGGAGTCTGTTTGCTACAGATAGTAGGCACTATAGTCACTAGACACTAGACATCCAACACCTCGCAGCAAAACAATGCATGTTCCCATGTGAAGGCCTTCAGATTCCCAGCTCAGGCCACTCACCACACTCCACGCGCGTCACGTGTCCTTGCCGCCCAGATCAGCGAGTTCCGCGGGAAGGTCGCGGATGCCAACAGTTCGGCCGCCCAGATCAGCGCAGGATGTACTCGGAACTCATATAGAAGTGGTGTTTTGCTGGTGTTTTTTTGTCATATTGGTGCTACCGTGGAGCGCTTTCCGATGTTTCGCTTGCACTCCGAAACATCATGCACGGAAGTGGAGTGAAGACCCCCTGCTTGGTCTTTGGATTTCACCTTCCAAGTCTTCGGGGGTCATGCCATCCATTGTCACCATGTGAGTTCCGAGTGTAGAGAATTGGTTGAAACGCACGAACGCGTTGTCCGGCGATAGGAACATTGGAAGAGACGGCGTTCGCTTCGTGGTTTCATGGGACTTTTTGAGTTCATCCCCACAGAGAGCTACGTCTCGATGTGGAGAGACGTACATCATTTCCCGTAATGGGACTCTAACGTACATGATTTCAAATCAAATCTTTAGACATGCAATACATTGCAATACATTATACAAACATCTCCATCAGTTTGGGACGTTCGCAGTTCATGAGCATGAGATGCATGAGATGATTTCTGCAATGGCCGATTGAATCGACCGACTCCAACATCCCTGCAACGGTCACAGGCAGGAATGCTCACGAATGCTCACATGCTCCAGAGAATGAAGGTGACAGCTGTGAAGATGATATCTAGAGAATGTAGAAGATCATGGAAGAAGATCTTATGCTGATACTAAGGAATCAGACCTCACAGGAGGCCTTAAAGGCACTACCTTTCATCACTGCTTTTTTTCATCTCGTCTAGATGTTCCAGACTTCGCCAGCCTGCGACAAAGAACGCTCATCTCCCCAGATCTTCGGCTTCACATCTTCTCCCCGAACCAAGGACCTCTACCCAGGCCATACGGTCGACCGCCATGTTCTCCCAAGGCCATAAGGTCGACACCATCAAGGAGAAGATGTCCGTCCGGACGCCCCGTGTGTCCCGGGGACATGCGGATGTGGGGATCGGTGGATCCAACTGGGCTGTCCAGCTGTTCGGTTTCTGTTGAATTGGAAGAACTGAGAGAAGTAGATCATCCAGCCACTGCCAGGGAAAGCAAGAAATACTCTGCGCAGAAATGGTGACCGCCCATGCAAGAAATGTGAACGCCGACGATTGTTTTGGATGGCTCGATGTCTGAGGTTACAATTTCCGAAACACCCTCACTTGTTTCGGAGAGTGAACCGCTGGGGAGATGCTGCGTAGGCTGCTTTCTGGCATTTTTGTTGCTACCCATCTAGAGGCAATGTGTGTGTGTGTGTGTGTGTGTCAGCCGTTTCAAAGGAATGGCTTTCAGCCCCCCAAAGCCCTCTCCTCCACACCTTTGGAGTTTCTGTTTAAACCGTGCACGCGACTCCAGAGCTCCAGAGCTCTGACTCTGAAATACCAGAGCTGAAAGATCCATCGCCAGCATCCCCCAAAGAAAAAAACGAGCTTCAGATATGTTCAGAGATCTAGGATCTGGCATGGATGAATGGATGGAACATATGCTCAAGCATATCTAGAATCTGGCTCAAGTTCACGATCTTGGGATGAATATGAATGGATGGCTCGCCGAAGTCCGACCACCAGTCCGCCCCAGGCGAAGCTTCCAGGTGTGCGAGGCCGGTGGGCAGGGTCTTCCACGTCTTCCAATGGCGCAAGCACCACGTCTTCCATCCACAGTGAAGCCGATTGGCGCACAAAGAGAGTGGGAAGATGTGGTGGGAGACGCCCCCCTCCGCTGTGGTCGGTTCACTGGTGGTACCAGTCTTTGACCCACTTAGCTGTGCTTCTTGCCTTCTCCAGGAGAGGGTTGATTTGTGGTTCGTGGTGTAGCGTTAAATCATCACACTTAGTGGCTGTACAGGTTGATACCCAATATAGCTACTTGAGCGCTCCTTATGATTTACAAGGATCCTAGCCCTAGCCAATCTTGGCCGTTTCAGACACCCATTGGACTCTTTCGTTTACTTCTTTCGACCGTCCCGGTCCCCCCCGTTGCTTCGCTCGACCTCCGTTCTTCGGTCCGGATGACGAGCAGGTCCGCATCCACAGGATGAGTACTCTGAGGTGGACGACGAGGTGGAGTCAACCTGAAGGCTGCCGACTGAATGGTCTAAAAGAGAGCGGGAGCGGCCGAATGGAGGGAGTGTGACAGTGAAGGCCACCTTCAGGAGGGACGGTCAATGATAAGATTGAGACGTGTATTTTTATAGGGAGACCACCCTGGTCTAATGGGTAGACTGATCTATTTCCACTCTCTAGTATATACTTTATGCATTTCCATCCTTCTATGGAGAGATAGAGTTGGATACACCTCTACTCATCGCAGGCCCGGTGCAGGTCGTGCTTCCTTGACTCGAAGCAAGCTGACGAACTGACCGGTGAACGTCCTGCGATGGGGCGGGATGATGGGACGACGTGCGGGGAGAACATGGGACAGGTGGATCATCGATTCTACGGGGGGCCAAAACCCCCACCACCGATCCGTATATATAAAAAGGATTAAACATGAATCTATACAGTAACTATATGTAACAATAATCATATCGTCATTATATAATTATTTATGTCTTCAAATGCTCACCATGACACCCAGAATCCAGTACTCATTCGAGAATTCGCACGCAGTACAACGGAGGAACAAGATAGTTGAAGCCACAACTTGTGTGCAGCGTCTACAATGCCCAACAGCTCTGTAAGGGATGCTTGAATACCCGACCTTCCAACTGGCGCAACACGTCCCCAAGTCACGAGATATTCAAGAGAAACGTTGCATGTCGGCTTGATACATCTCTCCAGCAGCTGCCTTTCAGATCAACGCAATGATTCCACAGCCAAGTCACGCTACGCTGGACTCCAAACGACGACTTCAATTCGACGCCTTCAACTCAAAGGATCTAAAAGGTATTTTTTTTGGGGGGGGATGCGAATCTCATAATGTCCATTTGATGCAATCATTATAAGGCCATTTTCGCTAGTGTTGATGCCATGACAGTACTACTCACACAGTGGAGGTGCTCATGGCTCCCGCATAGACAAGAAGCCAGAACCATTTCTTCCCCTACCACAGTAGAAAGCAGCTGTGACATGTGGAGGATGCGAACATGATCGGTGAATTCCTGCATTTTACTGGCTACTTACTTCAGTGCGTGTTTTTGTTTAAGGCTGACTTAGTTAGACTCATGTCACTGCAGAAAGCACTCAGAAAACGCGTTCGAAAAGACGACTCTACCCGTTGCGTGTCGTTCTCTCGGTGTTGTTTTTGATCCTCTCCTCCATGGGAAGATCTGCCAAGATTGTGGGGGTACTTGGAGCTTTGAGTCACTACTGATGGCTGATGAATGTGGACCACCCGCCCCAGTCTTGGATGTTAAACACCCTCAGCATCCGGGGGTTGAAGTATCATCAACAGTCTACATTACTGGGACTGCTTTTTAATCCTATTTGTTTTGCCGGAGTTTTCAGTTCCCGCTCTCCTCTTGTTTTGGACTCACTGCACAGTGATTGGGGCAGTTTTTATGGATTGTATATTGTATACTGTATTTGGTTTGCCCGACGGCGGGGTGGTCTTGGGCAATTACAGAGAAGCGATTCTTCGCTTAAAAAAGAGCGTCATGTCAAACTGGGCGACATGTCACTCTGCAAGAACTAGCTGGCTACCACTTAGCTTGTCGCATCGTTTCGCCTCTTAAACAGGTGCCAGGATCGACTAGGACTAGGATGCTTTATCACCATACAGCATGGCAGTGCTGTCTCTATCTCAAGTGGTTTAGGATATTTCTCAACATCACTTTGTAGTTCCACAAATTCCAGTCGCCAACATCGTATCCGTATACCGTATACCGTTGACTCCATAGCATGAATACACCTAGACCTGCCCTTCGTCTCATCCATGGAAGTGGAGTGACTGAGTTCAGCGCCGGTTTGGCTCTTCGGGGCGATGGTCATCCGAGTCGTCTGAAAGGGACCATCCCATCCACGGTCCACGGCCCATGATGGTTCCTCAAAGGTTTGGTCCCTGGATGTTTCTGGCGAGACTCGCTTGGACCTCCGAGGTGAGAACACCAGCCTTTGAAAAGCAGAAGAGACATCAGAAGGGGCAGGAGATCGGGAGACAGAGATGCGCCACTTGCATCCATTTGATGCTTTTTTTGGAGGGTGTGTGTGGATTGGATTTTTAGGGGTGCCACTGGAATCAACTTCAGTACTCCAGTACTCACACTGTACAGTAATTCACATGGCGCGAGAATTTGGAATGAGCTGTATACGTGAGGTATATGAAGCTTTTGTCACTGGGTGATTTATCGAATTACAAGGGTGTGATTCTCCCAAAGTCTGACCAAGCCAGAGACCTGATTCGCTTGCTGCGCGACAAAGATCGTCAGAGACCTGACCCAACAGCTTGATGGTGGCATTCCGTGTCCCCTTCATGTGCGCTGCTAGGCATACTATGGCATACTGCATCATACTGCCCATCGAATTCTGCACCAGGAGTGGAAGAAGAGCCAATGGAAGGAGGCCAGAGAGAATGAGAAGAAGTCCCGAAAGACGGAGAACGAGGCCTGGACGGGTTTCGAGTTTCCGAAGGTGGCCTTCTGTGGACTTTGGAAGGACAAGCGCGTGGCCTTCCGGGGAGGCATTCAACAAGTGCCAACAAGATGGATCAAAACCATGGCAGTGGATCAAAACCAGGCTAAATACACCGGTTGATCACAGAACATGAGCAGAATAGATTACTATAGGGAGGTCAACCTACTAGGCTTTGTGGCTCCGAGTTTTGACGCCATATGGATGAGTATGTAAAGTGAAGGTCAAGCACTTGGTAGAATAGACACATTTTGAGCATTTGAGGCCTCTGTCATTGCCCAAAGAAACTTGGACACCTCTCACCTTCTTGCTCCAGTTCGCTCACCCAAAACGCACAAAGAACACCACGTGTAGCTGCGGGTTCAAAGAACATCACACGTATAGCTTTGGATCTCCAAGTGCCGGCGATGCACGAAAGCTTTGAACCTGTTTGTCAAAATACACCGGCCAGCTTTTTGAGTGAGAAGTTGTCGATACATATAAACTCATATATAGATACAATAATTCTGAAGGACATTCGATGATTCCAAACGATTCCCTGAAGCATTGCGCAGCTTCAGCGCCAGGTTGGAGCGAGCGCCATGGAGACCGACGAGCACCAGAAGGACTGGTCCGGGTTGAACAGTGGCGTTGCTCGTCCCGAACGAGGCACCTGGTGGTGAACACTCGCTCGTTTATTTAAAGGGAACACTGTAAAACGATAGGGGACTCACTGATCGTGTATTTTGGTGAGAAGAGGCCATGTAAATAACTTTGACCATGGCTCATAACCGTATTTTAGTGATGGTTCAATTGTTTGATAGTGATGTTCACAGCTGGAGGTCGTCGTCGTCGTCGTCGTCGTCGTCGTCGTCGTGGTGGTTGTTGCTGTTGTTGTTGTTGTTGTTGTTGTTTTGCATCACAATATAGGAACCTATAGCGGATCAATTCTCGATTCTTCTAAGTATCTTTGCAAGATGTGGTGAATGACTTATGTGGTCTAGTGGTCCAGAGTGGGGAAAGATGTCGGGGTAACCGTGGCTGGACTCTGAGTGGTGTGCTTTTTCTGTACTCCTGTGACGAGAAGGGATGTTCAGCCGGTAGTTGGGGTGTCCCTCAGCCGCTTTGTGTCAGGTTTCAGTCTATTTTTGAGAGTAGATGGGACAACCCCGATTCAGATAGGGGGTCTATATAGCGCCCTCCTTTTGGGCTCAATGGACGCTCCGACAGGGACAGGCGCGGATATTGTAGTAGATGGCAAGTAGGAATCAGTAAGAAGCCCAGTAGAAGCACAGCTGAAGTGGCAGTCAGGGTCTCCTCATGGGTCTTCTCATGGGTGTCCAGTGAATGAAGCGGATTTTGGAGGTCTTAGATGGATGCCGAAAGACTTAGAGTAATGCTCATTTTAAACATCTCTTCGATACTTCAATAGCGCAGCAATGCTGCAAGGTTCCTACTGCACCATGTCGCAGCCAAACACATGCTTCGTGGGGCAGTGTCAACCCTCATGGACATCGCCAATGCAGCGGGACCACTGATCTCGGGAGTCGGCCAAGGAGCTTTCTGGAAAGGTTGGAGAGGAGCGAGGGAGCGCAATTTTTTAGTGTTTTTTGTTTTTAGATACCATATTCATATACACGTATAAATATATATAATATACCTATATATATAATTTGTTCATTTGATGACTAGCTGGCGATATGCAAAGTGGCGAGAACCAACCTGCAAAATCCTGAATGATCCTTTTTAGTCAATGAACTCCGCTATAGTGGCGACTCATGCATCTCCTCTCCCCGCCGCCGCTGGTTTAGGAGGAGGTATTATTGAAATGCATTCCATAAAGACAGAAGCAACAAATGGGGATGTGTAATAACCCCCATGCTTGCAATTTAGTAAGGGCTGGACCTAAAGTATCCGAGGTGACCAAAAGCACCACAAAACGATAATAGGAGAACAACGATAACGATTAATGACATTGCACCTTTTCTGAGAGGTCTTGAATTTCTCTGTGCATCCCTCCGCTGGCATGACAGCATTCAAAGAAGGTCCTCTATATGTTTTTCCTTCACTTGCTCATGGCTGCGTTGTGCCCGAAGTTGTTCTGCCAAATAAAAGGTTGCGTTGCCAGTGTGCAGCCTCCTCGTGAGTGGCATGGCTTCATGGTTTCAGAGACGAATGTTGGGAGTAGTGTCGAGAGGTGCCTTGCTTTCTGTTGAATTGCTGTCGCATTGCGGAGCGTGTCAAGAATTGGCGCCTTGAGGCCCAAGATCTGGGTAAAGTGAGAGGGTACCAGAACGATAACGAAACGATAACAAAAGCGATAACGTTATGTAACAAAATCCTCTCAGATGAACAATGTCCCATTTCTTTGTTTCAGATGTTTGATTTTCTCTTTCGTCTTCATGTTGGAAATTCCGGTGGCCACGCAAAATGCGTTGCAGAAAGCCATTTTGGCAGCTCCGGATGTTGGGAGTTGCGTCGTGGAAGCTGCGCGGAAGCATGTGCCTGGTTCTGCTAAAATTTGCAGGGCGAAGCGCCCATGTCGAGCAGCTTGTCCAGTAGCAGCGCAACCTCGTCGGAAAGTAGAGTCGAGTGAGAATGTGCTGCAGCTGCTTGCAGCTTGGGAAGGGCCTGGGCAAGACTACCTTCGATTGATCCTACATGCCCCAAACCCTTGAAAAAACGATAAACAGACATTTACTATACTATGTATCCCAAACCGACAACAGGAAAGAACCGATAACGCGGTTTTGGTAATGGCAATCTTCCTACGGGGTTTTATACAACCCCAAATGGCCCATGCTCCACTTAGAAACATGTCAACTCACAATCCACTCATCAAAATAATCTGAGGTAGTATCTGAAGCTCAGTTGTGTGGGACAAGCTGCATAGACCTGGCATACAGTCAGCTCAGTACAACAAATTCTTCAATGAACGGTTCAAGACTTAACTCAACCATTCTTTCCCAGCGTCCATGGCGTGGAGCTTGAAGGGCATCCTTTACCTGACTGGTTTGGGAAATTTGACCTGTCGCCTGGCTTGGTCAGTGCTTCTATGTGATCTTGGCACTTGCTGAGGGCTTTAGTGGGAGGTGGGCAACTAGTAAGCAATCCAGCCTCCCGCAGTTGCAGCGGCCGTTGGTGCTAGCTCTTCCTTGCGGCGGGGCTTCTGGCATCAGAGCCTTTCTGCGCGAGTCGGCCTTGGAGGTGCAGATCCCGTACTTCTTTGACCTGGGTAGAAGCCTTTATTGCCCTTTGCGTGCAACGCATGGTGGCAGCTTCGCCTTGGGGCCTCATGGAGAGCTTGTTATTTGGTGATGCAGGTAGCAGCAAAAGGGCTTTGACTTTGACTAGATTGATGGCTTTCAAGCACTCTTGGACGTGGTAGTTGGTAGGGTGTCCCCGTTAACCAGAAAGAGGCAGCAAAGATGATCTCTTTTTTTGGGAGGGGTGTGTGACCATCATCATGTTCTTCTTTTGGTACCACCAGGATTTGAGTTGAAATCGGGCGCCTTAAACTTTTCAGGTGTGCAGTGTGTATCCCGACAGGGTGTCGAGTGTCGGGTTGTTAGTGGGAGGAGCGCTGTGACCGCAGGAGACGTGACCAGATGTGATTACAAGAGCTGGCATCGAGTAGATGGCGTGATCTCCGGTCCTCCTTGTGCGATGCGGCGACGCAGCGCGGAAATGGCATAACATACAAGCGCTTGTGACAAGTGACAAGGACCCACAGTGACAAGCGCCACAAGCCTGATTGTGTGGGGATAGCTCAGGGTCGACAAACTATGGATGGGTTTAGGGTTCGTTTGGCCAGCCTATAGGTGTCGTTCACGAGTGAGGCGCAAACAAAAAATGCGAGTGTGAATTCTGTTTGCGGGTCACCCAGCGTGTCAGCTGTAAAGCTGCTCCTTTTGAGATGATGCTTGGGAGTTGCTCAAGTTCAAGCCCGAACCTCCTTTGTGTGAGACGTTTGTTCTTACTCTATGACCACCTGCCACGCAAAAACGCCCCCCCCCCCCCCACACACACACACACACAGAGGTAATTCTTTATGTTGATGTAGTTGTGTGTTTGTGGTTGTGGTTGTGTTTGCGGTTCCGTGTCTGTGGTTGTGTCTGATTGTGTTTGTGGTTGTGTGCCTGTGGTTGTGTGATGTGGTTGTGCTTGTGGTTGTGTGTTTGTGATTGTGTTTGTGGCTGCGAGCTTACATCTTGAATTCGGAGGCTTTGCAAGAAGTTCCAAGTTAACGAGGAGAGTGCCCTCCATGAATTCCCCATCACACAGCCTTTGGCTTACAGACGAGCTTGTGCAGTGAGGTCGAACGAAGCCGCGGCTGCCATTCAGGGATGGAGAACCGACGCACTGCTGCTGGGAGACAACTCCCAAGCTTGCGAAAACTCTTTGCCCTTTGGGAGGCCCTTCTCTTCTGGAGCTGTGGGACGGAGCGCCTCTTCAGACAATCAGAGTGCCTCTTTTTCCTTCACGATGAACCAAGCTGGCCGTGTCGAAGCGATGGGACGACTTGGTGTTGATTTTTGGCGAGACGCCTCTGGCTGAACTGGCCCCGCTGGCAGCACATGCTTGGAGTAGGATCTACAAGGATGACCGTCAAAGAGTTCTTGTGCGATGTGACAAAGGCCTGAACCGAGGTGCAAGGAAGAACCATGTGTCGTACAGGTCCTTGGAAAGAAGGTGGGTCAAAGCAGTTCGCAAGGGTCAAGAAGCTCAAATCAAAGAAGGTCAAGTTTACACCAACTTGAAAACTCCAAGGCAGAAGTCCGTCTCCAAGAGCAACCCTCAAAGCGTTCCAAGAGGGATTTGATGCCGAAGAGTTGAGGATGTCCTCGAGGCAGGTTTGGTTATTTATCACTTCCACCGGCAATGCTCGGAGGAGTCGGCCGCAACCGTTGGGGAAGGCCAAGCCCATGCAGGTGAAGTTCGCGCGTGCGCTTGGGATTGGGAGGGTCTATGTGCATTTCTTGCCGCGCTGCAATAGTGTTAGCTCGTGCGTTTGATCAAGGAGGCTGCCCGAAAACCTTTTTCAAAGTAGACCGTGGTTTCTGATCGTTGAAATTACGTCCGGAAGGGCAAAGCCAAGCCGGCAGTGCTTTGAAGTGGTATCAAGTGAGCGTGGACAAGCTGAGCTCAAGAGAGGGCATGTTCTCTCATGGCCAGTGTTTCTAGGCAGCCTGCAAAGACAGATTCGGACATCCGATGGCGTGACCGTCCGCTGAAGGCTGGAAGTGCAATGTTGGTTACCGTTCCAAAATTGGAGCCTGAGAGCGGAAAGCAGGAGGCTTCTAAGTGGGTGTCTGGAGGTTGCCTTTTTGTCAAGAAAGTCTTTCCATGAGCCGAGTGATAGCATCAGGTAGTCTGAAGGCAGGGCGGCCATAAAATACAAAAGCATTCGCGCCAGGCGGCGAGAAGAAGATCCTTGCACTCGGGCAGTGAAAAAGAACTGGTGCGAGTGTTTTGGGAGTGGCCTGCCCACTGTGGATGCCTCAACCATGATTGCCGGAGACACGGGTAGCCTGCACAAAGATTGTGGGCTTGCGTTTGCGATTCCTCAATCATGACTGCAGATAACCACAGGCCTTTTTGGAATGTACAGGCTAGCCCTGCGCAGAGAGAGGGTTTGAATTGTCTAGTGTCCTTCCGGATTTGCAGGCTAGCTCTGCGCAGAGATGGTCGGTTCGATTTAGGATTCCTTAGCCATGACTGCCGGAAACCACATGGCATGTGGTCTACTCTTCCATCCCCCTCGACTCTCACGCGGCTCATGTCTTTTTGGAGCCCTGCGCAGAGATTGTGTGCATTTTGAAGTGTTTGGACTCCTGAACCAGGCTGCGCATTTTTTATTCTATCTTTTTCCAGCCCTTTAAGCGCATCCAAGCGACCTGCGTAAAGATTCACACTTAGTTTTTTGTGCTGCACATGAGTGAATACAGATCGGTTCCTTGTACATGTAAGGCTGACGGCAGCAGTGGCCAGAAGGCCGTGATGCTCAGTTTTAAGAAGACCTTGCCTCAAAGACCAGTGCAGCAGTTTGGCCAAAGGTGGTCCAAGTGTCATTGTTGGAGATCATCGCGGCGTAGAGAAGGAACCGGAAGAGTTTTCAAAAAGTTTCCAGACTCTGGTAGAACTTCCCCGGCAGGGTTCCACCACTTTGGGTTTCGCCACATAAGTCAACAGTTGCATATATCATACATACAGTATGTATGTATGTATATATATATGTGCATATATATATATACATTTTGTGTCTAAGGGTGGACTTCGTGCCTTTCGCGATTTTTTGTCGGGCGGGCTTTGTGGTTGGCTGAAGCTGGTGAAGGATGAATGGCCCTGTAGACTCGCAGCCTGTGATATCCTCAAAACGCGTGTAGAACTCTAGGCCAACATGAGGTGAACATGCTTGGACCTGCTCGCAAGGGTACTTGAGAGTCTGGACGCTGAATGTCCTTTGCTGCCGGGTGCACTTGGACTAGTCTCACTTTGACCAACACCAACACACAAGGAGAAAACACGTGCTCTAACACGTCTCACGACGTCTCACGGTGCAGTTCGGATCCACCGCCTTCGTCTCGAAATGCAGGCGATGAAGTTCTTCAGTCTCGCCACCTCGGCATGCTTTCGCCGAAGGTTGAACGGGCCGCCCCAAGCGAGCGGATGAACGAGCCGGCTGAATTTGGTTGAAGTCGGTTTCAAGCACATGATTCCCACTGATCCTATCTTGGAACATTTTTCATTTTCACATGAATATGTTTGATCCTGACACTACTTCCAGCTAGTGAAAATATGATTTACTTGTCTATCTTGACAGAGAATGTTTTTTGCAAAGGGCACCTGGAATGATTTGTTCACTGTTTCGGTGTTCAAACGTTTTAAACGGGATTGCCACTTGCAACAGTCAGTGTCCACTGGACATGTATGTGCCCAGACTTCATAACCTTTCCACGCGCGCAAATGCGTCCGTGCTACCAGAGTTCTGGGTTTTCCACTGCGCACCATCTCTGTGGTGCGGAGATCCGTCACTCCAGCAGACTTCGCGATGACGAGATCGAGATCCATAGAAAAATGCTGGTGGTAACTGAATCTTTTCAGAGTTGTTTGGGTTACTTCAATCTATAGCATCCATGCGATCAAACCTCTGAGAAACATCTTGAGTGCTGAAACGTCCCGGTGTCAGGGCTGCCGATGCTGGTTTCAGGGTGTTTCCGGACAATTTGCTGGTCCAATTATGTTTATAGATTGTGTTCTAGAAAGTATTCCATAGTTAGCACAGGTTCTTCACCAAGTCAATCCCCTGAGTCCAAAAGAACCAATGGACCATCGCATGAACCTTCCGTCAACTTCAGTGCTCTTCATCTCCATAGGCACTCCATGTGTGCCATATTTGCCAATCAAGCCCGGAATGGGTCGATTTCAGGGGTCATTTTTTTTATGTAGGCATCTATTCCAGTCCCATGGAGTGTCTGGGACATGTTTTGCACGTCTCGCGCTCCACCCGAACCCGACGCCGAAAGACGTCTGGCCGCCAGGCCGACCTGGCCACGTCGGGCGCTGCTGAAGTGACCGAGGCGGTCGGATGGATGGCCGTGTGGCGAATCCGCTGAAGTGCCAAACTTCGAGGTTTTAGGCCATTGGTGGAGAGAAAAGGTTCAAGAATGGATCAGCTACAGGAGCAAGGATTGGCACCACATCCAAAGGCTAGGGGTGTGGTTGTCCACCACTGCCAAAAACGGAGAGTGTTTCCGGTCGGAAGGACACACGCTTGCAAGTGTCATTCGTTTCTGAGTAGAACGGAAGAAATCCGATTTTGCCGTTGTTCAATCAAATGGGGAGTATCGAATTGATGTCTTCATGACGAGATCGGCCAGCTATACCACCAGTACATTCGGAAAATGTCACCAAAGCCATCCTAGACAAGCACAGCCTGTGGCCATTTGGGCGGCTTATGTTTCCAAGATTTCACCTGCTGTGACAACACTCGAAGAAAATTCAGCGAATGATAGGTGAACTGATCCAGGATCATCGCTATGGTGAAATTGTTCTGAAAAGAATGACTCGATAGATGAGAATCCGAAGCTTAGGGAATCCTTCATCTCTTGTTGGTACCAGTCAGTCCTTCCTCACAGGTACTCAACCTATAGAGGACCCACGAGTCAGGAACAACTCCAGTACTTAGTTTGGGAGCAAAATATGATACCGAGAGATTTGGCACCAAGAATCCAGTGGCTAGCGAACAGCATCCTCCCATCCGCTCCAGGCTCGATTGCCAGTCAGGCTGCCCAGCTTCGCGGGTGAACACTGAGGGGATTTTGGTTTCCCTCACAGCTTTGCTGTGAGAGGGCACTCAGTTCTTGCACAGAAAGGATCCTGGGCCAAGATGATTTCTGGCCTTTTGTCTCCTTTTGTCTCCTTTGATTCCCATGGATCTTCTGGGTGCTGGGCTTAGATGATCCTGCTTTGTCACTCTTTGTTGCCCTTTGTGTTCCATGGCCGTTCTGGCTAAAATGATTCTACATTGTCTCCTTTTGTCTCCCGTGGCTCTCCTTGGATGCTGGGCTGAGATGATTCTGCTTTGTCTTCCTTTGTCTCGAGTGTTTCTTATGGGCCCATGGCTCAAAGCTGGCGGCAAAAAGTTTCACGGCATGGCAGCCTAGTGATTTGCTCGGCGTGTTCGTGTTCGTGTTCGTGTTCCTGTGTGTGTGTGTGTGTGTGTCTGTGTGTGTCACCCCCTGTATCAAAGGGTTCAATGCCACTGTCTTTCACTGCAACCACTTCACGAGGCAGGGGGGCCAGGCCTGTCACATCCAACCTGGCCCAACGAAGCTGGGATGTGACAGGGGAAGCACCAAAGGACGCTTTGGTGTGTACCTGCCGACTTACCCACAAGCTGTGACTCCACTTTCCACGTTTTTGGTTCATGGTTCTTCATGATACCTCCCACAAACCCTCTCCCCACTGCCGCCTTGCGCCGCTTTGCAGCCGACTTTGAGTGTCAGATCGTTTTCGAGTGCAGCTGCCAACATTGTTCAACAATACGGTTTTTGCGGACTCATGCACCTTTCCGTTCCCTCACCTTCCTTCCCAACGTGGGAACTGAGTGTAACTGAATACCAATGTCAGAGTGTGTTTCGCTCAGCCGTCCCACTCGGGTGCTGAGTGTGATCCTCCGCAAGGAGGCGCCGTTTCATTCGGGAACTCGTGTAACTGAACTTTTCCACCGTTCACAGGAAATCACCACTGGACCAACCTTAACTGAATTTACCGCTTCCACGGCCGCCGGGCCAAAAAACGGGACTTCAGCAGATTTCACCTTGCATCGGTTTGACATCAGCCTTGCACTTTGCTTTGCGGGCTTTTTCCTCAAGCTGAGCGATTTGATTCTTTCAGAACGCTTAATTCGACCTGCATGGACTTACCAACTTTCACACTTTCACAACTACCACAACTACCACTTTTTCACTATTCAACCATATCTTTGCCATCTCACTTTACACGACTGCATCAGCTGCTGTCCTCGCCGCCGCGCCGCGCCGCTGCCATTCTGAAGCAGATACTACGATTTCTGGACAGTCTTCCACACGATGCAGTATCCTTGGCCTTACCCCCATACGGCACCACTGCCATTACCCACTCAGCCAACGCAACCAACACCCCATCCACCACATCCACACACACCACCAGCCTTTCAAGTCCCACAACATCAACCAGTTCCAGTTTCATCACATCCAACACTTCCAGCTCCACAACAGCCAGCATTTGCAACACAGCCAACAGGGTTACCCTATGGACCTCAATCTATGTGGACCTTCGTGCACCCACACCAGATGCCAACCCAGGCCACACACCATCCACAAGCATTTCCAGCATCCTATATCGTTCAACAACTACAACCTCCACCATCTGCCCACCCCGCCGCAGCCACGGTGATGCCGCCACCTCCTGCGCCTCAGCAGGTCACTCCAGCCACCACATCAGCAGAACCCCAATGGCGCACATCACAAGGGGTCTGGCAACCTTATTCAGTCGTCCCACCAGTGACACCGCTGTCACCACACCCTTCTCCACAGCCCCAACAAGCAATCAGCGACTCACCACAAGAACAACCGCCACCCCATGATCCTGCACCGCAGGATCCTGCAAACCCTACTCCCAACACTCCACTTACCGTCTCGCAACCTTCTCCATCACCAGTCACTACACCGGCGCCACCAACCACGGTGAACCCAGACCCCGCCGCCGGGGGAACTACTCAAACAGCTTCACCAGCACAGCCATCATCCCATCAACCACACGCCACTCGGCACCGCCACCACAAGGGCCGCCGCAAGACCGATCATCACAGACACGCTCGCCACCGGCGTCGCCGTCGACGCACTCACCGAAAGCACTCCAGGACCACCAAACACAAAAGTTCCTCCAGGCGACACCGCTCGCCCTCCACATCCACATACTCATATTCTTCCACTCCCTCACGCAGCCGCTCCAGACAACCTCTTGACCTACGACCCAACACGGATACTTCCACCGCCGACAATCTCAACACTTCCGCCACAACGTATCCACTCACACCGGTCCATCGTCGACCGCCCAATTTTTGGCGACCCACCCCACACTTTCAACAACTACCTCCCCAACAGCAACTTGTCACTTGGCTCGACTTCCATGCCGAACAGCTGGACACCCCCAATCGACCTCAACACCACTACATTGCCAACCTTCTCCTCGACAGCAACATCACATACAAAGACATCTCCGACTTCAGGCAATACACCTACGCCAAGTGGAATGACACCACCCAGCAATACGATCAATTCCAGTACAATGCCATGTCACTCCCATACCTCAACACCAAAGCCACCCAACCCTCACCGCCACCAGTTTCCCGCGCCACTTCCACAGATAGGGAAGTTGCACACATCAACGCCTGCCACACCGGCCCTGTCGGCAACATCACCAACATCCTACGACAAGGGCGTTTCCTCCCCAGCACACTTCACTTCCCAAACTACCCTGGCTTTTTTGCCCAGGGGTCCGCATTACTCACAACCCACAACACGACCACGGCGAATTTGCTCGCATTATCCACAATTCATGGCAACTCCACAAAAACACCCACTCCCTCGTTATCACGCTCCTGGCCTGGGGCGCCGCCACAAAATTCACTTCGGGCGGCGAAGAACATGCCATGACCCTTTTACACGACAACCACGGCGCTGTCTTCCACCAGAAGGGCAGAAGTTGGGTCATCCACCCTGACCATGCTATTGTCAAAGGACTAGCATGGTCGATCAACGCAACCCCGCCAGACCTGTGACAACCCAACACTCAACATCCACCAGACAACCGCCTACAACCTTCAGTTTCACCCAGCCACACACCCTCCGCCTCGCCAACAGCAAAAAAGCAGCGCTGCCACTCATGCAGATGCTTCGGATTTCAGTTCTTACATGTCATTCGACCTATCAAGCTTTGTTGGTTTTTAAATGACACTTTGACCTTTTTTGAGTCCAACTCGTACTTCACTGTTTCTGATGCTGATCGTGAGTTCATTTCGGCATGATTTTCGGCCCGGTCGTTGTGCTTAATTCATTTGCACGTTCTCGTGACGCTGCGCCACCGCTGCCCAGCTGCCGCGCCGCCGCGCTGCTGCGCTGCTGCTACCAACTACGACCCTGACCCAGTGAACTCTTCATCAGCATCGCAATCACACTTTCAACATATGACCACCACAAGCTCACATCCTCGTGAAGATACTACCGCACTCCTACAACGAACGACAGTGGCCCTCTCTCAGATCCAGCACCTCCTCCGGCAAGCCACAGACCTTATGGCAGATCTTCACACACGCTTTCTACACCACACTGGACAGGCGGATCCTACCTTCCACAGACCCTTGCCACCACCAAACACGCTCCATTAACCTGCCGTCACCCACTTCCTCCTGCGACTCACCACCACCCATTCCACGCGTTCGCAACCCACCTCCGCCATCAGTCAACTCTGACACACCTTCTCCCACTCCTTCACCCAAGCACACACCTGCCCGCAAGCACAAACAGCCACCACCACCTCCACTCGATCCACATGCAGACTGGGATGCTTGGGACGGTAACGCCGAGTGCCGCCTCGTAGACCTCAAAACCAATCCCAGGCTCCGACCCAACTGGGCCTTTGTTGCTCGACGGGTCGGTTTCTCCATCGAGCAACGCAAAGCTCGATGGAAAGAGCTTCAAGACCTACAAAGACTGCAAGACGCTCAACCGCCTGAGCCTACTCCACTACCCACAACACCACCACCACCACCACCTTTACCTTCCACTCCGAACCCCATCTCACCAACTCCCACATCACCAGCGGACACACCGCCACAGCCATCACAACCCGACTTCTCAGCCTCACCAACCGCAACCCCACCATCCACACATGAAGCTTTGCCACCACAGACGGCTGCTGTGCGAGCGCCCAGTGAGCACAGGCATCCGGAATCACCTTCGGAACCGCCTATTGGCAGTTACTTTATTTGATCAGTTTCACCCATGTCTCCACGGCGTGCCCTCGGACAAATTCAGCAGCACGCCTCTTGACACAATTTCTATGACTAACTAGCATGCTATCACTGTATGTCTTTTGCTTCAATCTCATGTCAGTTTGCTTTGAATGCCAAGTGCACAAACAGTTCCTGTTGCATCTTGCACACGTGACCTCACGCCATATGCCTTGACTTCGAGCCGGTTTTACACTCACACATGGCTTCCTCCCGCGATCGCCCTGCAGCCACCACTGCTGGCAACTACTACCTTCCAGGACGACCTCCCATTTGCCGCGACCACTCCAATTCGTTCCTGGACAACCTGGCCTTCCGGGACAATATCGCATTGATCCCTCCGCACGCTTTCCACCAGAGACGGCAGCCACTCTTCAAGCTTCTCCACCCAATCCCATTTTGCCATCGACACCATCCGACCACTCCTCCTCCCCACGTCCACGTACACCACCAGAAGATGCTCTCCGCTTTCTCCACCACTGGACTGGCCCAGCTACATTCACCAATCCACCTCCAGAACGCAACCAATCCCATCACAACACCCACAACAACCACAATCGTGCCAGGGACCGCTCCCGCTCCCGGGACACCCACACCGGCTAGCCCACATGTTGCCAAAAAGGGCACCACCAGCAGCGCCCTTCTACGGAGCAACTGCCGCCGACCGCGCGTGGCATGCCTCTTCACTTGCGAGCATTGGCCACTTTGCCACGGCCTATGGTCCATATCTCCGTCTCACCGACACTTCTCGGCGAGCACACAGAAAACAAGAGCTTTCCAGATTTTCTTAACAGTTACATAAGTAAGCCTTTCTGTTTCACCATGCTCACCGTCGCATAACAGGACTCTTTATTACTCATGCAGCCATTTCACCGAACCGCTTCCCTACCTGCCTCGTTTCCATGACCACGCGCCGCACTGACGACTTGCTGCTGAGCTCCGGCTCGACTCCGACACCATCCACCGTATATACAGATCCACACACCACCCACCATGGGCACTTTCTGCCGGGCAACCCGATGCCCTACATGGCACCATCAGCCACACACCAACCAGAGCTCCTCCTTCTCACTTGGATGATCACCACCATCACATCCATCATGGAGGACCTCCAGCATCACCCTATTGTCCACGACCCGATAACAACGATGTCCTCTTTCACCAACACATCAGCCTACAGACTTTACCTACAGATACGCAATGCTCTCCGTCACCTGATCAACGCCACACACGACATCCAAAGAGGACTTAGCACCCTCCAATTTCTGCCTGGTTCACCAGGCTCACCGGGACATTACCGCATGGATCCCACCATCCACTTCACACCCGGACACTCCAATTACCTCTCCTCCTCTTTTCAAACCACAATCACTACTTCCCCACCACCAGCAGACACTCCATCTCCTCCACTCACACCTCTCCTTCGACAACTTCACCGCAGGGACCGATCCCGATCTCGCGAACGCCTCCCCATCACCACACATGCAGACCCACATCTCTACACCCAACCAAGACAAGCTTTAGCCAACATCACACCAGCCACCACCGGTCAGCGCGGCAACCTCCACCATGCGCTGTGGACAGCCTCTACGACACCATCACCATGTCGCTCTCCCCCTCGACCTTCACCACACCACGGCTGACACCGGCGCTTCACACCTGAGTTTCACCACGAACACTGCGGTTTTGGAAAACAGTCTCGCGTCCCTGTATTTCAACTTCACTCCATTTTGCCCCTTGAATTTTTGCACTCCGCTCATTCTCTTTCTCTGCAGCCATTTACGTTGTTCAGCTTTCTCGTCCGCCACCTCACCAGCCCTACCTTCCATCCATGGAGCCTGAATCACCGGACTGGGATCGCAGCCCTTCTGTTGTGATGGAACCAAAAGACGAGATCTTCGAGCGCCTACCCACCAAATCCGAGACTTCCCCCACTACGGAAGTCAAACGCGAGGACACCACCAAGGAGGAAGACTCACCCTCCAATCCGCCATTCCTTTGTCCTCCAGTCAGCAGCTTTCCAGATCCCACCACTCCACCAGCCAAAGCACCACCTGTATCACAAACATCATACCGCAACCTATCCACACGAGCACCTCCTCTACCAACTCTCGAAGCCACATCCTCACGGAAGAATTTCCCCGCCACCAAGCCACACACTCCAGCACCACCACCGTCCAATTCTTCTTCCACCAGCAGTGAGGATCCCATTATCCTCACCACCATTGTTCCCATCCTACCCAAGGCACGCCCTGGACATCCGCCTTTGAACACCACATGGGTGGGACCGTCGCACCTCCCAACCCATCCAACCTCGTTACAAACCCCGAGTCATACACATCCACCCAACCTTTCTACACCACCCACACAGGGCCCTGTCCAAGTCACTATCCCACGGCCCAGACACAATGGGCACATTCTGCCCTTCGACTTTTCCAGTGAGATACACCACTACCTCAACCCCACCACACACCGCACACGTCAACCACCTTTACCGCCATGTCCAGCTCCACAGCCAGCCTATCCGTCAAGCCCACCCACCACCACCAGCACTGTGTTCCCACCAGTACCACCTAATCCCGACACTCCACTGACTGATCAACAAGCCGCCACCCTTCAAGAAGCCATACTACGCATTGCTCGACAAGCTGCGGCCGCCGCTGCTGTCAATATGGCTCGCCGCTGACTGCCTGTCCACGCGCCGAGGTCTCACCACTCCATGTTTCACCATCGCTCGACATACCGACGTACCACCGTCCAACAAGCAAAAGAGTACAACACGGTCATTCTGTCACAATTCAGCTCTCCAACATATTACCTGACATTTTCCAAATCCCTTTCTTCACACCGCAGCCATTTTCAGCTTTCTTGCTACCTGTATCCTTTCGCCCCATTCATCGAGATTTCGCACATCAACGGGCCCACGATGGACCATACTCCGGACTGCGACGAGCAATCAGAAGTCCTCTTTGTCTTCACAGAAGATGCAGCAGACAACCAGTCACCTCCAGCGACCTCTCCACCTCCAACTGTTACACCACTGCCACACCCCACAGAATCCGCTGACCAAGCCTTTTGGTCTGGGGTCTACACGCTTGACCCACCTCATGCCTTGATGGGCGTACTGACAGATCTCCACATACATCGCTTTCTTTTACATCAGCATCTTACCACTCACACAGCACTCTCGGAAACCCCCATTGGCCATCCGCCTCTCACAGACACCCTACCACAACCTATCCAACGTATCATTGCTCTCTACCACAGCAACCTGCAGCGAGCGCAACAGCACACACAGCTTGCTCTCAACGCAATCGACAGTCTGGCTCGCTTCCCACCAGCAGCCTACTTCACAAACCCCAACCTGTCCACCTCAGACACACAACACCCTGCTCACAAGGCATTTTCAGCACCCAGCGGCTTACAACCGGGGCAGCCAATCCACATTCCACCCATCCGACGCTACCCACTGCCGACCGCCTCCAACACAGGCAATGTCGTCCAGCATGTCAGCGCCCAAACCACCTCACCATGGATATCAGTTTTGGACACACCTTTAACATCCTTTAACTCCAACCACCTTTCATCAGTCGCAACAAACCACCCCTCCTCCAGCCACTCACAGCCGGCATATCCAGACCGACATCAACGCGATTGTCTACTACCCAGCTTTCGCGGGTATCCCCGCCACACCTCACACTGAGCAGCCCGCACCCTCTGATACTACCACCAACATTCCAAGTACCACATCACCCACCCCTACTGCTGCCGCTAACAAACAACCCCACGAACGTTGGCAGTACGTCAACCTCATCCCCACCCCTACCGTCACCCTTCCAACACACCAAGAACAACCTCTCGACTTTCCTTCCCCCATTGGCGGCACCCCACGCGGCAAGCGCACCAAGACCCCACCACGCTCCTACCCCCACCCGCACTCGCCACCCCGACCCCCGCTCGGGATCTCCGAGGCCCACTCCCACATCGATGCCAAAACCGGCTCCACAACAATTCATCCCCCCTGTGCAACCCCTGCCGAAGCGCCCACCGCCAACACTTTTTTCACCTCAACAAGACACCCTTCCCACCACTCCTCTGCAGACAGTCCCTCCAGCGACAGGATGGCCCACATTTCGAGGCAACACCGACTCTACTCCCGCTCTTACCACTCCACCTCTACATCCCTCTCAGCCACCACCGCACCCATGGCCCACTCACTATCAAACACCACCACAACAACTGCCGCCAACAACGGCGACCCTGCACAACACCACACCGCCCACCAACAGTGCAGCATCTTCCACAACACCAGCCACACACCCGCCGATCTACTATGACTCACACGGACGTCAGCTTCCACTTCATCAGCAGGAATACGTCGTGGAGCACGATCCATGGCATGCAGACAATCACTGATTGCACCGCAGCTTCGTGTTGGCCACAAGCGCCTTTAGCTTCGTGGATTTGTCTCCTCTTTTGCTCATATATTTTTCCAAAAAACGACACATCAGGTTTTTGCCCCGGGCAAGAATTCAAGACTTTCTTACCACTTTATCACTTTTGGGAGCACAGCTATCCACAAACGAGGTCCTCACCTGTCTCACTACGCACCACGCAAAACGATTGCGACATCCGCATTCAGGTTTTGTTCTTTCAAGTTTTGCCCACACTGTACGTTTCACTGTTTTTGCAGTTATTCGGACTTCAATTCAGCCTTCATTTTAGCAGCACTGCGCCGCTGCTACACTACATTTTCACATCAGCATGTGCATATCTCTAATTTTTCTTGCGGCCTCAACATTTCAGCCTGCCCAAGCAACTACTCACGATTGCCATCCCTCGAGTTCCAAACGCCACTCCACCATGGACGCACAGTGGCAACAATACTATTGGAACCACTACCTCATGCAGCAGCAGCAACATCAGCAGCTGACATTCACCGACGCCGCCACCACAAACCCTTCCACCAGCCACCAGTCATACAATCCTACAGGCACTTATGGTCCACTCACCCACGCTCTGCGCACTCACCACACGCACCACACGCAACCGTACACACCATCGCCGCCGCCCGATCCATCTCAGCGGACTCCATCATCACAGCCAGAGTTTCCACCACCACCACCACCACCGCCACTCCCAATCACGGCGCCAGTCACCCCGCCCGGCTCATCTTTTCAACACAGCCCACAGCCATTGAACCCCGCTGGCCAACCTTCAGCACCTCCGCCACCACCCCATGTCCCCTCTCCCAAGCCCACCATTCAAGACTCTTGGCACCAAACTGACCACCATCCAACACCCTCCACGGCCACCAGCTCCACCGAACAATTCAACGCCGGCGTTGCCGGTCTTCCTACCCTTGACATTTTTCCCTGGCAACTCGCATATCACGGTACGGCCGAGTATACCGCCCGTACTTTGAGCCACGGGAAGTACTGCGGTTTCATCGCTACCCGGAGCGTGGCCGAATCGGTCTTTGTCACCCATCTCCTCCAAGAGATCCGGGAAAAGCGCCTCGACTTGGACGCCATAGCTGAGACCCTCCACACTTCACAAGGCAATGACATCCCCAGCAAGACCACGCAGGCACGTGCCTTCCACGCCCCTTTGATCAACCTCCTCATCCAACAACTCCAATCACACTCACCAGCCCCAGCGGAAGGCACAGCCCTACGGGCACTCAAATCCGCCAACGATGAGCTTGCCCGCGCAAAACAGAAGCTCCACAACTTGGGCGTTCCATTCACCCCCACGAAAGGCACCAGTCACTCCTCCAGCGCCGCGGATGCGTCACATCCAGCCACAACAACTCCCCCACCGCCAGCACACAAACCACCTGTCCTGGCAGACGTCCTGCAGCCTCCACACCCTTCCCTCAAAGATGACGTCCCTGACACTTGGAACACCACTGACATCCAGCAATGGGTCACAACGTTTGACCCTGCAGTCCAGGAGTCGGCCAATGAAATTCTACGCCTTCTCCAAACCAGCAAGGTCACCACACAACAACTGAAGGAAGCCGCCACTCGCTATGGCCTTCCTCTTGGCCGTGTTAACCGACTCCCCATCCGCAGTCTCCAACACCTCGTCAGCGTGGGGGCGGCCACCGGCTGCTGACTATGCTTTCTCAGCCAGCAGCAGCCCAGCCATACCACCATGCAACATCTTTTTCACCTTCACCGCGCCCTGTCAACTTTGATTCACTACACCCAATACATTGAACGAGCCGAGGCCATCTTCACGACAGGCCTCATCCACCTCGCCCTTCTCTTCTCATATCCGTCAACTACACACCGATCCCAGCAGTGGCGCAACCGCTTTCGCCAGCTACGCATTCTGCCACACACCTACCACTACCACAACTTTCTCTCCCACAACTCAGTCTACATCAAACTCTACTTCAACCCCACCCCACCACATCGCTGTTACCACCAACATGGCCACTTTTACATCGGCTCCACAGCCATTGGCATTCCCCACAGAGAACACAATCGCAGAGCCAAGCTCAAGCAACTCCAAAACAACATCCCCGTATCAGCAGAACTCTCCTTACGTTATTGGCACTCTCACAACAAGATCCACCACTACACCACTATCCAGCTCACATCCCATGACACCTATGATCAGGCCTGGATCCAAGAGCATCACCACATTGCCAACTGGATGCCCACACTCAACTGGCCCTTCATCTCACACCACCTCAAGCTTAAAGCCCAAGGGTGGCAATTCACCAAGCATCGGGCCCACTTTTACTCCAGACTGGCCACTCACAAACGCCGTTTTCGACGACTCCGCCTCCGCCAACAGACACTCAGAGAACCACACCTTTACACTTCTACAAAACATCATGCCCTCACCCTACTCCGCGACCTTACCAAACACACGGCAGCCTCCTTTGAAGCAGCCAAACAGCTGCGCAGTGGCCGTCACACAGACCTAGAAGTCTACGCCATCAGACGCATGGCCGCCAATCTGGAAGAACCAGGCCGCAGCAGGGCACTCCACATCATCAACAAAGCCCTCCTTTTCCGCAATCTTACACCACCCAAGCCCAACATTCCTCTCACAGTGCCCTTCCTGGCGCACCAGGACTTCGCAAAGCATTGCCAACAGTGGCTCCGTACCACCATCCAGCAGCACAAACACTTGGCCATTCCTCTCCACCTTCCGTCACACCGCCTACGGGAAGCAGCCCACAAGACCCTTCGATCCCAACTCCACAACCACCGCACGCCGCACATGGGAGGAAACTCTGCAATCGCCACCGGATCCAACAGATCTACCGTGCGCATGCACCCACCTACGCAGTCTCCTCCAGGATCCAGACACGCCGACCACCAACGACCACTATATCCTCACACTTGACCAACTCAGTCTCCCACAACACCTCAACATCTTTCTCCAAGCCAACATGAACAGCGCCTACTATCCCAGCAAGGCGCGCAATTTCCTCACATTCCAAACGGCCTATACAAAATGGCTCAAGCTCCAGGGACTTCCACCATCCCTCACGCAGCATTTGCAACCTTTCCTAGAGCACCAATGGCGCCTTCACACCAACCATTTGAAACAACATCCCAGGTTCAATGCCCGCTTACTTCGACAGCTTCAAGAATACCTCGGCCCACACACCGTACTTCACCATGCTGATCATGAACTACAACAGCTCCGTGTTTTCTGCCCTCGCCAATACTTTACCGGAGCCCTCAACACGTGGCAATCTCCTGAGCTTTTTGCACCACTTCCATACCTGACAGCCGCCAACATCCACGACCACCTCCAAGCCACTGTACCCTCCATCCTACGCACCCGTTACAAATACAAATGGGGCTTCCGCAAAGACTTCAACATTCCATATGGAGTGGTCCATCTGAAAGAGAAGAAACACTGGCAGAAAGGGCGCACCATCATCTCCTATTTCCATTCACTCAGCGGCAACCTCCTACGCATCACCAGCCGTGCCTTAGACTTAAGCCTTAGACATCATTCTCCAACACCTCTACCCACAACATCCAGGCCAACTTTCCATCCCGCAACTCTGGCGCCATTTCCACTGCTACCTCGCCCAAACCCCCGCAGACATCTCACTATATGCCACCAACGACGACCTGGTCGGCTTTTTTAACTCGGTTCCCCAGCACCGCCTCATCGATGCGGTCCACTCCATGATTCAGCACTGGCAAACACAACAATCTACACACACCCTCACCATTGATGTCCACGCAACCGGGCACCCATTCCACCACTCCCACATCGGCCGGCATCACAGAAACGCCCCACACAGCGCACCATCCAGACCTCAGACATCACCACCATTGTCGCCTATGCACTCGACACTTGTATTTTCCGGGCATGCAACAACACTTACAAGCAAATCCGAGGGGCTGGGATTGGATCCCAACTCTCTCCTGCCCTTTGCAACGTAGCCATCACTCTCATCGAACACTCCTGGCACCAGATCCACAACAACCTCCTCCAGCACACCGACATACACCTTGCATACTACCGCTATGTTGACAACAGATTCATCGTCCACAACGAACACTTCCTCCAACACCCAGCCGTTCAAACCCTTATCCATCACAACTTCTTTGGTGACCCAGTGGAACTTGAACCGGTAGACGGCTTTCACCTTCTGGGTTTCAACATTGACCTACAACAACGTACCATCACCTACATTCAACCTCTACAACCCTGGAAAATCAGGGACGCAACCAGCGCCGGGAGCCAGCGCTTGGCTCTGTCCGGGCTCCACTCAAGACTTCACACAATCCACAAATACACCTTTCCACCTTCGAGCGCTGACGCTGCTGCCACTGAGCTTGCGCAACTTTACGTCCAAAGAGGACACGACTTAATAGCTTGCAGCCGGTTTTTGAAAGGAAAAGCGCCGATTACGGCGACCTGTGTGTGTCACCCCCTGTATCAAAGGGTTCAATGCCACTGTCTTTCACTGCAACCACTTCACGAGGCAGGGGGGCCAGGCCTGTCACATCCAACCTGGCCCAACGAAGCTGGGATGTGACAGGGAAAGCACCAAAGGACGCTTTGGTGTGTACCTGCCGATTTATCCACAAGCTGTGACTCCACTTTCCACGTTTTTGGCTCATGGTTCTTCATGATACCTCCCACAAACCCTCTCCCCACCGCCGCCTTGCGCCGCTTTGCAGCCGACTTTGAGTGTCAGATTGTTTTCGAGTGCAGCTGCCAACATTGTTCAACAATACGGTTTTTGCGGACTCATGCACCTTTCCGTTCCCTCACCTTCCTTCCCAACGTGGGAACTGAGTGTAACTGAATACCAATGTCAGAGTGTGTGTGTGATGAGGTCAAGACGCCCAAGGCGAAAGGCAAAGCGAAGAAGAAGTCCTGAGAGCTGTGCTGAGTGCCGTACGTCCTGAGCTTTTAGCCTTCCAGTTGCACGCCACAACTCTACCGTCATCCTCAAGTAGAGGAAGAAAATTACACATTTCCTATCATTTCCTACTTCAAGAAGCCGGCAAAAGGATCACAAGGTCATATCATGTCATATCACATATTTGGAATGTTCCATACTCTATCTACTGGTACAGTACCAGAGGAAGACCCCGCAAAAACTCACGCCATCTGGTCTAGTGTCCTCAGTTCATGTTCCGCTTGAACCCTTTGGGGGAGCTCCTGCTCCGATCATCCGATTTGAGCGCCTGCTGGCCAAAACCCATGCCGTCCGGCCGTCCAGCTTCGGTTTTCGGACAGGACATTTAACTGTGTGGAAACACGGGGAACACCACGCCATGCCCCTTTGCGATTTTTGACAGGATCACAATTTCACCCCGGTTGTCCTATATTTGAAGGCCCAGAGGCTTGGGTGGTGCTGGTGAATGCAACGCTATATTGGCACTACCATGGAGCGTTTGGGCAGCGTACTGTACACCCCGTGTTTTTGCACTCCCTGAGTCTAATACAGTGGTTACGTGGAGTGGAAAGCACCTGTTTGGTCTTCGGATTTCGTCCTCCATCCGGGGCCATGCAAATCCCACGCCTCTCGAAGACTCATTTCGGTCACCGTTCACCTACTCACCCCGCAACCGCCTTGCCGGCCTATGGTCAATTGGAAGAGGACCGGACTTGGACCGTTTGGACTTCTGCATCGTCTTTGGACCAAAAGGAGTGAGGGGGGGGTGGTCTTACCCAGGAGGTATAGGAGGTATGTGGATCACCTGCAGGTCACCTTTTTTTGAATCTTGGGGAGTCAACCCTTAGTGCAGCTGGTCATGTTCAATCCTATAATGCTTTTCCCTCTGCACATCTGTTGGGCACAAGATTCTAAAACAAATGCACTTCACCAGATGGCTGGCACTTGTACAGAGTGCAGCAGATGTAAAAACAGATGGTGCATAGATGTGAATGGTCCTATTGCCAAAGTCAGTGTGAAGACCAAGTAGTAGTCAACAGCATTTTGGATGTTTGAATGGGATTAGTTTGACCTCAAAGCTTCAGAATCCTAGTTTCGCAATCCCATCTAACCATGAATTGCTTCCTTATTACCTCCATGGTCCATGAGTGACAAAGTATGAGAATGCGTTGCGTTTGAGCGATGACAGTTTTTGCACCCATCGTTTTGGCATCTTGGGAGGAAAAAGGTGGCAGATTAGCTCAGTGGATCAGTGTTCCTGTGTTTTCGACTTTCTATCTCTGTGGGAAACCACGAAACAACGGGGTTTGTCGCCTCTTTGCCGCTTTGGCCCAAAAAAACCAGCTGTAGGTAGATGGTAGACAGGGGCTGAGCCAGGCTCGGTGATCACATGGCAGCTCGGATCCGACCACCAAATAAGACCAGGTGAGTGTTCGCAGCCCTGAAAAACAGAGGATGCGCAGGCATGACAGGGATGTTCACCCCGTTCAGAGCTGTTCTTCGGTCTCTTTGAACCGCGTCTCATGGCGTCGTTGACGCATCATCTGGCGATCTCAGACGAAGCAAACAGACGTTGGTTGCCAAAAGGAACGCGATCTCAGACGTTGTTGCTGACATACCCAGTTTTTACTCACACTGGCCATGGGCACCATGCGCCGACCCACAAGTGCTGTCCTGCTGACGGGTTTTTCTGCTTCGGTGAACGAGCGTGATGAGAGTTCGACCGGTGGTGACCAGTTTCATGTGGGGAGCAGAGAGGAGCAGTGAGGGTTATGTGTTGAGGAGCTGAAGTGTTGGTGCAGATTTAAGTTATTCCCTGAGGTTTGTTCATGATTGACAAAGATTAGATGAAATTCATGATGCAAACAGGACTCACAGCTGCTTCGGGCCCAAGCAAGACTCCGGTTTCGCTGATTTTGCTTGATGTCAGGGGGAGGTGGAGCGCGAGATCAAGGCCGCGATGTTTGACTGGGAAAATGTTTTACTGTAACATGTTCTGCAGGTGTGTAGAAGTCCTTAATGATTGATTATATAGTTCACCGGGAGAGTATGACATGAGGAAGGTTTGTTGATCTCATTTCAGTCCTGAATAGCCTCCGTCATGTGAGTATTGAGTCCTAAGAATGATGGCACACTTGGCACTGGCACCAGCGATGCTTTGGAATCGATACCCATTTTTGCATGGTCTTGAGATGTCTTGAGAGTTTTTTTTCCCCCCAGGTTTGTATCCTGAATCGTAACTCCGCTCTGGAGCTACATCGGCTGCCAAACCCAATGCCAATACACACCCATATTGATTCCGGGAGGAAACTGGACAAAGGCCATGTATTCTTTTTCCATGTTTTCTATCGACTTTTTCCACGGCGGACGGATTGCCCGGCTGTTCTGTCCACACGCCCAAAGCGCCCAAATCAGCCAGTGCTTGGCCACAGAAACAAGCACTCTTTCTCCATCGTTGGTGTCTCACTGGGGGTCTCGCGCAGTTGTCTCAAATTCCGAGTAGATCCAGTTAGCTGCAGCTGCCATAGCGGCAATCAACGCGAGTCATTGTTTCCAGCCGGTGTTGCTGATATCCTTTGTTTCGCACTCCTTTTAAGCTTTCGGCCGTCAGTTTTGGATTCCACGTGCATATCGGCGGTCAGGAGGCCTTGTCGTCGTCGTCGTCGTCGTCGTCGTCGTCGTCGTCGTCGACTCATCGACGCCGTACGGCGGCAGATGGCACGTGAGTGCTTGCTGCTGGGAAACTACGAGGTCGGACTCGTCGGGTATGTGGACGCATGGTCGACCACGAGTCGGCCTCCGTGGACGCGTGGTGGACCACGAGTCGGTTCGGGAGGTTCGGTTCACGGGAGGCAGCGTGACCAGGAAGCAGGCATCTCAGCCACTACTAAGACACTTCGGCAT
Organism: Durusdinium trenchii; assembly: GCA_963970005.1. Lineage (NCBI taxonomy): Eukaryota > Dinophyceae > Suessiales > Symbiodiniaceae > Durusdinium > Durusdinium trenchii. The sequence goes on along the minus strand of CAXAMN010021462.1, from coordinate 962,086 downwards.
GCTTCGTGTACATGTCAGAGCAACGACGTGTTTCTTGAAAGATTTGTTTGGTGGGCAAAGAGCCATAGCAGCTTTACTGTACTGTTCTTTTTGGCACCGCACACCCTTGGTACCTGTGGACATGTCGAGGTAGACCTTTTTGTTCATACTTCAGATTTGAGCAAGTGGGGTTGACCTCAGTAACATGATCCACACTGCAGGGGAACCATGTTCGACCCCACCGCATCTACGAGGAAGCTGGCTGCAGTCAAGATGACTGTAGTCTATGATGTAAAGTCAGGGGCTCCAAAAGCAAATCAAATCATTTGCATTGTCACAGTCTGCAAAGTTAATGACGTTTAACAACAGCTTGATTTGCACTGTTTCTTTTTGCATTGTTCTTTTTCGGAGGTCTAGCTTGATTCTTCTTGAACAGAAGCCATTGCTGGGACCCACATGTGCATCTGGCCTCTCATAGATGATCACCGTAGTGCCTCCCATATGAAACCTGCCAAAGCACCGGGGAATGCCATTAAAGAAATAGATGCACAATGACAAAGCGACCGTTGATGGAAGAAAGACTCGAGTTTTCCTTGACCCGGCATGAAAGTAGCACTCCTCTCAGTTACAGTTGGCGCTGGCCACCCCTCTTTCTTTTTGCGCTTCCTTCACATCCTCCCAGAAACAGGGCAACAATATGGCAACTGATATAGCCTTTCTTTAAACAAAGAAAATAAGAAAACAGCCCGCAACGACAGGCTTCCAAGGAGCGATACCAAGCAGTGCTGGCCATCTCCGCGGAGCAGCTGGTGCCGAGACGAGACGAGACGGAGCAGCGGTCAGCGTGCGTGCCGCCCCGGTCAGCGACGGTCGGCCATCGCCCCGGAAATGGGCGGCGGAGGTGGCGCATTCGGTTTTTGGTTTCTGGATGTTTTGGATTTCGTTTGTGCTCCATCTTTTTCTGGGTTTGAAGACATCTCCGTTGGTTGTGGTGTACCTTGGGTGGTTTTGAAGGATGGTTGGAGATTTGTGCATTTGATAGTGGTGCCAATTCTTATGCCGTTGCTTGGTTACAATATCTCACTTTTTTGCATTTGACTTGTACTCTCCTGAGTTCCCTGTTTGTTGGTGATGTTTTGGCAGGCTATTTTGGTGTGTTTTCCGTATGTTCTGAACTGTTGGTATCGGGGTAACTGCAGTTGTGACCACGGTGTCCCAGTAACAGTAACAGTATGTAACCAGTTGTTTTCATGTCTTCAGAGTTCAGTCGGAGCTTGAGCGTCCCCAAAGAACCAGCCGGTAGAAGGGCATTGAACATCCGTTGGAACGTTGTCCTTCCACCCTTCACGCGCTTGCAGCCGTAAACAACGGACCAAGCTCTTTCTTCGGTGCCCCAAAACCGGCCACTCCTCGTTCCATAGCCACCCCGTCTACCTCCGGCCGCTCCGACCGGTAGGTGGCGGGGCTGCCTGACTCGGAGCGCCGCTTGGCGCAGGAGAAGTTCGAGAGGCGAAGACGAGCGCCAGACGCGACGCGAACCGCAACGCGAACGGTGAGCGGTCCGAGTCAAGGAGCGTTTTTGGGGGGCGGACGGTCTGTAGGAACCAGCTATGAAGATGTGGTTGACCATTCCCACATGCAAAGCACGGAGCCACTTGTACCCCTTGCACTGGTGGGACGCTTGCACCTTAAGGGCGGTGCACTCTCGACCTGGCGCGACCTTTTTGGTAAGGAATCCTTCTGGTTTTAGTAGAGGTTGAAACCTACCAGGCTTGGGATGGTGATTTTTCCAAAACCGTGACCTGCCCGTAGGTATTTAAAGGGACCATTTTGGTAAACATCCTGCCATCCACCAAGCCAACCTCTCGGGTGGCGGTTAGAGGCGCTGCATGAGGTTCAATGGATTAGAGCAAACCATTGTTACTGTTCACACAGTTGCACGAGTTAGTTTACACACTCCATCTATGCCAAACCATCCGTGCATGGCTTATTTACCTACAGTGGGTCAATGTATCTATATATTCCACACATGGATGGTCTGGGATAGAAACGAAACACATCTACCTTCACCCATCCCCAGCGAGTCTCCTCGCTCGTTGTCACGTGCCGTCGTGCCGCTCGCTCCGCTACGGGTGCTCCGTCCCCATCGCCAGGGTGCAGAACGGCCTGAAGAGCGAGGCTCTCCGGTGACCGCCGGTGACGGTGGGCGATCCGAGTGGGGCGAGGCTGTGAATTCGAACCTGGCGAGCCTGAGCAGGTGATGTGTTCGACGCATGAACATGTCACCAGGATCCAGTCGTACCAAATATAGTACAGTAACTATGCGGATCCCCACGGCGTCACGGTGATGTATGCATTCTTGTTTGAGGTGCAGGTGGACCCCTATGGCCGCAGCGCTGGTGGGAAGTTACATGTCCTCCCCAAACGTAAGACATGTCGGACATGGTGATTTGATAAAGCCTTCATTCGCCCAGCAACTATATCCGAATTCGATGAGCCACAAACACATAGTGGAGTGTAGTGTAGACGGTTGATTTTAATCAGACCCCCCATAATTGAAGATGTAAAACCATGTACTGTAAAACCCCTTCATACAGGGGCTTTTATCAACCATCGTCCCAGGACATCCAACCAATACCGCTTGGGTGTCCAACCCGTTTCGACCGTGGCCGACTCCTCCGACGGGAGAAACCACAGGTGAACTTGCTCACGCAAATCCTGGAGACCTGGAACGACTTGGGGCGTCTCGGCCAAACGGAAGAGACGGAAAAGACGGCGGATTCGAAGCTAGAAGTTCAACAGTCGCCATTCTTTACACTTAGTTTGGCTGCTGTGGGTGATAGAGTTATAGATAAAGGGTTTGACAGTAGTTCGGTATGTGTGCATCTCAGACCTCAGACGGAAGGAGCGCTTCACCCCCCCCTTTGCTGCCTCAAAGGTCGGGACAGGAACGCAAGCTCGGTCGAGAAACCGGGCTTGGACGCCACAAGACATTCCCCAGAAAAAACATCAGAAAAAAACAGGAATCATTGGCATTGTCCGGGTGATTTGCAAACCTCGGAGCCTCGGATTCTCTGACATGTTCGATCATTTTTCAGAACGATTAATTTGTAGACCATCCCGTTGCCCTGGGTTCCGGGCATAGGCCGGGAATTGTTGCATCGCTGGGGACCGCAAGTGCATGCAACTGATCCACCGACCAACCCAAATGTCAGAGCCCTCGAAAGGATGGGGACCGACCAGCGTCTGAAAGTGATGGTTCAAGACGAAATGTGAAGGTTCTCGACGTGTCATCTGAATGAACTGGCAATTTGGATTTATGACTTGTCGCAATGTTTCTTTGCATTGCATGGTGATTTACTTCATAGTGCTCGTACTGCAAATGGGACCTTGAATATCTGGCGAACATGCGCTCACACATGTTCAAATACTTGCGCCGCGCGCTGCTAAACTTTCTCTGTTGTTTGAGGGATGACGGTTGCAGGAGGCACTTGTGATGTGTCCCTCACACAAACTGTCCTACTGTGTCGATGGTACATTCGCACAAGACTACTCATCACTACTCCAACACTGGGGCCACTGGAAAAGCATGGGACCACGACCCTTTGGGGTCAAAAAGCATGCTATCCGAAAACACTCTTCAGACTCCTTCATCACTACTTCCACACAACGACGAACAAAACACTCCGAAAGGGTCTGAGGTGTTGAGACCTTGCACCGCGCAGGGCGTTTTATTTCGGAAGAGTTGCTGCCCTTTCGCCCAAAGGGCTTGATGAACAGAAGATAACGACTTCCAAGTTTGCCGCCCATGAGGGATATTCTTGAACTCCCTTGGTTGTTTGCTCTATTGGTGGGGTAGTCGGTTATATGGTTGGTTGGTTGGTTGGTCGGTGGGTTGGTTGGTTGGTTGGTTGGTTCATTTTTCAAGTTATCTCATTCATCATGCTGGTTCTAGGGTGTTTGACTCGTTGTGAATTCGGAGCTCTCAGGTTGAACACGAATTCCAAGCTCGCTCGCTCACGCCCGTTCGCATGACCGTGGTTCTGGGCTCGTCCGTTCCGTGCTGAGGCCCTTTGGAGCTGTTCGGGGACCCTGCGAAGGTTAAACACCGACCGGTGGAAGGAGATGTTTTTTTTCCAATGGGTGGGAGGGAGTCCTTTGGAGAAACATATGCACGAAGTGAGATGAAGAACTCCATCACATGAGGGCTCGTTTCTTATGGGAGATCCTTGGACATTTATTCTTAGAGGAGGTTGTGCATGGAAGAACTCCACCCTCTAAACTGACCCATGCACAAAGGTACTCTCATCCTTCAACTTGAGAGCTAAGCCAAGAAAATGGGACAGCCAGTCCTTAGTCCTGCTTGTGTTTTACAGGATACCAGATCTAGAAGCTTGAGAAGGCGGCTGGCTTACATGGGGTCCTTGAAGAACAGCCCCATCAGATTCCTTTAAACATACAGTAGCTGTAGAATGCTGTATAGAAAATTGATGAACATTGTGTATATATATATATATATGTATAACATATTAAAAATTATTACTGCAAAACTAACTATATCATATATTATAGATATAGTTTAATATATCTATAGCAATGTAGAGTTGGTGAAAATGCAGGAAGGCGATGGCCAACTCCACCAAACTATGGATTGGCCTGAAACCAGTACAGTATTAGTAGTTTTTGAATTACCAGATTCTCAACCAATTGATACTTATTGGTTTCCTTGAGGACCCTCTATCATATTGATTCATCATAGACCGGTTCATTTTCCCTTGCATTTACCGTGTGCCATCTACAAACCTGCGATGCCATGTGGGCCAGGTTGTGGCCGGCAAAGTCAGTTGGTTTGATTTCCCATGATCGTATCCAACACATGGTGTGGTGTAGTCCCATGGCCCGCGACAGTCGGTGAACAATTTGGCACTCATCCATTGAGAAAGACCTGCAACCGAACCATCATCCACTGAGCCGGAATGGGATACACCATGATACACCCAAACCCGCACAGACATAACTTGAGACCAATTGCACAGACGGCAGCGTCCGTTGGACGACGCCTGAGGCCAATCTGGCAGGCCGGCCGTTCGCCTTTTCGCCTTTTCGCCGAAGTCTAGCTGCGATAGCTGGGCCCTCGGCCCCTAGGCCGTGGAAGTGGGCGACTGCAAGTAAGACCAGGACAATGTGAATGACCGTTAACCTCTTTTTGGTGGACCAGCTTTTAAAAGGTTCAGGAACGAAGAATGAAGCTACTGGGTGGATGCCAAAGAAAGGCAGAGACTGCTGAATGCTTACTTAGGATGGCACCTCCATACCAGCATTTCAAGGAGATGAACAAATCGAGTGTTGCAGTAACGTTGCTCCGCACTACTCGGTATACCTCCTTACTCCTCGCGTTGGCACTGGAACCCTGTTCACTAAAAGGAGTCCAATGGTCAACACTCCATGGGACTATGGGACTGGACTATATTCCCGCACAACCATCCGAACATGTCAACCATCTGAACTGATGGGTCGATGGCAATGTCCGCTGTTGCCGGGCGCTCGACCTTTTCTTCCACGCCAGGAAAGGTGAACATCTTAGAGGACTTTGCCAGCTGGGCGTCCCAGCAAGGCAGATGCACATGGATTGATCGGGTGTGTATCAGAGTAGGGAACCGCCCAAAGACCACATGGGAAATTCAAACAAGGCTCAAGGGGCACTTTCCTATTCTGATAGTTTATGATATACACCCACAATCACCCACAAAAGTTCTTTGCTAAGATTCGTCGTTTCCACCGGGGGCACATGTGACCACTGAGGCATGGCCGCCTGCCCTGTCAGTGCGCCAGAGGCGCTGACCTTTCGTCACAGGTGATGATGGCTGAGCAGAAGAGGTTGATGTTCTTCACCAGATGTTGTGCTGTGGTGGAAGTGTCCAAACCATCCTAGACCCCTTTTTTTGCTTCAAAAGCCCATTTGTGAGTTTGGGTGGTCAGAACAGAGAACATACTCTAGGCATCTCTAGGCAGTTCACAGGGTGAAAGGTTAGTGAGGTTCCAATGTTTTCCAGGAAGATACCCAAGATGGGATGTGGGAAACGATTTGTAGAGGAAAATCAGTTGGCCAGGATGACCACTTCGATTTATTCACAGACTCTCTTCATCTCTCTTCATCGTCAGTTCAGAGGACCGCAACTCACCCTGGACGAAGACCTATCACTCCGCTCTGGTGCGCTTTCACCTGGGACCTGGATCCATGAAGCAGGTGAAGCAACCACCCGCGCTCGATTGGGAGACTCAGATGGGGTGAATCGCCGGTGGGAGAAGAGACAACCAACAACCGGGTTTGGGAGAGAGAGAGAGAGAGAGAAGGAATTTCCGAAGGACCTGCTAGTTATCGTGTTGAAGAAGTTGAGTTAAACTTCTACTGGGTGATCCTCTAGTTGGGTAAAGTAGGAAACGCATAAGAAATAAACAGCATCCAGAATAGGAAAAAACATAGGACGCCATAGGAACAAAGATAGGACAACAAGAATAGGAACCAAGAAAGGAACCAGAATCGAAACAAAAAGGAACAAGACAACATGGACGGTTCCAAAGAAATAGCTAGAAAGTTAAAGTTACCATTGGGATATCCCCTGCTTTGTGACCATGAGGGACATATCCTGGCCAAGAAGAGTCTTGAACACCACCGCTGGCCTTCAATGTGGCGGTCATGTTGGTCTGTCAAGGACCGCTCCGCAGTTGTATCGGGTTAAAGCAGACTGATTGACTGAGGCCCTACCCCTGTCACGTCCTTGCCTTTGGAAACAGAAGACTTCTGGCATCAACCCAATGTTTCCTTCACTGACGAACTAAGATAAGAAAAGGAAGAAAGGGACGAACGGAAAAGACAACTAAAGGCATGAAGGAAGAGGACAACCGCAAAATGCACACTGCATTTGTCCGAGCCCTTCAAACAAATACAACTTACATACTCTACTTTGCAGATAGTCTGGAAAATGTTGCTTGCATTTTCGCACGTCCCCCTTCCACTAGGGATAGGGATGTCGCAGAATGTTTTCCTGGAGTGATGAGTTGCTGTTGCGCGACGGAGTCGAAGGTGAGACTGAACCATGCTAAAGTGTAGAACCATCAATGGCAGGGAATCCGCGAATCCTTTGGATAGGTCTTGTTCCCTTCGATTCTTCTGGAGCTTGGGCGAATCCACTGGCTCCAAAGGGTTGCGGAGAGGAATGTGGTGTAGAATAGAATCCTTGACATGAACATGTCAAGCTAAGTAATCAGCTTGAGACTCCCAACGTGTGTTTGTTTGTGAATGAACTGTTGAAGGGAAACATGTGTCAGATATCAGTTTAAGTACTAGAAAAGGAACCGGCTGCCAAGTTAATCAGCTTGAGATTTGCTCTCAAGAGAGGAGAGACTGGCTAAGGGGGGAAGTTGCGTAATGTTGTAGAATAGGTAAAAGTGGAACACCACATGTAAAAAGCTTAAGACTGCCAACATGTGCTTGAAGAAAGCTTGAGACGGCCAACATGTGCTTGTGAGCGAATCGACTTACATTGAAGGGAACAATAAAGGTACGACAATAGAAGAGAACCACCTAATTGATCGGCTTGAAATTGATCAGCTTGAGATTGGCTGTCCTTCTCTGAAATGTGTTGACCTCCTGATTTCCTATTGAATGTTTTCCACAAACCTTGAATCTTGAATCTTCCTAAAATCATCTAAACACCTAAACACAGGATTTGGGACTGGACTGTATTCTATGTATTTCTGTGTCAGTGTGGCTCAAGATTTGTGGGTATGTACATGCATATTATACACAAATATACATAATATATATATATAGGTACCCCCCCCAAGTTCACCAAAATGATGAAACCCCTAAACCCCGTGCTCAATTACGTCTTCCATTGGGGTCCTGGGGGTTGCCATATACAAATATATTTTGTTGTAACACGTTTATACAAAGCGCAAAGAACCATTCTGCGCCCAGACCATCCATAAAACTGGAAGAGTTCCATCCATTTACACCTATACCCTCAAAACTACTCCCTTTTTCACCTGACTGACTTGGCATCTGAAGGTTCTTTCGACTCGCCCATCGCCTCGTTACCTCGCCTCGCCCGGGGCCCCGGAAGACGGTCCCAGAATCGACTCGCCCAGGTCTGGGACGGCGTCATCGCGCCACCGTCGCCGCGCGCGGAGCCCCGGACACCGGGGAGCTCGGAGAGGCGGCTTCTCTTAAGATCTAACGAGAGGGGACGAGGTACATGTGCAACAGGAGACGCAGGAGACACCAGGATGTCATGCGGATTTGTGTGGAACCTTCACATCATTGTGAGGCAGATGACCAGGCTTTCCTGATTTTGCTTGTTTGGGAGCCACCTGAGCAGGTAGTGACAGTGAAGTCAAAGAACGAACCAGCAGTCAAGGTTGGCCATAGGTTGTTTCTTTTGTGCCAGCAGCAAGGAGTGAATAAAACCCTTTGGCCTCCTTTGCATATTCCGCAGCTGTGCGAACCAAGTGTGGATACCAGCCCTCTACAGCAGGTGGAGATAAATGACATTGCAACGGGTTTTCATGGATCAAACCTTTAGGTTCAAAACCTCGAGACGTTGGTTTTGACATGTGAGGTTCCTTTTGCGTAAACCTGCCAAGGCTTCCTGCAACCAATGATATGGCCCCAAGTGACCATGGCCAAGCCGGTGACTTTGAGCCCTGAGAAACACCAGCATAGTGACCCAGCCTTTGTAAACATTGAACAACAACCCCCACGCACCAGTTAATTCATGATGGTTTGAAATTCGCTTCGCTCTTGCTCGTGGCGTTGCTCGAGCGTTCAGGCAAGATGACGAACGATCGTGGCACCTTTCAACCTCACCCACCTTCGATTCTTCGTTTGGATGGCACCCAGCCGAATCTTCCGAGAGCAACGGAGGCTGACCGTGGCTGACCGAAATCGGCCAAAGAGTTGCTCTCGTCACGAACCGAACGAACTACACATGGGTCGTTCTTCCGAAGCTATCCACGCAGGAGTAAGTCTGGAGTCACTTTCTCCCATCCTCACAGGGCATACTGCATGAAAATGGCAAAATATGGCAAAATCATAGTTTATAATACATTAAACATGATTGGAGGATGGTGACTGGAAACCAAGTAGAAGCCATTCCAAGGCTCTTCTGATTTTAAACGATGACTTAACCATCTCATTTTGTTTGCTGAATGGGCAATCTAGACAAACCTAGAGCACAAGATGCGCTTCAAGGTGCCTGTGAAAATGACTCTCGGTATGTTTGTTACTACGTGGCAAGGTCATATCTCGGTTTCAATGGTACTGTACTCGTTGGGTTCGAGCCGCGCTGGCCTTGGATTCTTTCGCGTCCTAAGGTGGCCGAGAGTGGGTGCCCCAGTCAGTGGGTTTATCGGGGGGGGCGCGACTATTGCGTTACATGGGGAGATCGTGATGGTAAGACCCCAACAAACAGGAAGGTCGTCCATTTCTGGAATACACTCCCTGAACTGTACAATTCAGGAAGTGTAACAGATGGCGGTGCTTGGTGGTGGCGGCGGTGGTCAGGAACACGATGTAGCTCAGAACACATTTCAGCAAAAAACAGGAGGTTGCTGCGTGTTTCGTGGAACATCATATGGTCGATCAACCCATCGCCAATCGCAGTCTCCATTCGCATTATATGTTATCTACCTCAATATATGACCCATCCTCGTGGTCGTGACGATTCCAGTCCCATGAGTGGTTTGGGATGACATCAACCCATCGATATCATCTCTTGACGTTTTTTGTTTACCTCGAAGATCGTAAAGGTGAAAAAGAGGAACCATCAGAAAGGTTGGGGTGATCTGCAGAAGATCTTTACACTCCGCATCACAAGAGACAATCTCAGGAACGATACCTGCAACAACAGAACCCGAAGGTCTACTATCAGATTCATTGTTTGGTATCATTTGCACGTTCATTGCGTGATGGGTGAGCGAGGCAAGACGTTGGTGATTAAGATTGAAGCCAAGCGGACTTTTACTAGGTACTAGCGTTAAGTCGACTCAGCTTGTGTAACGTCGACTCGAAACCGTGTGCCCTTGCAGAACTGCACTCCACAGGGATGTCTAAGCATAGATTGTATTGATCTATATAACACATGTTTTGTGTTGTGCCCATGGTGTGCCTGATTGTCACTTTGTTTGTATTTATGAATCTGTTCTTTGGGGGGAGGGCAGCTTCCACAGGGGTGAAGGGTCAAGGATTTGTGACAGTTTTGATGCAGAGCTCCTGCTGCTTCTGTGTATAGGACGACTGTAAGAGTCGTGCTCGCGCGAACCTCGCGCGGGGCTCGCGCAGAGGCCTATATATAGTATTTTGTGTGTGTGTGTGCGCATGCAACCTATTCTCTAAGTTGTGCATTGGTGTGAATGGTGCCATTGAGATTTGGGCTTGAATCATCTAGAAAGCAAGGCCAAATGCCTGCCATAACACAGTGTGCGCACACTTTTCCTTGAACATATCACTTTTCTGCCGTGCTCTTTTTTCAAGTGTGCCCATTGTGCTTTGACCAAGATGAGTCAACTTCACGCGAGTGGGTTGACTTCTTGCTGAAACCTTGTGCCCATGCAGTGAGTTGACTTCACGCTACGTGGGTTGACTTAAGTACGCCGCTTGTACAATCTTGTGACGCCCACAGCTAGTGAATGAAGACGCTTCGATCGTTTGGCACGCTTGCATTGCAAAAGGAGGTCCGGTACGAAGCCCATTGAGACGGGGACATAGAGATCCATTGAGATGCAAGGTGCCTCCGTCCACTGATGTGCCTCTTCGCTGGTGCTCCTTCCGTTTCCCTTAGAGCCGCATCGCTGAGTTCCACCAGTGGGCGGGAAGAACCCCACCAGTCGGTCTGAGACATTTGCTGTCGAAGGCAGCTGAAGTCTGAGACATCTCCGTGCACCAGGGTTCTCGACATGACCCAATCTTGGATTGAAGATGAAGCAGGATTGAGGTCGCCCTATGATCAGGAGGATTAGAAGAAATCTGTGAGATCAGTCGTCGGCTGGTTGTGATTCATACCAGAGGTGTTTTCAGCTTTGGGTATCGACATTGGGGACCCATGTCATACCAAACCAACACCACCCAAAACCAACTACATGTCTTTGAAACCCACCCCGATTTCGTTGTCCCTCTCCTTGGGGTTTGACACATGGACTCTCATGGGGCAGGCACTCAGAGAACGGAGTCGGCATTGGCTTCAAACCTGAACGGTCCACCTGGGGTGGAAAATGTTCCTCAGCCAGATTTTTGACTCGTGCTTATTGTTTGTTCCTACCAGTTCCTACCACACGATTGAAACAGATTCAACCATGAAAACCCATATGAAACCAACCCAGAAATTGAATCCTGAATTCGAAATGCATGTTTTCTTGCGCACCATTTTCCTCCTTCGGCGCACCGTTCTTCACCGAGGCCCAGAGCCGCTCCCAAGAAAATGGCCTCCGGAGGCGGGTCGCGGGTCATATGGCTCCGTGCACCCCGACGATTTGGGAGAGTTGACCGAGAAGGTCTTGATTCCGTCCCGTGAAACCAGGAACCCCCACACAAACCAGGGACTCCTCAAGACGGTGGTTTTAGTTCAATGTCCACGTAGTAGACTCCGAGACAGTGTCGAGTGATGAGACCATCCACACAGTTTGGCTCGAGGATTTGTCCAGTCGCTCAGATCTGCGGATTCGTCCAGCCTCGATTTGCGGATGGTGGGCTTGGCGCTTGCAAGGCTGTCAACCCCCAAGCAGCCAGAGACCGTTGGTGTCTTGCTAGCAGAGCCAGTCCATTGGGAGCTGAACAAATATATAGATTTGGAGAAAACCAGGAAGGCACTTCATCGGAGCTGGGTATCGGTTTTCAGTTTTCTTCCTCCACCCAGCGCTCTAACAGTCCATGTCAGCCACCTCTTGGAAGTACCATCTACTGAATCATCAAATGCACTTGTTTTCCATATGGCAGTGGGTCATGGCACCCGCGCACACCCTGGGGCGTTCGACCCCGGGTCACGGCCAGACCCAGATTCCGGTTCTGGACGTCAACCTGCCATGGTGACTGGTGGGGGGCCATGACGAAACCAGCCATATTCCAATTCAGCTCCATCTGAGGAGATGATACCTGGTTCGTTGAGGACACCGACGACAACTCGGATGGCGGGTCCAAGGTTGGAAGAAAATGCCGTGCCGGAATACTTATGTGCCGCACCAGAAGAATCGGATGATGACCATGATGACGAGTTTCCACAGGGAGTGTAGACTGGAGGCTTTAATGCACATTGATTCACTGTCAGGACCAGTCAGAACCACAGATTGCAACAATAATATTTTGTAGTCGCAGGTGCACTGTTTCCTTGTTCATGAGGTTTTTCATTATTTTCAAGATTTCCTGGGATTTCCTGGGAACATCCAAGATGACAGTGGGTCATGTGCGCAAGCCCATAGGCAGGCTCCATTTAGAGTGGTGCTCTTTTGCCCATGACGCGGAGCACCATTCAGACATGCGCTATTCCGCGAGGACATATCCTTTGATAGGATCTATTCTTTTTGACCTTTGTTATGTTCAACAAGCTTGCAAGGAATCATGAAAGACAAAGAACATACCGCCCCACCAAGCTAAGTCAGATGTGACAGATGGCATGTACCTGGCCTTGAGGCTATTTTCTTATAGTTCTCTGCCTTGCTTGTTAACACAAAGGCACTTAGATGAGAGCCCATGACTCTCCAGAGACCCATCGCATGTCGAGCAGCTTTCCTGTGCCTTCCTCAGCCACTTGGGCTGTGGTGTTGATGCTCCAGGTACCACTTACCGGGGCACAAGACGAGCTGGGAAGAACATTCCCAGCGAAGGACCTGCGCAGGACCTGCTAGCATCGACCTGGTGGTGTCTTCCACCCTTGTTCCTCGCACGCAACTCGAGTGCAGCCAAAAGGCCGGCGAAGCATTTGTGGAAGCTCGCCAGAAACCTGCGATGGTGGGTTAAAGATCTTGACAGATAGAGAATGGGCCCTTCACATGGGTTTGTACTCTCAAAACCCTTCTCATTTGCAGGTTTGGATATTGCACGGAGTGTAGACTGGAGGCTTTAATGCACATTGATTCACTGTCAGGACCAGTCAGAACCACAGATTGCAACAAGAAGGTTTTATAGTCGTAGGTGCACTGTTTCCTTGTTCAATTCATGAGGTTTTTCATTATTTTCAAGATTTCCTGGGATTTCCTGGGAACATCCAAGATGACAGTGGGTCATGTGTGCAAGCCCAGAAGCAGGCTCAATTTAGAGTGGTGCTCTTTTGCCCATGACGCGGAGCACCATTCAGCCATGCGCTATTCCGCGAGGACATATCCTTTGATAGGATCTATTCTTGTTGACCTTTGTTCAACAAGCTTGCAAGGGGCGGACCAGGGCTCCAGTTTTTGAATGTTTTTGACCCATCCCCATGGGGATGATAACAATATATATATATATATATAAATATAACAAGGTCAGACCATGTTAGACTGCACTATCGACGCATCGCCGATATGGCAATGGCTGGCCCGGGTGTGGCAAAACTCAGCCAGTTACCAGTAGCTGGTATATTATACCAGAGACAACTGCAAGGGCTCGCATATTTACATTGGGCTGCTTGAAAAGGGGGTCTATATAATGCCTACAAAAGAACTCTTTCCAGTCCCATGGAGTCCACTGGGTATTGGTTTAGGATCATGGCACCAGATCTTGTGGATAGATTTTTGGTAGCCATGTCCACAAGAGAGTAGGGATGAACTCAGCCATGTAAGGGCAGGCACTTGCCGCATCTCGCACTCTTGGCGCCGTCTTCATCTGCATCGTGGGGGGGAGAAACATGCATGGAGTGGATGGTAAGACACCGGAGGGCTCGAGGGCACCCTTGCACGAAAGCAATGGTTTTATGGTTTTATTTTCCGATGGATGTGGAACACACCCTCCCAATATCTCCCAATCACAAACACTGCCGTCGATCGCCTGACGCTTTCAGGTAGCAATCTCCCTGGATGGGCGCAGGACGGATCAAGCAGTCACTCCATGAAACGGATGCGAAGAAAATGGTGTGGCGAGCACGGAACTCAGTGAAACTGACCGCGAAGCCAGGATATCCTCGGACCTTCTTAAAATTTACCTCACCTGGTAGTCATGATCCACCTTGTCCCAGATCTTCTGTCAGAGAATGGACATGTTCATGAACGAAGATTCAAGAACCGATACACTCTGACTGACTAACATGGAAGTGGACAGACAATCCTGGACAATCCTTTGTTTGTGGATGTTTGTGGAAAGTCGTCTTGCCAAGGCGCCTATATTTTCCACTTTACCATCATGTTAGTGAGTCAGGGTGTCAAACGGATGTTCGTTTCTCCGCTTGGCCCGGCCGCCCTGTTCTGCTTCGCCTGCCAGGACCCTCCCAACCGCCGAGAGGTGCCAAGGCGGAGGTCGCCGAACAGGCGAGACGAGCGACGAGTCCGAAGCGGTGACCGGTGCCAAAAAGGATTGGAAACGTGTCTATTTTTTCATATTTGTTCAAAGTCCTTCTTGAAAGTCCTTCTTTGTATTTCCAAATGTATAGTGTTCCAAGTATTTCCACATGTTCTGTGTTCCAATGTTCCAAGTATTTCCATTTTTTAGTTCACAGTCCTCCTTCAAGAGACGTACGCAAGCAAGGTCACCACAGACTCGCCAGGGTTCAAGCTTGCCAGGTTTCATGCTGCTGGCTCTTCAGAGTCGGGGTTTCATGCACCAAGCCTTGCAGCTCACATTCCGGCCTTTTGGAGAGTAGATGGCAAGCCCGCCTAGCCAGATTCTTGGCCCGATCTCCATGCAGGCCTCGTTCGAAAGGCTCCGGTAAGGCTGCTGGGCCTCCCTCCCCCTACCGGCAAGGCAGCGAGGTCGATCTATCCTCCCAACAAACATGGAAGTGGAACATACCAGGAGCAGCCTGTTTTGGGTGTCCAGCGAGGTTGATCGCCAAGAAGTGTATAGGTCAGAATCAGGGTGAATCCATCGGGACAATAGATCTTTTGGATTCACATCCTGCACATTCAAGACACATCATGTTCGTTCCTCTACGAACATGGCTACGAACCCATCCACGAACCCGTCCGCGAACCCATCGGTCCAGGGTCGAGGAACGCCCCGTGCGGGAGGCCGGGGTCCAGCCGACACCGGCGTCCGGTGTCGTCCCGTGGGCGTCGCGACATCGGCGCCTTAAGGGTGGATGGCCTATATACCAAGCTCTGAATTGGGGGAATGAATTGGGAACACCACACTTGAGAGATAGATCAGGCGCCCGAGTTTGTTCACCTTTGGTAAAAAACGGCTCGTCAGAACAGGAGCTGACACACGAGACGAGTTCGGAGTTTAGGATGTTAAAAAGAAAAGTAATTATCAAGGACCGCAACAGGATCCCGCAAGGTCGATTTGCACGGTCACTATAAAGTATACCTGTTGACTGATGGTTTATGAAATGTGGATCCTTTGCACGTACAAAATGCTCGCTCCAGGGTGCATATCATAAACCATCAGTTTGGGAACTTTTGCAAATCTACAAGTTGAGGTTACTGTGAAGGTTGGCTCCCCATTTTGTATAAATCAGAGGGTTTCAGAGCTTGGGTATGGTCAAATCACATGTGATGTCAGGGAAGGCATTCTGTATAAGGGCTGGGTGCCCAGGAAAATCATTAACTCAATGCTGCGCAAGGCATTTTGTATAAACTAGTGGTTGGAGATGGTGTCTTTCCACTTTGCCCTTTGAGGACGCTCGGGAACATGAGAGCCAATGAAATCATGAATAAATAAAACAGACATGTTTTTCAAAAAAAAGCGAACTACTCACATTTTGAGAAGAACAGTAACAAGAACTTTTTTTGGCAATAGATGTTGTTTAGATCTTTGGACTACAATTCAAAGAGATCTGTAAACGACATCGATGACGCCATGGATGGTCACATTTCGAACACGTGCTGGTGGAGATTCCGTAGGTCCGATTGACCGCACCTTGGCATGTGAAGGGAAAGAATTGTAATGAGCTGATATTTCTTGAGATGTTTCTAGAGTTTGCGAATTTCACTTGAACAATAGCTCACTTTTGTCGGACACGTTTTCAAGCTAACATAAAAAGCAAACTTGAAATTTCATTCCTGCTTTCAGATTTTTTGGTGTGTATTGTGTTGCAAGACTATCGGAAGCTCTTTGATTTTTGCCCGAAAGTACAACTTTTTTTTGAAAGCAGTGTTTGGAATCTTCATGTGATGCATGAATCTAGTCCATTTCGTTTTGGGTTCAAGCTGTGTGCTGAGTCTATTGGCATCCACCAGATGGCGGAAAAAAACTGCGATCTTACAAAGATGCAGAGTCCTATGCCTGGAAGAATAAGCTGTTCCCACCGCCAGACCGGAAATGGTGTCTGGACAGCTTAAAGGCCACGAAGCTCGCGGAAGGCAGGGTGAAAAGTAGGTGCAAAGGCATCACAGGAAAACAAATAACGCTCTATAAAATGCATTTCACATAATTTCACTTTCACTTTTGTTCAGGAACCAATCAGCTGAGCAGTCTAGAACACCTTATAAAGAACAGTTGGGGTGTCTTGAACATGTTGTAAAGACCAATTGGGGTCAATGCTTCAGAATATCTGGTATTTGATGACAGCAAAATGCCTTTGAATGCATTTTATACAGATGAACTACTTTGTATCCCATTTTATAAGGAATGTCTTTAGCATTCTTCATTATTTTTTGCATGAAATATCATTTTATATAAGACGCTGAAGCAGGTTCAGTTTGACTTTCTTGCGATTTCATACGGCCTGCCAGGCACATTGAAATATCCTGAAGATTCAGCAGGCTCAGAGTGCGTGCTTGTACATTGTTGCAAGCTTGATCCAACTTGTGGGATATCAGCATTCGGGATCATTCAGAGATAACACAATTGCGACCACAAATTTGGGACAGGTTGGGATCAATTACAGTAGAAATGGAAGATTGAGGATGATTGAGCGGGGCTTGAAATGTTGAAATGTTCGATGGGGCAGTAGGTATAGAGTATAGAGTTTCGATGAGTTTTGTTGGGCTCAGAAAGGTTCAGAATGATTCGGAAAGGTTTGTATTGATTTGCAGTAGGCAAAAGCACAGGAACATAAATGATACCTGGATCTTCAAACGGCACAAATTTTTGCCGGAGACATTTTTTAGTGAAAAGACGCCGTAATCACAAAAAAATGCCGTTTTATGGGTTGTACAAAATCCATGGACGGGGAAAGACGCCGTTTGGACGCCCAAAGACGCCGTTTGGACGCTTAAAGACGCCGTTTCTTTTTGCTTTCTGCCGGCGTGCGCCTCGTCACAACAAAAAACGCCGTCTTTGGAAAAAGACGCCGTAACGGCATTTTTTCCTGAAAAGGCAATTATTTGTGCCGTTTCGAAGATCCAGGTATTCAAGGATATCATGCAGACTATTAAATAACCACTCTATATAATGGATTTCTCAGCAAACTTCACTCAGGAACGGCAGAGCTCTGCAGTTTAGATCATTTTGTAAAACCTGTTATGGTTCAGTCTGGTATCAACTTGCATTTTATAAAGAAGATCAAAGAAGTTGTGGTTGGGAATGGCGAGAACTCTTTTAAACAGCCTGCCAGGGGCAAAACCGGAAGCTTCTTCTGCACTTGGGCCAGATGCAGGAGGCAAGCTGGGATGGACAGAATGAAGGGGTTTTGTGGAGCATCAAGATCTGTTTTTAACATCCACTACATTGAACTACAAACATGGCTGCAGCAGCAAAAGACAGGTAAAGTTTGGCCCAAGAACATTGCAAGATATTGCAAGGAAAAGCACACGCCGTCACACGCTCGCTCGCAGTGCCTAAAATGGACACGTTAACCATAGCAGCGCTGCTTGTCGTGTTGGCCGCTTTGTTGATCCAACTCGTGGCGGCAGCGGTATGGTCCTTTTGTGGCAAAGTTTTTGCCAGGCCAGGCTGCACAAGCTCCAGAACAGAGAAAACCAGGCAGAGAGTTCAGGGCTGTACAATCATGTGGGAAGTCAATGGAAGTCGGAGAACTGCCAATGAAACCCAAAGGATGAACAAAGCCTCAAAACAACCCGGTATGATGATGTATGGTGCAAATTCGTGTAACGTGTTTTGCTTTTTTTGTTGGCTCTGTATTTGTTGAATTGTTTTTATATAATGTAATTGTGAACTTTTCATCGCAATACATCCATCATATGATGTGGACAGGTCATTTCATAAAACAAAGATATACTTCAAATACAGGCAGCCATCATCTTTGAATACACTGTTGAAACTTTGGTTGAAATCCTTCTTGAGCCTTCTCGCGTTCTTTGTGCCAGGAGCAGCGCGCAGGAACATTCCAGGGAAATCTTCAAAAACAACGGTGCATGATGAGGACAACGAGCCCACCCCGGTCAAAGGCAAGGCATGAGAGTATGAATGGTATTGAATGGTTATGCATGTAATCTTGACTATTTTTCTTGACATATCGACATATCTTGACCAATGTTGTGCGTTGGGGTGCACTGATCGTTGTTGCGTGTCGTTGTATGTCGTTGTTGTAGGTGACACAGCGAAGTGGGACACAGAATTTCTCCGAAGAGAGAGGCTGCTGCCGTTTTTCTTGCTTCAGTGTAAGGATTTACATGTATTTACAATATATGTTTTACGAATGACGTATATATATATATATACTGAAACAAAGTACTGCATTTTGATGCATTTTGCATTGTAACGACGAGAAATGTTTGAATTGAAGTCACGAACAGTTATGGACTCCATGACACCAGGCTTAGAGTCGGCAGTGAAGTTGCGGAAGAGCCCTGATTCTCGGGGCTCAGGCGATTGCGCGTTCATTGCGTGACAGGTATTAAAGAATATGACAAAAATGTACGCATATGTATGCATTTTGTATTTTTTTAATGAAATTCTTTTTGGCTGACATTGTGACATAGTCAGATAATGTTTGGTATAAAATCGTTAGTAGATAAATGAAGATGGTAGAAGCGTAATGAAGTGTAGGAAGGTACATGACGAATAAAAGGCTACTCAAGGCTGGCCATGATTTGTTTTGGTCGGACAAGTTTGACATTTGACATATGTTTGCAGTGCATGCTTGCAACGCGCAGGACGACGTGACAGAAGCAGGCCACCATGTCCAAGCAGACGTAGGTCAGGAGCCAATATATCGCCCAAAGAAGCGAAGGAGCTGAAGAAGAGTCAGCAGAAGGACAGAGCCAAATCCTCCCCAACACAGCGACCAGAAGAAGCCAAAGCAGGCTGTAGTGGGTGACGTGTAGAGAAAGAGAGATGAAAAGAGGAAAAGATATGAACAGCTGACATATATGTGGTTATATGTGATTAGAACACGCATTTTTAAAATGATATGAGACACATATATATATATATCTTCAGATACAGCGTGTATATTTATATAAAGCACAAAAAGTCCACAAGTACCCAGCAGGTTGTGTGATCAAAACGCCTTGCAGGTGAACAAAAAGACAACGTTTCTGTTGAGCCACCAGCATGCGCGCATCCCAGCCACGATCCACAAGTTGAAGGCTGGGACGTCCAATGTGGATCGATATGGTAGAGGTGGCAGATTGAGAATGCTTTGGTGTTGTGATTATTTCTGTTCGATCTGTTCAGACATTTTTTTGTCATTAATAATCCGTGTTTACCTGTGTCTTTTGTAGTGCATTGCGTTGTATCGATTTACCTTCTACTCTGCACATGATTTGACCAAAGACTGGCAGATCATGAAAGACAGACTATGGAAGTATATGGAAGCTGTTATCGTGGTGCTGCCACTTGCCACAGCTATATCTGCAGCATTCTGCAGCTGCTTTTGATCTCAATTTCACCCATTGTCTTGCATCTTTGCCCGATGTTTTGGCCACATCGACCGATCGCATTTGTCGTAGCATGGGCTTCCTGCTGGTGTCACGCGCCTCGACTTCTCTACCAAGCCAAAACAAATCTTTTGACACCTCTGCATCATTTCCAATATGTTCCAATCATTTCAATTCGGATCAAGTTTGCTGTATCCAATTCTAGGTGTGGGCTGTGACATGGCTGGATCAATCAACTACGATCTCAGAGGGTCAATGGCATTCTGCTTTGAATCACATGCCTGAGTGGAAAAGCTATTGCCAAGCTTGGGCAGGCATTGATTTAGATATGTGACAAGATTGGATGAATGACAGGAACAGCGCTGCCACATACTGCCACTAACACCTGTTGAGCTGCAGAGTGAAACATTTTATAGACCTTGTTTGGATGTTTGAGCTGCAGGCTAGAACATTTTATAGACCTTTTCTGAATATTGTGGAAGTGTTTCAGCTGCAGTGCTTGACGATTATAACGAGCTCCTATTATTGTTCACTGTGTGGACCATTGCATCAAACATCATCAAGCTGGGTTGCAGGCGAGCAAGCCTGGGACGCTCTTGACGTATTTTCCTTCTCAAAGCGTGTGGCCAACACCTTTATAAAGAGGGGTTACGCTGCATCAAGCTACGATGTGAAGGGAGACCCAAGGCAAGACATAACATCCAGAAAAGGATTTGAATCTTTGCTGGCCTTAGGTTTGGGGTTCCTTTGCTGCATGGTGTTGCTTTTCTCTTTGTTAAGATAAACAACATAAAAATACAAAGAGTTGCATGGCCTTTGTGTATGTGCACCGCCATGCTTTTTGTTTGTCGCAATAAGTTCATCTGTACATATGCGCTCAGACACTCAGCCAAAATCCAGCCTTTCAATGACTTTGGATGAACTGGAAAACTGCTGCATTTCACTTTGGACGAGTTTGACGGATGTCGACTTGTTTTGATGAATGCTGCTCAGTTTTGCTGCCCAGGAGCCACTTCCTGAGGGGCATACAATCTATCATTCGGTCAGACTGGCAAATCATATTCTTGCAAACTTTGTGAGTGATGAACCATGATGAACGGTTTTGTAACGTGCGGAGATATGCGAGGACGTGCGTTGATATGCGTTGATCATTGTTTGGAGAAAACATAGGAAAATGTTGAACACATATAAAGTCTCTATAAATTGTATTTGTTTTAGATTTGTTGAATCTTGCTTCTCTTAACTTAATTGTCTGAATTGTGCAGACATTCAAGCCTACCATCAAGCTTGTCATAGAGCAGCCATCATCGAGTTTTATGTCGAAAATGCCTGCCTTCAAGCAAGTCATTGAGCTGTGGGGGTTGACGCGGACATTGACTCGTCAAGGCATCTACGGCCATATGATGGTGAAAGCAACGCACCTGTTCAGTAACTTAGACACTATCTCTTCCCTGGCACGTACTGCAACAGCAGCTGAGAAGAAGAAGAAGCATAAGGAAAGAGTTCAAAAGATCCAAGAGCGTCAACGTGCACGAGGCCAGTCTCCTAAGGTGTTTTGGAAGAGCCTCGGTAATGGAAAATATCAGGGCGGCCCGGCGCTGCGGGACCGTGCCACATACCCACAACGCTTCTGTACAGCTATGCTCAAAGCATGGGAGAGCAGCGTTGGTGGCGCTCTTTGACCAGCGTTTGCAGACAAGGCAATTTGTCTTAGAGTGTGCCATTGCAAGCTGGAGAGTGGGCTCATTGCATTGGTGTAGTTCGAGTCACAGTGTTGAGCAGAATCAACACTATCCCTAGTGCTGACATGAGAGATGATGGCCAGATATGGGAAGCCTTTATGACACGTTCCTAGTTTGTGATGCAGAGAGTAGACAAACAGCCTTGCTGAGTGCATGGGCTGGGAATTTTGTGAATCAGTATGCCCCTGCTGCAGGCACTGAGAGCTCAGATGCCAATGCAAAGAAAGAATGTGAACTGGCAGGAGACAGCCGTTGAAATGAAAGATCATCAACACCTTTTGTGAAATGTTTTTCATTGCTATTGTGACTTAGTCACACATTGATATACATTGTTTTTAGATGTCACGAAAGGTAGCCCTTTAGGGGATACCTTGAGTTTGTCTTGCGAAGCAAGTGTTGGGACGTCCGGGTCTAATAATTGATCGCTCAATTCAGACCCCCCCCCCCTCCCCCCCTCTAAAATCAATTCTCTCCTGGAGAACGTCTTCGTGAGCCTCTCATGATTTCAGGATAGTTGAAACCCTCTTGAACATTTTAGAAAGAGTGAATATGAAATTCTAATCACGAAAGGTGTTCCCCGAGGGGATACATACCTAGAGTTTGTTTTGTGAAGCACGTCAATTCTCTCCTGGGGAGCGTCTTCGTGAGCCTCTTATGGTTTCAGGACAAATCCTATGATGTTCCGATTCAATGCTCACCGATGATCTGAGCCATGGGGCAAGTTTGTTTTCCTAAGAACCTTTTTGAACATTTCGAGAGCATATGTTTGAACATTTAGAGTGCATATGAACATATATTTACGAAAGGTCGCCTCCGAGGGGATAAATCACCATGTCGAACATTGCATTTTTGTTCCTGCCTCTCGCGTTCTCTTCTCTTCCCGCTGTCCTACCTTTCGTGTCTCCCTCCTCTCAAGTTTATAGATGTATATAGACTAGAAGATGAATGAAGATGATCGAAGATGTAAGAGGCAGTATGCAGAGTTCCTTTCTGGTTGCATGGACACGCAAGGGAAAGGACTAGAGAGTATCACAAAAACATTCACGGTATCAGTATGCTCCTGCTCCAGGAACAGTGAGTGCAGAGCCCAAAGCAAAGAAAGAACGTGAATTGGCAGGAGACAGCCGTTGAAATGCCAGATC
>CAXAMN010021462.1:923874-939308 GCA_963970005.1 Durusdinium trenchii | reverse complement strand
AAGAAAGAACGTGAATTGGCAGGAGACAGCCGTTGAAATGCCAGATCTTTCAAAGCCTTTTATGATTTTTTTTACTGCTATTGTCACATGGTCGTATATTATATATATATATAGCTATAATGTTATATATCTAAGGTTATAGAAGATTGTAGAAAATGTTAGAATATGTACTGTAAGAAGTAGTATGCAGACTTCCTTGTTGGTTGCGTGGACCGTCCAACGCTCCTTTACTTCACGGTGCCATGAGCTTGCGAGCAAGGGCGGAAAACGCGCTGGCAGGGTTCATATTGCTTGACCTCTGGACGCTGACCTCGACAGCCCGGGAACAGAAACTTGGTTTGGGCAAGGGCTTGCGCCGCAGACCAGGCGTAATCTCCAGGGGATTGCATTGAGTGTGGCATTGCTGTGCGTGTCAAAGCCGCGAGGTGGCAATAGAGAAGTTCTTTGGACAGTTGAGGAGCCAGTATGCCAACAGTGAATTGACAGCCAGAGGCTACTGGAATGCCTTGGCCCGTGTAATGCGCAAGCTGTCCAAAGACTCTAGCAAGCAGGAAGTCTCTCGGGTTGCTGTGGAAGAGCCGCCGCTTTCAGCAACAGAGATCCCTGGTCATGCCTAGAAAGGTTTCTTTAAACCCACAGAGGTTATCAGATATTTATGAAATGCAATGAACACAGCATATTTTAATACATAGTAAGCAAAAAGAAAGAAGCATCGAATAATCACTAATCTACTGAATATTTTTGGATTACTAATGATTACTGTAAAGACATGTATTCCTGTGTCTTTGCTGATCAAATTGTATGCGTCCAATGCCATCTAAGGATGCGGGATTGTGCACGGAAGGCTTTGACATCAGCCTTGCTTTTGGTAAGTCATTGCAGTGCCATTCCAACAGCCACTTTGGAGCGGGACTACCGCAGAGAGTCTATTGGAGATCTTTTTGAGCTGGAGGGAGAAGATGTCAATGACGTCCTGCTTGAGGAAGCGCTCATGGGCTTGGAAGTGGAAGAAACCAGTGATGTCAAGTCTGTGCTTAGCGAGATTGAGCAAGTCGGTCGCATGGAGCTTGCGAAGAAGAATGATGATGAACAGGAAGATGAAGAAGAGCTTCCTGTTGTGACTGACCCAGATTTGGTCAACCTCACCAAGCCGAGTACCAGCAGCAATCAGCTTGATCAGAGCGTCAAAGAGAAAGCGCCATAGACTTTGCGACATGCGTTGGGGGAGAAGGACTGGTCTTAGATGGTGGTAGTGCTTCCTGAGGGTGTATAAAAAGTTTTTTGTTTTGATTGCGCCCAACAGGTTCAGCTGAAAGATATGAACACATTTTATAACATTCTATTTGCACAAATCTCAGCATCTCCTAGTATCTTCCAGTCACTCGCCTGTTTTTACAAAATGTTTTCCCCTAGAGATTCAAGACTTTTTCCATACTGTATCGTTTTAATTTCATTTTGTACTAGTGCAGCCGCGCTCAAACTTCTGTTTCCAAATTGTCTTAGAATATTCCCGACCTGGAGGACTGGTGGTCTGGCTTTTGGATGCTTTCTGTGCACCTTCGCTGTGGCAAGCACGGTCTTGACAGTGAGCATTTGTCCTCGGCCGAAACTGTACGAAAGCGGTCTTGGAAGCTCAATTGGCATCAGTATCTGGGTGCTGTTGGCAAGCTTTCCTTTTGTATCCTTTTGTTATTATATGTGTTTTTTTTTTTCGACTTTTTGTTGCGAATGTTATTTTGTGGATTGACCTTTACACACCAATGGTATCATTTGTGTTTGTTGTGCAGAGCATTTGTTGGACAGAGTTTTGAAACGTGCTGATTGCCTTGCCACGTGTTGCTGCTGAGATCATTGGAGCATCAGCTCAAATGTCTCCGTGAAGAGAACGATGAAATGCATGCAGGCCAGCGTGGTGCCAGGTTAGCAAAGTGGATTGCCAGATCAAAGGAGATTGCAGAGAAGACAGGTGTGCAGCTGGGACAGAGCGTGCGGATTCCTGTTCAAGATATAGCTTAACAAGTTTTTCGTTGTTCACTGTTGTTAATTGCTGTTGTGGTCATGTGCTTTTACAAAATGAGTTTCCAATCTCAAAGCACCATCCTTTAGATTCTGAACATGCTTTTTGCAGATCATCTCATACTTGGAAGACCTTAGGTGAAAGCACTTTTTATTTAAGAAAAACTAATTTCCAATCAAAATCACAAAATACAATCCTTTAGATGCTGAACATGCTTTTTGCAGATCATTTCATACTTGAAAGACCTTAGGTGAAGGCGCTTTCACAAAATCAGTTTCCAATCAACATCACAAAATACAATCCTTCAGATGCTGAACATGCTGCTGCAGATAATTTCATATTTCAATGACCTTGCGTGAAGGCACTTTATGAAATGCAATTTCCCTAAATCCATCTTTCTTGGGTCTTCAAATAATGGCTTCTATCAGGCCACCAGACATTTTATAGGCTTCTGGTGTGTTAGTTTGATTTCATAGACAGTTCAGATCTCTTCTGATCAGTTCAAAGCTAGGATTGGGCAAGTCGTGGTTTTGGATTTGGGTCCAACATCTCCTCCCATGCCAGCTATCGTGCACACGGTGTGGCCTACAGGAGTGAAATCGCGACATGTGTGCAAGATGTGACGCTTGATCGTCTCAAAGTTTTTCTGGCGACCATCCTCAAGTTCGGCAAGCCATCCCAGACAGAACCAGTGCCGGATGCAGAACGCGACGTGCACCCCACAGATCAAACCTGGAGGTACTTGCCAGATCACGTGATCGCAATTCTAGACGTTGATTTTGTGATTTCAAACATCAACGCTGGAAGCGTTCGCTTGACTGCAGATTCTTTTGAAAGTACTTTCCCAGATTGAAGCAGATGCAGCTTCTAGACCAGTGGAAGAGGTTGAGTCCAAGAAGAAAGTTCGCGGAAAAGATGGCAAGTTGATCGGCCAGATGCAGACACGCATGCGCAAGGCTGCCACAGGTGCCAAGCAGTAAGCAGCACACCCAGCCTGAAGCTGACCCAAGCACCATTCTCCCATCTGACATTCGCAGAAGCGCTGCCGGTCGTCTTGCTGTGCGTGCCATCTTTAATAAGATTGTGGAGCAAGACGCGCTGATTTGGTCCAAGGCCCCGTGCTTTGATCGCACTACTTTGCCTTGCGCAATCAAGAACCACAAGGAATACTCTCTCAAGTGCAGGGGCCTTCGTACTTCCAATATTGGTATTTTAAAGAATGAAATGCCGAGCGCTATGGCAACCGAGTGCATGCTGACCTGAGTGACATCTTACGGCAAATGCAGTGCCAATCCCGACCGCAAGAGTTTTTTGTCATTGGTTGTGGAAGTGAAACTTACCACAGCTGCGGGGAAGATCACAATTCAGTGATCGCAAATCACAGATCCAGATAGATCCTGCCAAGAACCGAGCGGTGACATCGCTACACACCAAATTTTCTTAAATCACATACTTTTTTTTGTACGGGCTTTTGGACAGCTGAAGAATTCTGTTTTCTTTTACGAAACGAGGATCTGATGCCGCAAGCGGGGAATGTTGGGAACCGATTCAATCTGCGAATCGCTGTGAAAAAAAAAGTGTCTACGTAGGCTGCGCAACGCATTCTGTATAAGTGCAATGTCTGGCACTGAGGCCCTTGTGATGCTGTACTATGCATTTTGTATAAACTGACCTTTTCCTCCAAATCTGAACATATCTATGGTTTAAAGTATTGGCATTCTGTAAAAACGCTGGATCCCTAAACCAAAACATTTTATAGTGACTATATCCTTTACAAACATATCATAAATCCTATGTGTTAACAGAATGCAAATCCACAGACTCATATGACAATCAAAGAGTATTATAAAATAATTAATCTCGTAAAATCCCGCAAGAAAAACAAGGAACACACATTCGGCAAGAGTGAGTTTCTTGAGTCCTAAGGAGGATGTACAAGAGATCCAACACCAGTCCGTGTTGGAAGGCCCTTTCCTTCCGAGCGTGTCCTGTTTCAATTTAGAGGGTGTGTAAGAATGCAGTGCAAGCGTGGCACAAAAGCTTGTTGTTTTTGGCTCAGATGGAAATTACAGGAGTCTTGGCAAAACTGTACTGGTTGTCTTATCTAGTTGAACAGCTGGAACTTGAGCAGAATAGTTTACCTCCGATGTTTGTTGTGGGTGTATGATCCTTTTCTTTTTTTGTGCAAACAGTGTTTCACCTATTTCTCCCACCAGAGGTCACTCTGGGGATATACTGACATACTGTATACTGTTTGCGCAAACGTGTTACAAACCAAAGCCACGCGGTTCAAGTTCAGGAAGACACAGTTTTGATGAGACAACAACAATGTGTAAACCGGTTTCATGTCAAAAACATTGAGCACGCTACTGAGTCTATTGAAAAAGAAATGGATTCTGAAGACAGTAGTGGGTCTGAAGCTCCTGAATGTTTACCGCCTCCTGGAAGTCCAGTCCGACGTTTTTTTGATTTTGGCACCACCGAAGTAAAGGACATTCCTAGGTTCGGGTCTCCTAAAGACTCTTTTAGAGAGTGTTGGACTGTCAGGGTAACGGTTTTCAAGACATGGAAGAAAACCTGTGCTTCTGCCCGCCTTCAACTCAACGTCATGCTGGATTTCTTGAGATGCGGGGCTCCCTTCCTCACGATCTGCTTCTACAACAACTTCGTGGGATCAACATCGAGGCTCGTCATTGAGGCCCCTCTTTCACCATCTCTTCTGAAAGAGTATTGTGTGATTGGTTTCCGCGCTCTGCAATGCTCCCGACGGAGAAGAAGAAGATCACCGCCGTCTGCGTGGACTGCCATGAGAAGATCGCAGCGAAGTGCTCGGGAGCGCCACCATCCCGAGCGGGAAGGCCTCGGAAGGATTAGCTGTGTCTGCCACTTCAATAATGGCTGGCGCCTGGTCTGTTCACCGCAAACAGGCATGATTCTGTCGACAGTCGAACTGATTGAGCCTGAAGGCAACATGGTGGCTCTGTTTGGCCGGTGCTGCGTTACCCGAACCTCAACCTGGTCATCTACGACAGGTCATGCTGCATCATGAAGGCTGGCAAGAGCACAAACGGCCCCAAACTCCATGCAAAGGGACACGTTGATGGGCGTCCATGCCATCCAGAGAAGATCCGCTCGCTCAAGATGCAGCCCACAGGCGTCAACACATCCTTGTCAGAGCAGATCTTTGCCTTGTTTCGTGGATATGCCAACACGTTCAACTCGATGTTCCCACAAAGCCACAGGTTCTACGTCTTGGCATACTCCCGACGTTACAACGGCGTAGTCCAGTGCGAGGACGCAAGTCATCTCAACCACTATTCAACTACTAACATAGCCGCCCAGAAGAAGAAGCTCATGAAGCGTCCAGGGTCCCGGCCCTACGTTTCCAAGCGCCCCGCATCACAAGCAATATCTGTCTGGTATACCTTGAAGCGACCGTCAGCCTCCACGCCATCGTCCTCTAACGAGCACGGCAGAGCTAGATGGCATGAGCATTGTGGGCACAGTGAGTCTGGTAGACAGTACGATAAGCATTCAACTCAAATGCCGGATGGAATAGCCCAACGAACTCCTCCTAGCCAGGTCATGAAGCACTTTTGCGGATGCGTCGCAGCTGCATCCATGTGTGTCGTTGTCAGCAACCATTCACATTCTCGACAGTTGAGGAGTTCATGGGACATGACGCAGTCAAGGACGGCAGCCGAGAAAAGGACCAAACACAAAAACCCACAAAGCACGGGAAAACACACCCTCCCAAAGGAATTGTTCACCTGGGCTTGTCGTCTGACATCCGCTGTAAACCAGCAGGCTTCTTTGGGGCTATCATTAAAGCCATGGTTGGACTCCCGCATGACCGGTTTTAGGACCATCACCCACTAGGCCTGGCAATGGGCTATACCAGGTCGAAATCATTCTGGTTCTGCCATATCGAACAGGTGCCACCACGAAGAGCTGTTCCGCAGGTGGGGGCGCCCAGTGAACGAGTAGCGGTGAGCGTTTGGGAGCGGTTACCCGTCAGTGAAGCAGACCGTGTGAACCATATGAACCATCCTGTTGATAGAGGAAATCACTTCTTCCAGCGGTTTATGTTTAACTTATTGAACTACTGTATATGTTTTTTAGTGTTTGCCTGGTGTACGTCCTTTGACCATCATGTGAGAATTCGCTACGTCCTGATCCGATCCGAGACATCGAACGAGACGTGCGGCGCCCGATGGCGGCGAAACTGTCGTCATCCGGTCGCCGTGGTCCGATCGGCTAGCCAAATCAATACCCATCAATCCATAGAATTGGTGATCGTCAGAGTTTCGTGTGGTTTTAGGGGGGATGATGGATATTATGGCTGTGGGTCTGACCCGCTTCCTTTCCCGCCAAGAAGGCCAACCTACCTGGGTGAAACAGGCTCCAGGTGCCACAACAGCCATTATGGAATTGACTTAATAGACCCAGAACCAACCGTAACATGGGTATACTTGGCAGTTGCACGAGCAGCGCTTGATTTGTGAGGTTTTTTTTGGTCCTTGTGCTGAAGGGTGCCTTTTTTTTTAAGGTCGATTTACCATGTCCTGGAGGTTGAGAAGATCAGCTGGTGTCCTCTGGTGTCTGGTGTAGCACTACTGGCCGTCCTTCTACTTTTCGTTGAGGGTTGAACAAAACATCACAAAACACAACCATGTGGGAAGATCCAAGATCACTCCTGGCTGTGGAGACTCGGCGTATTTTTCCAAACTTTCGAGTTTCCTGGAGGTCGTTCCCTGGGAGGTCTCCTCTTTTTTTGAACACGATCCCGGACGGGGCGTTGAAATTAGGAACTGTCCAAACCCTTCGGTTTCTGGTTGATGTTTGAGTTCTCACGTGTTGGATAACAGGATGTTTTTTGGACCTTTTGAAGACCTCTTGCGACCCAAACAACATGGAATCAGGCCAAGCTAGGGTGCGTCCCAGAAAGCCCGCAACAGTCGGCATTACAGATTCATCCCCAAAGAATCAGGATCCAAGCCTGCAACCGAACAGTCATCGTCCACTGGGCCCTGATTGTCTGGGATTTACCCAATTCCTTTTGGCAAGTCGCACGCTGGGCGAAACTTCACCGACGGAGGGGTTCAAGATTGTTTGAACCTTACATGATGGAACACATCGGGTTGAGCTTGCGTGCGCCTTGCCGAAGGTGCGGCCCCTTTCGACCCCGGGCCGTCCCCATCCTTGTTCTCTATCTTTGTGGGTCCGTGTTTTGTTTCGTTCTTGGCAGTTCCCCACAGGGCCCCATTCGGATTCTGTGATTCGGTTGCGTGAGTTCATTCAATGCCCGTCCAACCCACAAGGAACATCCAGCGAAGTGGACCGTCACATGCTGATAGAAGCGATTCAAAGCTCCTTTTGTGCATCTCCCCATTCAGGATCTTCAGCTGCGCACTGGGCACGGCTCGCTGTGAGCCACTGTGAAAAAAACTAGTTTGCTCTTGGCGACTGAGCCGTAGGCCAAGAAGTTCACCAATTCAATCTGTGGACGCGTATATACAATATGCTCACGATTCGATTTTGGGGATTTGGTCCAATATGGTTCCAACGGATTCCAACGAGACCTTCACCTGTTCCCAAAGGCAATCACACCGCTCTGCGTGACGAATCTCCGCTATGCTCGGCTCGTCTATGCCAGTTGATGCGAGGATTTGTCAAAATTGTTTGTGTCCCAAAAGGACATTGGATCGTCAATGAAAGTACATCATTTACAGTATATATATATAACTGATAACCGTTAAAAGGAGAATGGGAGGCTGAAGAGCCATTGCACCTGAAGAACACCAAGTCACGCTGCCATTTTTCATGAATACCTACCTTCAGTAATACCCACTACACACCGACCAACGTTGTCTATGTTACTAGCTCAAGATTTCACAGGTCCGCCGCAAACTCAAAATGACTGCAGCTGGCATTGGTTGCTCAGTTCCCAATAAATGCAGCGAGGCCGTTGACTTCGGGAAATCAGTTCAGCCCCTCCTAATCGGTGGCATGCGAGGCGACGTGCTTTGCACCTGTCGTCTCTTTTAACTCATCGCGCGTGTTCACACAGGCGCCCTGCAGCCTTCTGACGCCGCCAAGCCGTCTGAGTGGCACAGGGGGTTGCCAGCTGAGGCCACTCCGCAAGTCCATGGCCGCGAAGCACATCAAGAACGCGGCGGACGGAACTACAAAAAGCCCAAAGCTCAGAGATAGCTTGGACTTGATGAAGTAGGACATTGCATGATTCTTGGGGCCTGCAAGCGAAGTCATGTCTCACAAACGTCCCGGTGTGCTGGCTGTCCAGTGGACTACTGCAATAGCCAACCTGATTGGTCTGAAAAGCTTTGGAGCTCGTTAGGTGGACTGCGACGGGTCAAGTGGAGAGTGGTTAGGCAAAGGCGCCCAAACAACGGCTTTTGTCCGGCAAGTGGAACTTGCATTGCCTGCACGCTGTCTGGTCGGTGTGAAAAATCAGGCCATGGTTAGACAACGCGCCGAAGAAGGAAGAGTCCAAGGGAAAGGCGCGTGTTTGGACAGCAACGTGTCATGAGCTTCGGAGGCTGGGTGCGACTTCACCTACCCAGACAAGCATCCAAACCAGGGGATTTGTGTTGTTTCATGGTTCCAATTTTGTTGGGTGCGCACGGGAGACTTGGAACAGGCCTTCGTGGGAATGGAGGTAACAGGGAACTGTTAGGGCGGTTGATTTTGCCAATCAACACGGTTAGTTTGAACTTGAAACAAAATGCATTATATTATATACATATTGTACAGGCAAGACCTCCAAACATATTGTGTTTTGGTATGCATTCCAAAGTTGCGAGGTCGCCACTTCCCAACCGCCGGTGGTTTTGCCAAACTATTTGCTTGGGCACAAAACGCACCTGCTTTAAAACACTAGAACTGATCAACTCTGATTTTTCAAACCCAATGAGCAGGTGAATAGATGATATTTGTTGTTCGGCCTGCAAAGACGATTTGGGTCCAATTTTGATCGAACATCCAGGTGTTGAAACACACTTGCAGAATGGTTTCCTGGAAAAACACGGCACGCCATGATTAACAATGATGATAACTCCGCATCATCAACAAATTTACATGAACAAACCGTTTTCAAAACAAAACAGAACAGAACCCAATATTTTCGTTGGGTGACTTAGGTCCTGAACAAGGCATAGCATATCGGGGTTGTTGGTTCATGTTCTGGATGAAACCGGCTCAACGTTGTGTTGCACACTGAGATGACTCGGGTCGGAAAACGCGCCTGGTTCCTGGTGCCTTGCCATCGGTTAAGATAGGGATGTAGGGGCCGAACAACCAACCCAAGCTGTAAAACCTGGATCAAAGCAGGTCAAGACCTCAACCCCCCTTGGCCCATGGGATCCATCCTGGCATAATGTCTGGCTGGGACCATGAAAAACCCTCCACCTGATGGTCAGGGCGCCGACCCCGGCTCCTTCTTGGAACATCTCTACGGTAGCAGCGGCGTGGGACCAGATGCGTGGACCGCCCAGCCGGCCGTCTGGACCGGCCGTCGCGCGGAGGTGTTGGCCGAACTCTTTGGACGGACCGTAGATCCGGGACTGGCCGAACTGGACGGATCAGGAGGTATAGGTGTCAATGTACAGTCACATGATCACATGGATGGTTTGGGATGTCTATGACCTGAGTCGGTTAAAACGGACCATGACAGATCCACTTGGGGCCTAACACGGACACGGGAGTAAAGTAGAGGGACCAATTCGTGATTTTGGGATTGAATGTTTGATATAATTATTATATACTCCCGTCTAAAGACCCAGTGAATAGAAGAAACTGCGGTATATGCTGCTTGCAGAAGTACTGATTGTTTTGTACCTAAAATATACTGATGCGGACTCAACGCGACAGTGCCGTGGACGCGCTTCGACCGTGGACGGGAGGATGTACCTGAAGTATACAAGTCTCGTTGCCTTCGGTTCAAGAAGTCAAGGACACATGGCTCGGTGCCACCGAGCCAGCTGTTTTCTACCCTGCCCCTTCGGGCGGGAGCCATGAGCATGACTCGCTTAGTTTCGATGCTTCGTGATCGTTCACTATAGCCAGGACTCGCTGTTTGCCTAAATAGCATAAGGAAGCTATATATAATAATAGTGATGGCATGTGATGGCTCCTCCAACCTAATTAAGAGCGATGGCCTCCCACCTAGAAGCCTCCTGGCCTCCAGGACGGCATGAGAAAATATCATCTGAGAGGTTGAACCTTGGACAAAAGCTTCTCGTCGTTGTTCCCAACGTTTGCAGCTTGTACCCGGTACCCGTTGTCTCTCCATGCAAGAACAAGCCATCCTTGGGTGTACTGGACTCCCAAAAAAAACGGTGCCAACCGCTGATATAGACCCTTTCAACCAACTTTGGTCGCCATCGGGGTTGCCACACCTTCGCCACACCAAACTGGGTCAGTGTTACCTTCCACCGGGCGCATGCCGCCGGGCGAGGGAGATCCACCACTGTTTGGAGGTCCCTGTTCTGCCTGGTTCGGTTCGAGGCGGATTTGATCCAAATGATCGAGCGCGACTGCGTGGACCGATGCCCCTCCGTGAAGTC
The DNA here is from genome assembly GCA_963970005.1 of Durusdinium trenchii. Classification (NCBI taxonomy): domain Eukaryota; class Dinophyceae; order Suessiales; family Symbiodiniaceae; genus Durusdinium; species Durusdinium trenchii. The sequence continues at coordinate 928,706 of CAXAMN010021462.1, read as the reverse complement.
CGGGAGCCCCACAGGGACCGGTGACCGGTGACTGGTGACCCGTCAGCCGACGGCGTCGATCAGCACGGCGGGTTTTCTTGGGTCTGGCGGATGGCCAGTTTCATGGGGGATGGGCGACCAGACTCAGTGTGGCATGTCCTGATTGATTTCAGGGGTGACTGACTGAGGGGATCCTGGTGTGGATTTCCACGATGAAATGGTGGGCCGGGCCCATCTAGATGGGGTGGTCAATATGCCACTCCCATTGGTGGTGTTTGGCATTGGGGAAGAAGAATCCCAAGAGCCCGGTGTCAGTCTGAAGGTTCCCAAACGTGGAGGGCTTGCGGCTGCTTTTGTTGTGTTTGAAGCACTCCGGGCTGCTCGTGGGCTGCTCCAAGTACGTTGTGAGAAGGTACTTGGGGTTGGGCTTTAAGTTTAAATACCTTCTCAGGAAGTACCTGGGATCCCATTTGGGTGCAGACTTCAAACATCGGATCTCAGGGGTCGAAGTGGATCCCGCGCAAGCGCGGGGGGTTCATGTCTCATGTTCTCCTCACAGCATGCAGAGGTCTCAATCAAAAACGATTCACTGGTGGAGGGGGTGTCAGCTTGGAGTGGTTGACGTAGTCGTACTGGTGGAGGTGTCAGCTTGGAGCTTTCGCTGCAGGTGGGAGTCCATCGCGGGCCTGGAGCAAGCCAAGGCTTTGCTCGAAGAGGCGCGAGATCCGTGCGGTCGGTGTTCAGCGCGGTCGGGTGGTCGCTTCACCAGGATACATTAGGTCCGCTTGAACCCTCCGGTCCATTTGATCATGGGGCTGGAGAGTGCAGTGGATGGCAGCACTGTTGGAACGGTGGAGAAAATGGATGGCCTGGCCTTCAGTCTGAAAAGTACGTAACAGCCCTTCCATCACGAGACCTTACGAATCACGAGCGTGAGCCATGATGAGCCGATGTCACGCTGCGACACTGCCGGCGCGCCGCGGTGTGTGCACCGCGCCGCGGTGTGTGCGACACTCTCGAGCCTTGGTGGACCTGGCGTCGACTTCGCCAGGCGGTGATCTTGCCTCAGGTAATGCCAGACTACTTCCAGGCAGGTGGGACAGGATGGAGAGCGCATGAGACAGACATGTTTTAGGCAAACGCTGTGGAACTGGGCAGGTTTTAGACCCAGAGTGACATGGTGATCAGGTCGCTGGTATCTTTTGGACGATGCTTCAAGACACAAAGCAATTTGGGACCTTCTATATATTTGGATGTATCATGCTTGTTGTTGTTTTTTTGCTGGGAAGCGCCCCTTCCAGTTTTGCATGATGCGGGGTATGAAGGTTTCAAGCTGCCAAAAGCGGGACGATTGAGAAAGGAGGAGTGTCCAGCTCGCAGCAGCTTGTACACGACGCTGCCCGGCGGGCTAGCGGTCTTCCTGGGCAAGAGGGCCTTGTCCTGCTGTTGGACAACTGGACTGCCCACTTCTTGAAGATGCTGGGAACTGTTCAAACTTTTCCTATTGACTTTCATACTCCACAAGACAAAGGCTCGAATAATTATGAAGACTCAGTGGATAGTCTCAGACTCAGCCAGGAAGAAGCAGTCTCTTGAGCATCCAGCTGTGCATTTTTTTTGGCTTCGCTGTGCTTCGCTATGCTTCGCTCAGCGCCAGGGGATTCGAAGGCCATGGAAAGGAGTTGGGGGATCCCAGAGTTGCAGAACTCACGAGATTCGTGTGGGATCTACTTGAGATGTGTGACCCATTGTCCTGGTACTGCCGCAAGCACACCAGGACTTTTTGATGTATTCGAACTGCCGAAGATTCAAGAAACCTATAACCTATGTGTATAAATGTGTATATATATATATATATTTGAAGTTTACAAACATAGGTACCATACAATGAAGTAAGCTTGACCTATCCCAGACTCCATGTAGGAACAGGAAACATGTTGCAGACATTTACTGCACCTCATTTGCCTAATGTCGTTTATATAGCTATGCCATAGAATGAAGTCTTCGCTTGACCTAACCTATTGCTGCTGTTCGGGCCCGCCCAGGTCTTGATGTTTGGTCCACCGGGCACAGGGAAGACCATGCTGGCCAAGGCAGGGTCTGGGTGGCTGGGCACGACTTTGTTCCTGGGGATGTTGGAAAAAGGAAGTCCGAATAAAATCACAAATCCCAAACACCCCAAACATGCTATCCATGTTGGCTCTACTATGCTTCAACTCCGCCAAACGGATGTTCCAACCATAGTGAAATTGGTGGTTTGGGATGCTATGCTTGTGGTATGCTTGCGGTAGTTCCAAGAATACACCCGGGAAGAGACCGAACCTGATGGACCTGCGAGGAACATGGATGCTTCCTGGTTCGGTATGGATCCCTTTCGTCTTTCCACCAAGCGGAATCTGTTGAACATCAAATTCCGTGTTTGGACGATGTTGGGATGCCATCCCAAGGCAAAGAGCGACTTTTTTCATGGTGTTTTCCCACCAAGCTACTCATTGTTTTTCCACGAGGTGCCCAAATAAGGTGAGAAAATACGAGGTCCCCAGATGTCACCATGTTCTTTGAAAGATGGTCTTCTTGGTACTCTTCCTGGTGGGCATCGACCAGTCTCGTTTTCCCGAAAAATCAGGCCGTGGCGACGCAGTGCTCCACCTCATTCTTCAATGTCTCGGCCTCCACCATGGTAGGCAACCCAGCTTCGGAAACGATAGCAAAAACCATGCAAAAACCATGCAAAAACCATGCAAAAAACACCAAGACACAGTTGAACTGGGCAGAGTTCTGTGTTGGGTGACCAGGTGCCAGAAAGGAAGGAGAGTGAGCGAGGTTCAACGTTTGGTATAGAAGTCTCTTCGGCTTGGGGTATCCATAGACGAGCACATCCTGTTTGCAGACCTGTGTTTTCTGATTTTGAGATGTAGGCAGGGATGTACCAGGGGGCTTGGAACAGGACTACGGCAGACATGTCAGACATTTACTTGGGCTCAGACAACTTGAACCGCCTTTTGACGCTTCATGCAGCCACACGGCCCAGCCAGTAGCCTTCATAAATATATGCAAATCAATCCTTGGAGTAGATACACCTGGTTTTGCTTATAGCATGCTCCTATATTTTCCCAAGCTGGATGAGTCCCCTGGCATAGGGGGGGGGTTCCTGGGAGCCGCAACTCCGCAACTGGACCGACTGAGGCGAGCAAGTACCGCGGTGACTCGGAGAAGCTGGTGCGGCTGCTCTTCGAGTGTGGGAGCCCAGGGCGGACGGCCGCGGTGCTGGCGGCGCCTGGCGCAGGTGACAGCCGCCGCACCACGCGGATAGTAAGCATTTTGGTTCCCGTTTTGCATTGTAATTGTATGCTATACTATATAATTTGTATTAATATATACTTTTGGAGGGTCATGTGGTGTGGTGTGGCTTAGATGTGTATCCATTAGTAAGCAAGATTCCTTTCTTGTATGGTATGATTGTGGATATATATATATAATCATGAATGATGATGATTGTAAAAGTTTCACTTGGATTTGCACTCAGAGTTCAATGTCCTTGGACTCTTCGATGGGATGGCTGAGTTGGGGTTCAGGTGTTGGGACGAATCAGCCCAGAAACTGTAGGAGATGACTCGAAGGCCTGCCCCCCTCACAACTCCTTAACTTCCTCACTCAGCCAGAAAAAGGAGCCCAACAAATCCATAGCAAGGCCGAACAGTTAGACCCAAAGAAGAATCATCCTTCGATATCCTTCGATCACACTAGGAGCTCAAACAGTTCAGGCCAGAAACGCTTAGCTCAGATGCGCAGAGCTTGACAACTGGAAGAACATGAGTAGTCCTCATATCTCCTCCAGAAACTGTTTTGTCTTTCACCTACAGGGTCCTTCAAATGTGCTTATTTGCAGCACTTTCTTTCATGCGGGTGGACATGAATCCGTAGTTGAACCATGGCTACCGGGCGTTCTCTGTTTCATCTATATATCATTTGCAAGCAAAACATGAGTGTGTACACCAAGTTCAGTGGCGGTCCAGAGTGTAGAGCTGCAAAGCTGACTGCAAAGCTGCAAGCTGACTGATGGATTGAGCTCAAGCACCAAAAACCTTGAGCTGCGCACTGGGTCTCAAGATGAGAACCTTTCATGATATTCAAAGCTCTCCTTTCTTATGCGTTCGGTCTGCTTGACCTCCGTATATATTGAGCATTCTTCAACGCGTTTCTCCTGAGAAATGCTCAAATCAAGGGATTTGAAAAGCCAGGGTCCAGGGATTCGTGGGTAATACATGTTCAGAAGGAGCCCATGGGATTGACCATTCATGGTGGTATTTTTATAGGTCGACCATGTGACTGGTCATCCATTCTCCTCATTTTCCGGAACTGACCCATGTGACCGGTCATCCATTCCTCCGAAGGCTCAGAGGCCCCTCCCAGTTTGGACGACATCGATTCCGAGCGCGCTTCGTTGCGTCGGTTCGGCGATCGCCGTCTCGTCGGTTCGGCGTTCGCGCTTTCGCCGATGAGGATGGCGCGCTTCTATTCTCCGACGACCATCTTCTTCGACGAGATCGACGCGCCACTGAGACGCACTCCCCACTGGGACCATGCTCCAAACATATCATGGGGGAAGATGGAATGCATGGAGGCTCTGGTAGGTCTCAAAGGGCATTGCTCATACTTCCGCAGGCGCCTATGCGGCTATACTAAGCAAGTATTGGTTGCGGTTCAGACCATTGAGGAGCCAATCTCGCATAGTTCACTCGGAAGGCACTTGTGACAATTTCTTTTGATTTCTTTGGATGTCTTTCGCTCCTATCTGAGTCTGACGCAGCGGCTCTGCTTGCATTTGCAGCTTGTGGTGCTTGAATGAGTTG
>CAXAMN010021462.1:896177-913874 GCA_963970005.1 Durusdinium trenchii | reverse complement strand
CGGATTGCGGATTGTTTTTAGGCGCGTCGGGCTTACGAACAGCTCAGCTTGTGAAACTGGCTTCTGTGCCTTTCTTTTTGCGGGAAAGCATCCAGTGATGGTTGGATGGTTGGTGTGGTTGGTTTATTAGGGTTTTCTGAACTTCGAGGAAGACACTTTAAGTCCTTAGTTGGTCGATTTTCCCGAAATTGGACCAGATCGGTGAAGGATCTAATCAGAACTTTTGGGGAGTTGGTCTCGGAAAATCATGGAAAATCTACTTTCTTGTAAAGATATGATACGTGACGAAATTCAGCCTTTTAAAGTAACCTTACGCAGCTGGCTGGCCTGGGCTGAGCTCGCTGGCCACTGCTCTCAGCATGTTCACTGACTCATCCGAAGATGCGCGCAAGACCTGTGAAGCATTGTGAAGCAAGATCAGGCAAGACCCAATAGCAAGAGTTGCCATCAGACTTATCTGGATATTAATTCCCCAAACAGTGTGGTAACACTAGGGGTTCTTACGGTAAGGGTTAAGGACGGGTGTCTGATCGGAGGTGCTGATCGAAGCGTCCGGCTAATTCGCTGCTATTTACAATACGTTCATTAAACCTCTGAATATTCGAAGTGCATTTCGACTGCGCAGGCTCGCAGAATCTGGTGGGCACGGGCGGGTGCTCTTCGAGACTGCGCTCTCGTTGTGGTGCCGTGCACATTTTCGGGCTTGGTGATCACATTTCGTGGCAAGCGCAAGGGAAACCTCGTCGTTGGGTGGTCCAAAGTCGACTTTTCGTGACAGGGGCAGGAGATCGGAGCGGCTTTATGTTGATGTACAGATTTGATGCCTGACTGCACATATCAGAGCACATCTCAATGCTGTCAACACCTCAGCAATCGAGCTTCCAAACTTCAGCTCTGTCAACGACTTGAGGAGCATGGTCCTTTCCGCCCCTCCTCACCATCTCCACCGCCATCATCACCACCATCACCACCACTACCATCACCGCCATCACTACCATCACTCCCACAACCATCACAACCACCACCATCATAACCACCTTCAACGCGACCACCATCACCAGCGCCATCACCAGGATCTCCACCTTAATCACCATCACCTCTCTCTGGAGCCCAGTGCGCCTAGATCTCTAGACCTTCTGCTACTACACCTCTAGACCTTAGACAGGTAGACACACTGTTTGGTTTTCTGCCGGGATTAATGTTTCTTGTTTTCAAAACATTCCATTGGACTGGCATATTTACCTACATGGGAGAACATTTTTCAGTGATCAGGGACAGTCAATGTAGCCTTGGTATTCCAGTCCCAGTGCTGCAGACTTATCTCCGTTGACTCGTTTCTCCAACCGATCTTCGTTCGACGCACCGACGCACTGATCAACGCCGGCTACGGACTTACCTCGACCCACTCGAGGCGTGGGGAGTGAGGAGAGCAACGAGACGCGCCAGGCGGGGAGAGCAATGTGGGTCACTTGTTGCAGGGAATGATTTTGGATTTTGTGTGGGATTCATGGCCCTCAAAGATGAGGTTAGATAGATGGTATTATTTCTGCAGTTTCAAGTGTTTTGCCCCTGGATTTCGGAAAGGCTTCACCATGTTGGGCTAACTGCAGTGGTCTGGGCGTTTCACGAGGAACTTGGAAGACCCAGACGGACATGAAGACCTCCAACACTGCAAAGACCTTTGGACGGGGCTGAAGGCCAGGCCAGAATTTCAGACCCTTCCCTTCATTTTTGACCCCCCTGTTCAGAATCTTCGAGCGCGGAATTTTTGAGGGTGGCATCCAAATCGCCGGATCTTAGTCACTCCTCACGGTCCTCGCTGTTTCGGAGCCGGCATATCTGCTGCCGCCGGTCTGCCGCACGCCCGACCGAAGCAATGCCTCACCCAGGTGAGTGTCCTCGCCGCGACGAACCGCCCGTGGGATTTGGATGAAGCCCTGCGGAGGCGAAGATCCGAAACGCCTTTCTTCCGAAACGCAGTGCTTCAGTGCGGTTGGTGTCCTGGAGGTTCGAAGGGTTCGAAATGTCCGCCTTTTTTAAAGCAGGGAGGATGAAATCCTACGTTTGGGTGGTTGGAACCACCACAGAGAGACAACTGCATGGGGGGAATGGTCGGGATTTCATTCAGTGGGCTACAGGTTGTTCTAGGGTCTGACTCTGACAAAAGAGGCTTTTGTGATTTTTTGTGTGATGTTTTGTGAAAGTTCCAAAGGTTCTTTTCTTGAGTTCTAGATGGTGCATGGACGGGTGAATGGACAGGTGAATGGACCAAATCATGGAACCAAACAAGTACAGGCCTATTGATCACATGATCCTAGGGTGTCTTGAGTGGTTGTAGACAGTTTTTGTTGGAGTGGTTTCACTTGTGTAGTTGATGTACAGCGTTGGTAAATGTAGATTACCGTCTTTGAGCTGGCTTGAGATTATTGTACCTACATGTCTTGTGACAGCGTTGTGTTCTTCTTGCCTCTGCTGCTCCAAGCGGCGCGCAGCTTGTCATGTTACCAGTTGCCTTTCTTTGCAAGGAACTATCATAACAGCTTCAGTGAAGCCGAAGCAAGCTGTTGCTGCCGGTTTTTTTGATATAGACACGGAAGGCTCTGACACCGAAGGCTCTGATTTTGTGTGGCACGTGGCAAGCTTTTGGGGGGGTCTGATAGGCGGACGTTGTATATCGTAAGCAAACAGTTTAGCTGGGCAGTCGTAAGATCTGGTCACCAGCAGCTATAGTTGGAGCTCAGATCTGCCTGGCGGGGTCAGCGTCTGATGATTTGAACATCAGCTTGAACCGTTGCAACTGATCTTCCAATGGTTTTTACCTTCCCCCGCGGAACCGGTGCCCCTGCTCCGGGGGGGACAGCTCGGCTGCGGGGACAGGCGTTTGGAGAAGCGGGGGCCCCAGGTTGGATCACGTTGGATCCACTGTGTTGATCAATTGAAAGAGATGAGATGTCCCAGTTATCTGCTGTTGCGATCTTTTTCTTCTCCAGGGTTGTTTGTAGTAGATTTTGAAGACATTTGAACACTTTGGAAGATCTTGAAGTGTTGACAAAAACAATAAAGAGAACAAAGATGAACAAAGTGTTTCTCAGAAGAGCGCGTTGGAAGTCGCTTGAAGTCACTCTCCCTCCTTAGGCGGATCTACATCCCTTTGCCGCAAGACGAAGGCGTGCATTCACTCCGGTTCACACTTGACGGTGGGTATCACCATATGATCCCTATGTTGCTTGATCTTATTTGATCGACAATGATTTGTTCGTCAACAGGTCCTGAAGAAGATCCGCAAAGAACTAAGAACCTTCAATTCAAGCGAACTGGCTGGTTGAAAAGCCTACATACTCAGGTGCATCAACCCACAAAGATAGCTGCCGTAGCAGAATCTCAAGGGACCACCATAAGTTCGATAAGCTATCATAATCTATCATAAGCTGAGTGTTTGTTTCTCAGCGGTGGAACAACGACTGTACTGAATGTTCAAGAAGTTTCGCTTGAGGCAGTGACAGAAAGCTTGGTTGATAGACACATTCTTCACTGGTCAGTGTTCTCCTCACCAAAAACAATCAACTACAGCAGACTGTATACCCTTAGGGGTGCTCTAGCGGTGTTTTCCCAAACAGCGGCTTGTTCTAGGATTTTTTCAGCATTTCAGACCAACCAGTTTTCAAATGGTCAAACGGAAGGCTATAGGGAATTTAGAATATATATATATATACATATATATATAATATACATCGCTTCAACCGTCCGATGAGTGAGGAATATTATAAATATATATATAGTATAACATCTTTCACACTCGGTATCTGGTCCGCCTCCAAGCGGTCCCGACCAGTCCACCGGTGACGCCCCCCACCCGTCACCAGTCCGCCAGGTCGGAAGCAGCTCTTCGAGATCAACCTTCGTGAGGCGAAGCGAGTGGATGAGACGGGAGGAGACGGGACGGTGAACGGCGGAAATCGAACCACCGCGTTTCGGAGGAACGTCCGGCTTGCGATTCGATGCGAACTGGTGGTGAAGGTTGATTTATATAGAAGACTCGTGTGTTGATGTGTGTTGTAAGAACCCTGCTGGAACCATTTGTGTCCATCAACTTTCTGAGTTGCTAACGGTCAAAGATGTAAGATGAGTGGCTTTGCGTCGAAGCGACGGCGCTTTGTCTCAAGGGAAGGGAGTGACCTGCAGCGTCGATGGACTGGCGTTTCACCTTGAAAGTCACATCGAGTTGCTGCCAGCTCTCTTGTTTTTGCAAGTGAGCCATGCCACTAACTAACTGGCACCAGTCACTCACTTATCACTAGCTTTGTTTCCACAAAAGAATACTGCTCCCGGCTTCCGTGATAAAGTGCGTTCCGTGAAAAAGATGAAAAAGGTTGTCAGGCAGCACATGCAGCAACCAGGCTTCAGAGGTCGCGCTCTTTTCACCACACAGCAGGCACTGGAAACTGGCTGGAAACCAGTGGTAAACTGGGGTGACCCTGCTTTGATTTGCTTCAGGACTTCTCAGTGTCGTGGAGAACATCTGTCAAAATGTGATCGGCAATTTTTGTCGTTGCAAGCCCTAGCAAGCCGACCTTGGGGTTTGGAACGCAGCTTTCGTTGCGGCAGGCTTTGGCAAAAAGCAACTTCGGTTCGGAACCAAACAGTCTATCTGGCTCATGTTGCCCAATGCTCTTTTCCAAACAGTCTAACCGGCTCATGTTGCCCAATGCTCTTTTCCATTTGCTTGCCAAGGCTGCACATATACAGCAGCTCTGAATTGACTGTTGCCGAGGTGCCCTTTTGGATCCTTTTGGACTTCTGAGGGTGCCTTTGGAAAGCTGGCACTTGGACTTGGGTTTTGCTGGAACATTTGCAACTTTGCAGCCAAGTCCCCAGAAAACACCAGATTGAAAACCTCGCCACTCTTGGCCCGTTTTCGCTGGCTTGCTCTTCCGTTTAGGACTTCGACTGGTTTGAGGACCCTAGTAGCCCTAGTAGGCTTGAGAGGTGATTGGAGGTGTGGGTGGCTCCTTTGGCGGTGGTGAACTTGTTGGCATGTTCTTATTGTATGGCTGGAGATTTGCAGGAGTGCATTTGAAGTGCGTTTGAGGTGCGTTCCAAGTGCCCTTTGAAAGTCAACAGCAAAACCGCAGGATGAGAATGCTGAGCCAATGCCAGAGCTCCCTGCATCTGAATCTCACACAGATGGACAGGGAAACATGCTGAGGAGGGTGAGGGGGTTTGAGAATGACTGAGCTGTTGGCATTGGTGGTCAGGCTGGTATGGCTGGTATACCGTTGCTCGTGGCTTGACGATGGAGATGGGCTGTTCTTTATTCCCTGCGCACATGTTTGAACTGGGTTTCTTGTGCGTTGCTTCGTGAATCCCAGCAAACAAAACAAGCCTTCGATCATTGCTCAAGCGTCCAACTTTGAAAGATGAAGACTGTTCACCTTGCCAGTCCGGGTCCCTCAACAAGAGGTCCCCAACAGGCACGACACGATCAGTTGATCCCTTTTCAACCACCCCAATGTAAACATGGGTCATACGTACATCCCCCTTTTCAACCACCCCAATGTAGGTCATTGAGGGTCTAGCAACACCTGTCCTGTCCTTTGCTTCTTTCCTTTGGCGCGAACGCCGTCGCCTCGTCGCCAGGTGAAGTTGGGCACCGACGTGGCCGTCGCTGCCCCTTGGAGCGGTCGGGAAGCGGTCGGACAGGGGTGGTCGGACGGGTGGTTCTCCACCGAGGGAGTCCAGAAAGTCGATTTGAAGCTACAAGGTGGCTTCTGGCTACTAGACTAGTAGCGATGCACCTACCTACTAATTAATAGCGTCCTAGCGATGCACCTTGCTACTAGTAGCTTCTTGCTACTAGTAGCGATGCCTATGTTACTAGTAGCTTCTAGCTACTAGTAGTAATGCTAATGCCCTTGTTCCTAGTGGCGATGCCCTTGTTACTAGTTGTTACTAGGGTGTTTGATGAAAGGTGACATAACATTTCAGGAACTTCCTGAAGACTTCGGCGGTTGTCCCCCAAAATCGTCGAAGCGGACTTCTTGGGTTCAGATGGAGCAAATTTTCAGGATCAATTCAAATCTCGGTTTCGACGATGTGTTTTTGACAGCTAGGTTGGAGGCAAGGTTGGCTTTTTTGCTGCATTGCCGCTTTTATTTGGGGTAGGACGTAACCAGTCTGTGATGCAATGTTTCTTCATGACCAAAAAGCGCACAGGACCGACCTGGCAAGTCTAGTTCCATCCCAGAAAACTGGTTCCTTCATGTTCCTTCCTTCGTTCCTTCTCCATCCATATGATATGATATGTATATATATATATATGTAATATATATATATTGTGTTTTTTTTTCCCCTTGCATGTTGGTGTACATTTTGTTGGTGTAAGTTACATCCAATCCCCGGGTTCCCCGGGTTCCCCGGTCAAGTCGAGTCTTAGGGCTTGGTGGAGAAGACCAAGGGCTACAGCGGTGTGGAGCTCGATTCATGCCGACTTCGTTCGATTGGCGCGGATCGATCGGTCCTTCTTTTTGATTTTGGGATAGTGGGAAGCCAGAGTCATGGGATCAACGCGTTTTACAGTACTCGTTTCTTTTTTTTTCACTTTAAGGATCTTAAGGCTTGGGAGATGGGGTGTGGGTCATTTTCTTTTTTTGTGGTTTGGTGCGTCAGTTTGAGAGAATCCTAGGGTTAGTTCCATTTTATTTCACCCAGGATCTTTTGTCCAAGAAGATGCATCCCATCTCATCCCTAGTTTAGATGCGGACCCCTTCAGCAAGACCGTCAGGAACTTGACCAGAATCTTGGTGCGCAGGGGGGGGATGATCACGATTATTCTGTATAGACTCCTGTTAAGCAACTGATTAAACCATGTTCAAGACACAGCAGAAGATCATTATAATACTTGAACTCCTGTCCTAGCAACGATTAATGTTCAAGATATCTGAAACAGCTCTGAAAGACTCTTCCCAAGAGCCCTGTCGGACATCCACCGCCGTTCGTCACCTCATCGTCCGTCCAGGCGCCGATGTGACGAACGTGTGTCGCGAAGCCGCGATGATGGGCCTGGGCCCTGGCAGTGAGTAACGAAGAGGTAGATACAGCGGGATCCCCAGGTGACTGAGGGCTGATGACATGTTGGATCACGTTGACTCGATGTAAATTGCCTTTAGTATATGTTAATATTGTTCAACTATTCAACTATCTATCACTGGAGGGATAGAGTGTGGCTGGGCGTTCAATGAAGATCAACCCACAACTCACTTGAGTCAATCTCTGAGGACTCCGGCGGCGCATGGCCAAAGCGCGACAAGAAGGAGTGGTTCAACGGGCCGCGCGCTTGTGGTCGAGTCACCTTGGCAAAACGGAAGGACATGTTCAACTAGCTGCTAGCTGGTAGTTTGGGGGGGAGCAATTTCGGAGCCTGTGGTATGCACATTCCATGATATTCTCCTTGCAAGCAAGGCCAAGGAGCTACAGGGAGTTCCCGTTCTCCACTTTTTTAGGCAAGCATCAATTGTATCGGTGTTTGCATGTATATCTTAAGCTGAACCCCTTGGGCAGCCAAAGAAGGGGTACACTGCCAAGTGGATCCCTTTCTGTCTTTGCTTACTGTTACAACCGTTGATGAAACTGATTAGGAGAATCCTGGTACCGCCATCTTGCCACTTGGAAGGGTCGTAGGATGAAGATTCCACAGTGACTATTCTGGAAGACCTGCAACCTTCAACTTCACAGGCAAGAGCTTGGTTGAAATGCACAACCTCAAGCAGGAGGCGGGGGGCTGTGGCGGCACATCAGGCCTTCTAATCGAAGAACCCTAATGCCATCCACAGCGATCAGTCAAGAACATACAGAGTAGACGTTCTTCGTTCGATTCAAAGGCTTCAACCCCAAACTGTCCTACACCTCTACATACCCCTACACTACACAACTACTTTCGAAATTTTTTAAAATGAAGACGAAGAAGCAGCTTCATGACATATATTGTCAGCACCACCTCGGAGTGGAGTCCGCCCACCAGTCGACTCGATTGGGCTTCCTGCTCGATGGATCTGGATCGTCCGAGCTTTCCCTCGTTGCTTTCGGCCCTCGTTTCGGAGGGCCGATGAGGGCCGCAGGGCAAGGCTTTCGGCATCGGCTCCGAACCTGGAGGAACGCCCCTTTCTCACCTCGCACGCTCACCTCGCCTCCCAGACCTTTTGAACATTTGAAGGTCAAGCTCCGTGGACTCATGTGGACTCCATCATGTAACAAACCCATCCGAAGACAGACTGTGTTGCTCCTTTTTCTACTACGGTTTTCCTTTTTTATTTACGATCTTTCCACCTTGCTTCAGGTGGATGTGCCTGTGACGCAAGCGGACTTCTTCGAAGCGATCCACAATGTCAACCGCTCTGTAGGCACCTCCGACGCCAGTCGGATCCACAGAGTCCGGGGTACCAGGACGTTGGGTCCATGAAAGTTGGGTCCATTTGTTTCTCTCTTTGATATGAGCTGGTCAGATGCCTGGTTTTTCTGCTTCAAGTATTTAAATGATGTTAAATATAACTTAAACACCGGGGTGTTAAAGAGCGACATGGTGGGCTGTTTATATCTAGGGAATTGGCACTCAGATGTGCGAACCATGAACCCGACTTCCAGACCGCCATTTTCAACCACACTCGATGAATTCGACGACCTCCCCACAACCGACCATGTGAACTCCAGTTTCTGAGACACCAACACACAGAATTGTGCATCAGCCATGTCGAATATTTCCACACCATCCTTCAGACTGGAATAGTCACATAATACTAATCTTAGTTACATACATCTTCCCCCATCCAAATGAGCCATCCATGTGACATGCACAACTATTCCAATCCCATGGATGCTTTGGGTATGCTTTTGTATGCTTCTGTTCGTTTCCTCCCGCCTTTCAACAGGCCGAACTGTTCGGGTCGTTTCAATCCACCGATTTGTCAAAGCCTCCCGCACCTTCGGGGTTTGCAAGAGTTTCCAGCGGCAGGTGTGCCCACCAGACGAAGGGAGCATATATATATATATATGCAAATGTGCGCTTATAAGTTTATACAATGTTCATGTGTTTGTTTCTTTGTTTGCCTGTTTGCTTAGTGCGTGCGCAGCTCGTTTATTGTTTTCGGTTTTTCTCAAGCTAACGCTGACTTGATGGTCTTCACGCCAGCGACGTTCGGGCTCAAGGTTTTGATTGTGGCGAGACGGATGAGGCGTGGAAAGGCTTGCTTCAAGGGGAGGGAGGTATTGGGAGAAGGCGAGGACGTGCTGCTGGATCTCTGTAAAAAGGTCACTGAACGGAACGTTGCAACCGTGTTGCTCCCTGAAGTCTTGCGCTCCAAACAGAAGCTTCCTCAAGTCTTGAAGCTGTTCCACAAGCTGAACAAAGGCAATCTTGCATTTGTCACCTTGGAAGCACTGAGGGAAGATGGGAACATGAAGTTGAAGGCTTCCAACTACACACTTGGAATCACAACATGTGCTAGGTCCAAGCATTCGAAGCGAGCCTTGGAGTTGTTTGAAGCGATGCCCAAGGCTAGAGTTCAGCCAAACGAACTTAGCTACAATGCAGCCATCAGTGCTTGCGGGAAGGGCGGGCAATGGCAAGAAGCATTGAAGTTGTTTGAGGCCATGCACACCGCCAACATTCAGCCCAGTGTGATTAGCTACAGTGCGATTATCAGTTCCTGTGAGAAGGGTGGTCAATGGCAGCAAGCACTGAAGTTGTTCCAAGCCATGACAAAGAGCGACCTTCAGCCTAATGTGATTACCTACAGTGCCGCCATCAGTGCGTGTGAAAAGGGCGGGACATGGCAGCAAGCATTGAAGTTGTTTGAAGCCATGCCCAGGGCCAAAGTTGATCCCAACGTTTTTAGCTACAGTGCGGTTATCAGTGCTTGCGCAAAGGGTGGCCAATGGCAGCGAGCATTGGGGTTGTTTGAGGCCATGCCACAAGTCAATATTCAGCCCGACGTTATTAGCTACAGTGCGGCTATTAGTGCTTGTGACAAGGGTGAGCAATGGCAGCAAGCATTGACATTGTTTGAAGCCATGCCCAAGGCCAAAATTTATCCCAACGTGTTTAGCTACAGTGGGGCCATCAGTGCCTTCGAAAAGGGTAGTCAATGGCAGCAAGCACTGCAATTGTTTTATGGCATGCTCGCGGCTAAGATCCAGCCCAGTGTCATTAGCTACAGTGCAGTCATCAGTGTTTGCGAAAGGGCTGATCAATGGCAGCGAGCATTGATGCTTTTTGAGGACATGCCCATGGTTAACATTCAGACTGATGTGATTAGCTACAGTCTAGCCATTAGAGCATGTGAGAAGGGGGGGTCGATGGCAAGAAGCATTGAAGCTGTTTGAGGCCATGCCTCAGGCCAGTATTCAGCGGAATGTAATTAGCTACAGTTTGGCCATCAGTGCCTGTGGGAAGGGCAAACAATGGCAGCACGCATTGAAGTTGTTTCAGGACATGCCTCAGAATAACATTCAGCCTGATGTGGTTAGCTACAACGCCCTATTGGCAATGTACACTCCTGGCATTGGCAGCTACCTGTTTCGGGAATCAACAATTGGTCACTCGCCCAAGTCCGAAGCTTCCAAGATTGACCTGCACGACTTCCCCGAGCGAAGTGCTCACGTGGCTTTGTGCCATTGGTTGTCAACTGCAGTCGCCCAGAAGCTTCAGCAGTCGCCCAACAGCTTCACCTGCCTCGTCGTCACAGGACATGGACCGTCTGGCACGGAGCTTCGCGATGCGGCCTTGGAGCTGTTTCGAACCCTGCGGCTGGACGCGTCACCTGTGCCAGAGACTCCGGGGCGGATTCGCTTAGTTTTGACGAAGGGGGACCTGCCAACGTTGCGTGTGTTGGCTTTGCATTGGGGTAAACGGAGCCAAAAAACCTCGTTCGCAGAAGACCCTCCGACCTCCTGCGACCTCCTGCGCGGCATTTGACAGTGGGTTTGAGTGAGTCTTAAAGTAAGATCTCCAATGACTGGGTTTGGATTCTGGATGTTTTATAAGTGTTTCATCCTTGTGGGCGCTGCCTCAGCATATGAGTTATATTATGTGGGAGTCATATGAGTTCAGTTATATGATGTAATGCCTAGTTCACTGAAAAATTCTTATGACTGCTTGAGTGTAACATATGAGTCATTATGTGTCTCATGCCACATGAGTGAAGTCAACTTCTGAGGCCCCTCCTCTTCAGAGTGTGTATGGGACCGTAGTCTCATTTCATTTCAAGCCACGCCCAAGTCAACAAGTGAAAGACTCCTTTAATTTGTTCAGAAGTGCTCCAAAGCTGGTTCATAAGACTTCACACCTTTTCTTCCAGTGCCCAGAAAGGACCTTCGATGACCCTTGTGGCAACACACACCTGTCTTTGGGAGCGAAGCAAATCGAACTTTCCAACGAAGAAAGAGTTGCACCAACCTGTAGGATGCGATCACGGTGATCACTTTGTTCTTCTTAATGCCATCAGGGCTTCCATGCCCATGTCTTTCATGGACACAAACCTGAGCTTGCTCTCCAACCATCTTCCGAATCTGAGCAGCACAGCCGACAGCTTCGCAACATCTTTCGGATTGGAACACACCCTCCGTTGTACCGATGCGCTTCGTTTTTGCCGCACCGAAGAAATAGTGGGGACCACCGTTAAGACTCGGCACCGAAGAGACCCCGAACCGCCGGCGACGCGGGAGGCAACGAAGATCTTCAGCGCTTTGCCGATTGGATGAAGGAGTTCGGCAGCATCTGACCGCGGAATGGGGCCCGGAACAGTGGCATCTGAGCGGATTGAAGTGGCTGAAACTGTGATTGTGAAGGAAGTACTGCAGTCAACTGCAGTCAACATGTGAAGTGAGAACAATGTGCTTTTTGGTTTCGCCTCCTATGTTTCGCCTACTCTAAGGACAAGTTCTATCAAGCCTATCAGACTATCGTTCAAGAGTGGAAGAGGCCCTCCACATCCGCGAAGGAGGGTTAGAGGTCAGGTGTGCTTGCTTGGCGAACATTGAACATGTCCAGACAGTACCATTTGACAGACAATCAGACTTTGGAAACGGAGCAAATAAGACTGTCTGGCAGACGAGAAGACAGTACCATCTGTGAACATTTTCAAAGTCATTGACTTTGGACGGATCCACCGACAATTAGACTCTGTGCCGCCTTGCCGCCCCTGTCAGCCTGTCGCGACAAGCCGCACGTAGCGAATTCAGCGAATTCGAATTCGGGGTGTACAGACGCCCAGATCGGAGCTCGATCATTGAAAGAGATGGAACAGAAACAGCTTTGGCACGGGCCAGTTCATCACCCCAAACTCTAAGTGTTCAAAGGAAGCATACGTACTTGAGTCTAGAGATGATATGAGGGGTGCCCATTTCAATTCCTCTTGTCATTGGTCCTCATGGTCTAACACTTGCCCATGGATCTCTTGGGCGTTCTGGGGTGAATGGTGGTATGTGGATGCCTGTTGTTTTCTTGTAAGCACCGTTGGCGCAAGAAACATAGAACATGAGAATTCAGGACCCCTGGCCACTGGCATAGTAAGTCCTAAAGAGCACACAGACCCAGTAAGTTGGTTGATGCTTGCACAAAATGGATATAGTATAGTATAGTGTAGCATTGTTCTGGTCTTCTTAGCCACATGTACCATCCACCCTTGATGCCGCTTGCGCCCCCCCACTTGAGACTGGCTTGCCCACAAGTGTACTTCTTTCTGAACAGAAACAGCAAAATAGACACACTCAAGTCCAAGTTTTGAACACCCTTTCCCATGGTTGAGCTGATTATAGATTCAACCAGACAATCAACTTGCAACCCATCCACTAGATCCTCGTCGTTCACCGGAAGACTAGGTTATGACTGGACATCTCTATACATAAAATCTTTGAGATTCTCATGTTGACTCTTTTTTTCCATGGGGATCCACCTGCACACGGTGACCCGGTGCTTCGTAATGGGCCCTTTTTCAGAGTCTTCTTTCGCCTCCATCGCAGCAGCTGTATTGGCTCTCCTCGAGTTCAGCCACGGGTTTGGTCAAGGGGTGAAGGCGTGGAGCTCGGGCTCGTGGAGGGTGGCAAGTTGGAACTCCTTCCGTTCCCGACGGCTGAGATGAGATGATCTTAGAACATTGTCCAAGTATGGAGGGGCGTTTTTAGCTTGTTTCTATCCAAGCTCTGAAAGAGAAGCCTTGAAATCATTGCTTTTGTGGAAGGGAGATTGGGCGAGATTTGGCAAGAGTGACATCCCTGCAGTCTCAATGCACTTCCAAGATCTGCCAACGTGAAGAGAACTCTTCAAACTCAAAGCAGGAATCATGCGTGTCATCTAGGAGGTTTAGGGGTGGCTTTAAGCAGGGTAGGTCCCCCCCAAGTCCAGATTGCAAAGGAGTGGCTTCACATGCCTGTAGTTGTAGCTGCTGGAAGACATGGTTTTTGCAAGTTGCGAGTCCTTTAGTCCCATGCAACCCACACATACTAAGCAGCAGCCCCTATGGTGTGGGGGGGGGAAAACCCTCGTGAGGCGGTCGTTCTGGCTAAGCTTCGGCTCGTCCAGGCGAAGCTTTCTTTGTACCAAAAAGATGGCTGGTCGATTGTGCCTGGGCAGAGCAACGACGACTTGGGAAGATGAGGACATGGGTGGAAGAAAAATAGTCCAAATCCCATTGGTTTTGGGGTCTCCCTATTAAGATACATACTGCACATACCCAAATGGCTGGCTGCATCCTAAATACCCCAAAGATCACTGAATTCAGATATGTCTCCCTTTACCGAGGACTGGAGGCCATTTTGAAGGCTGTACTGTCACCAGCTAGGGTCTGCGCTTTCTTTTAACGGTCAGGTCATTGACATTGCTGTTTCAGATGTGCAGAAACACAACGGATTTGTTGACTTGTGGCCTTGCGAGCCAGCCAGGTATTCGACTATCACTTAGCAGTGAGTTGCAAAACCCGTTGTATGGTGTGACCAAGTGTTACGCCCGCCGTAAACCTGCCAAGGGATTCAGATGGATAGATAGATCGCTGAAGGGTGTGTAGCATCCAATGCATTCAGAAAGACGTGTATTTGTTGTGTGTTTACCGATTTGCATACATGTTGCAGATATGGAAACTCTAGATGATGAGAAAAAGCCGAGGTTGATCCTGGCGGCAGCTGCTGTGGTCTCTATCTCAGCCAAAGATTCAAGATGTTGGTTGGCATCCAAAATGGAACTTGTCGCCCTTTGCCTGTGATTGCGACCTCATCTTGTTTTGAATTCACTGGGAAGCTCACATCGGTCTTCCCCCTATGGGTCCAAGAAGACACCGCTTCGCGACCTACAGTGCGGGCAGCTACCCAACCAGCCAAGCAAGCAGATGGATGTGTCTCAGTAAGTAAGACCTCGAAAGTAAGACCTGAGAAAGTCATTCAGATAGTATATAAGACCATGATTTGTTTAATAATCACTCAGAAAGTAAGACCCATAAACCCGCACGTTCGAGTGAGTTTGTCCAGTTTGACCAGTGGGGTTTGGATGGTACCTATGGTTTGGGCTATAAACATATCAATGGCAATGGAAGCAACCAGAAGCAAGAAAGCATGGAATCAATCTGTCCATCAACCCATCAGTCCATCCAGGTATTGTCTGGGGAGGAAAACACATCTTGAATCAGATATTGCCCTCTTTTGTGAATGTTTTGACAATCCAGGTATTGTCCATATCCAGACACTATCAGACACTCCATGTATGGTATATTTGACAATTGTCCATATCCAGACACTCATGTGTGGTACATATGCCTACATTGACACCTAAAAACACCCCTAGGTTGTCAGATACACCATATATTTATGAAGAACTTTCACCAAGCTTGGTGAACAAGAAGAATCCCTCCTGAGGTGGTGATGCCAATGGCTTTTGTTGGACCCCAGGCGGGCGAGATGGGAGCTTTGCCTTGGTGGACGGTTTGTTGCTTTTGGAGCCAGCACGTTCTCAGCACGTTTCTTAGCTCATGTTCCTTGGATTCCCTCCTCAGGTCACACTAGACAGCCTTTTGTATGCGGAAAAATCAGTGTAGTCCTGTGATCTTAGCTTTGAGAGAACCATGTGCTATTGGTCTGTATGTCCATAGAGGCTGTTTGCCCGACTGTCCGATGTTTGGTCAAGGCTTCGTTCGCCCGACCCTCGCCACAGATCGAAGTTGCCAAGTAACAGTGAAGAGGATACTCTGACTGTGATAGATGACAAAAGACATTCAAGGTGATCAGAGAACTAACACACTTGATGAGTACCTAGTGTGGGTCTTGGGGAACATGGTGATCCTCATCACTTCTTAGAGAGGCTGCTGCACCAATGTCCTATGTCCGGTTCTGTTGAGATGGGACCTCTTGTTGAGTCGCCTTCACAGGTTTCTCTGCGTCTCCGGCTGCTGAACGCAGCCAGTGTCTCCAGACGCTGAAGAGCCAAACTACCAACATGACCGGAAGTTAACAGAAAAAAGGGATCATCGCCAACGAAGACCAACCGGCCAACTAGTAATAAGACCAACACATTCTTAGCCCAAACAGCAGAATCATAGTAGATACTTATAGTATAGAGGATCAACACAGATTTGGCAACCAGACTTACAGGCATGCAGATGTCACGAACTCTAGTCCCTAGCAAGGTCACCACTCTGATAGTACATCAAAGTCAAAAAGAGATTTGGACACCTTCGAATCGAGATATCGATTCCCATGAGACTTACCAGATGACCGACAGTGCCTTGCACTGGAAGCTGGGATCTGTGATCCTTTGGCGGCTCGGCTATCAGCTATCGCGTCGAGGTGACGGAACTTCTGGTGGTACCTGCTGGGAAGGATTGTAACTGCTTGATTGGTGGGTGTCCTAATCACGTCGTGTATCTCTAAGATTGCTAGAAAAATATGGACTGGTATTTAAAGAGAGTTCGGAAAGAAGCATCTCCCGTTCCGTCCTAAAAACCCACACAGTGTCTTGTACGATGTCGCGACTTTTTGGGTGGTTGGCATGGGGGACCATGCTTTCGGAACAGATTTGGAATTATTCAAACAGATGCGCATGTGCAATTCCCTTTTTGTTAATTTCCCAACAACTGCCCATACATGAAATGTGTAGTATCAAAAACTTCTCAAACCAGTATATGTATCGGCTTGCCAAATCATTTGAATCAGTGTTCGTTGAGCATCCACACGTGAGTTCTTCCAGCCCCTTCGCACTTCTTACTTCGCCCCAGTCTTCGCCCCTGGGATCGATCACCTGGACCGAGGTCGCTCGTTTGGCCGACGCTCCATGCGGCCAGCTTGCCGTTGGCTGGTCTGTGCGGCTTTCAAGTGAATGGCCGACAGCGACAGCGGCCGCTCGGAGGAGACTGCGGGCACTACACGTGCAAACGAGTCGTGGAGATGGCGAGATGGTGGGGACTGAGGAGATGGAGAGATAGAGACTGAGTCCATCTGAAGTAGGTCCTTTCAAGTCCTGACAAGCACAAGTTCTGAGTATCGGCCTCACAGTATAGCCTTTCACCACTCGTGGTCGGGTATGGGGTGAACTTGGGAGGAACTTGGTAGAACTATATAGTTAGTTTGTATAATTGACTGCGGCTAGCTGCTAGTGTTGATAGCATTATCCAACTGTTGTTCCAACAAGAGTTTGCATGTCACATTATTTCGGAGGTTCTAAGATCCATGGTTTGGTGTCGGAGTGCTCCCCAGTGGATTACTATATGTCTCTCATGGAAATGCAGCCATTTTGCGGTTGGCAGCAGGGTGGCCAGTTGGTGGCACCGTTCCGACCGCACCTCGCTGGGCACATGCGACAAGTGAGACGTCCCCTTTTGTGCATTTTCTGGTTGGCCGTGCCTGTGGCGTATGTGCCGGCGTGGTGGCGCAGGGGATGGCCCAGGGGCAGAGTGGGTAGTTTGGCGGAAGCCGAGCTGTTATCAGAGCTGGCAGTTCTGCTGATGCCTCGAGCAGACGTAGGGGAGCTTTTTCGGAGCTTTCCTGCGACGAAAGGGTGGCGTGGGCATTCTTTAGAGCCTGATTTGGCAGCATACGGGATACTCAAAGACAGGAATGCCGCACTGTTTGTGGAATATGATGGCTTTTGGAGGCATGGGGAAAAGGAAGGCATTGTGAAGGACCAGAAGAAGAATGAAGCATTGCTAGCTTATGCGCCGGAGGGTTCATTTGTTGTCCGCATAACCCACACTCTTCGCAAACCACTGGTGGTCGGACATACTATTTGGATCACTGCGCAAACCTGGCGTCAAGGGGATGAGCTCTCTCTTGGAAAGGCTTTACGGAGCACCCTAAAACTGTTGGCCACTGGACTCCGACAGGTCTTGCGGCCGAGTGTGTTGAAGCTGATTCATCGAACACTGACAAAGGATCCATGGAGCTTTTCTGTGAAGGGCCAGAAGTTTGTCGGCAAAGCTGCGGCTTTAGCAGGAAAGAACTCAAGTGCAGAGGTTTCAAACTATTTTGCTGCACAAGGCTTCTGTCAGCAAGATATTGAGTTGATGAATCATGTGATCCAGTTGCACAGCCAATCCATCGAAGGAAATTTGGGACCCAAAATTCAGTGGCTTCTTGAATTGGGGCTTAGCAGTCAGCAACTTGCAAAGGCAGTCGCAGCTCGTCCGCAAATTCTTGGGTACAGCATCGAGCAAAATTTGAAGCCCACTG